>OX438762.1:43904482-43990866 GCA_949316455.1 Acleris holmiana | reverse complement strand
AAGAATAAAAACAATAAACTAGTATTTCTCAGCAAATGACAAATTTGTATCAATAATAATTTAGCTATCAACCTGTACACTCGTACGTTTGCTTGACAATTTATGAGGGAACTAATGAGGTAGGTTTGGGGCGGGCTACTACTATTTAACTTGACAGTACAGGCGTCCAAATCGTAAGCGATACGATTGAAATAGAGGGAAAAACCAACTAAAATAGAACCCTTTCTAGTTTTTTGTTCTTAAATTTGCTGACAATATCAGTCAAGTTTCGTTTCTTGCTGGAACTCTTACTAGAATCATCTTAAGCTATGATATTCCATAACTACACAAACATAACAACGTAACATTTAAAGATAGACATAAAATAATAATAAACCACGATGCCTTTTATGCGTCCGCTCAAAGTTACTAGTCCCTTTAACGCACGTAACTTCAGAGACCTTAGTGTAAGTTGCTAATTCAAAAAAACGTCTCAAATGCGTTTGCGTTGCTCGTACAAATAATATGGACGAAATAGTTAATGTTACTTCGTCTCAATTTTATTGTGATGCAAAAATGATTTCTTTAAACCGAATGTTGTTTAACTTAATCGAGTTTAAAAAAATGAGTTTATTAATTATTATTTTTCAAAATGACTTACGTACCTGGGAATGTAATTTCTTTTCTCATCCCGCCATTGAGATATTCTCCGAACATGAGAGATAGATAAGAGTTATTTGTGCAAGAGAGCAAAGTTGTTTTTTGCTGCAAAACAAGAATTCTGTTGCACATACTACTTTTCACCGCAGCAGCGGGAAAATATTACCTTAAGGTAAAAAAGACCACATGGTGAACATTAAACGCCATCACCCCGCCGCCCGCATGGTGCCACACCACGACCACCTTTACACATTGTGAAAATTAATTAAAATGTTACTTTTCACTTCTTATGCTTTTAAAGTCCTTCTCTATGCTGGGTATAGACTGCATAAAATAACATTTTATTTGACAACCAAGCCCTACTACAGCCAGACAGACAGACGAGGTGACTGCTCTAAGTAAACTTGTTATTAAAAGCAAGCATTATTTACAGAAACATTAGAAAATCAACGTATGACTTGGCAGCACTCCACAGTGGTCTCGCGTCCTAACTAACGCGGTCATAAGTACATTTACTAATGAAAAGTTAGTATTTTGGTGCAATTCTAATTATTTGGCTAAAAAATGAGTGTTTAAGTTTCAAATTAACAAGTATACTATTATTTTTAATTCATAATTGTGTAAATAATCTGACAAATAATAGAGTAGAAAAGTAATAAATATGACGAGTAAAAAATTAAATGAAATGCAGTAACAACAGTAAAAATCTAGTTTATTCAATATTTACACGTTACATAATAATTCAAAATATTATACAAAAAAGACAGGTACATCTGATATTGTACAAAACAAAATCATGTCATGGCCTTAAAGTTTACAATCAACATAACTTAGTCTATACTATTAGTACTAATATACTATCTCAAAATTCTAATAGACTAAGAACTGCTTTAGATAGAACAGATTTCTTTTTCTTGGGTAGCTTTCTGAGGCTCGTGAAGAGTGGGTCTGAGTGTAATAATAAACGGTATAAAAGATCAGTGTTGGTTGCTAAGCGTGAAACTTTCCGCGAATGATTAAGTCTAAAAGATTTAATATTCTTATTAGTTGATTCGGCAGCTTCCTCGGAGAGTTCTCCTATGGATACCATCATTTCGTCTATCACTTGAAACCCAGGAACAAGCACCTTGTGCACTGAAGCAGGCATGTTGTACCACGGATATTCTTGAACAAGCAATCGAGCCGTGTCTAACGCAAAGAGTTTAAACTTATTTGAGTCTATTTTGTATCCCGAAGAAAGACAGTGTAAAATAGTATTACACCTGTCTATGACGTCTTTCTTGATGCCAGTTATCTCAGCAGAGACAGCAGAGTTGTTGAAAAACCTGCGTGCCGTATTGCCATCATTAGATGTCCCACTACCTCCAGAACATGGTTTGTCTACTATAAGACCTAACTTCTGTTTGAACTCACATTGGATGGTTCTCTTTCTTTGGGCGATTTGTTCCTTTTCTATAACTGATCGCACTTGCCATTTTTTCACATCAAGCCGATAAGATACATGAATCAGATATTCAAAGAATCTGATCCATGCGTGGAGAGGAGATAACCCAAATTGTAACTTAGATGTGTCTATTTCTTTCTGGAGGGAGGCATCAATCGCGTTCATTTCCTTGGGCGTCGCATTGCATATGTAACATCTACTGGCTGATGAATCACTCAGAGCACTACAAATTTTACCATCCACCATCGTTAGTTGCAATTCGTGATACACATTCAACTCCAAATCTTGTATTTTGTATTTTGTGGGAAGCAAATTGGATATTTTATCTTTGTAGTACTTTTCTTCATGATTTGTCAATTCTTTGGTTTCTTTGGCGAATTGGAGACGTACAGGTCGGCAAAATCTGGTCGCGGATTTTTCCATAGTAAAGTTTGTTCTCCAGTCGTAGCCACCACAGATACTAACCGTAAAGGCACATAAGAAGTCACAAACATGCTTGAATCGTCCTTATCTGGAACAGTAGAAAAACTCTGCTTATATTCACTATGGCCCGTGCTGCCATCGAATCCCCATTTACCTATCAGTACTAAATCACCAATTGATTCTAATGGAGTACTTTTTAATACTTCTGCTTGCGAATCTAGGATTCGAGTGGCAGTGTGATCCAACAAGCTCTGTAACTCTACTTCTGCTGTAGTTTCTGATATTTTTATCTCTACTGGGTAACACTGCTTTTTAGCGTCTAATAGCTTTTTATAGGAAGGAAAAACGGGTGACTTCTTGCTATTTACAAATTGTTTTATTAGCAAGTACTGATGCTTCGTCAGTTTTGCCTCAGTGACTAGGGATAGAACCTCTTCAGCGCTCACTTCAGTCATTTCACTTTCAGTGCAGCTCGACGATGCTGATGTGTCCACCAACATTCTGATAGCAGATTCATCATGTTTGGAAAGCTCTGCTAATCTTCTGCGTTGACTCCGTTTACTACAATCATTGAAATCTTTCTTGGGTCTCCCGATATTTGATCTCTCTTGTAGCGGCTTATTTGTAGACGTGGACACAATGGAGCTGGCATGATTCTTTGGCAAATCAACAATTTCAGTAGTAGCTAACCATTCAGCGTGCTGTTTTATTAAGTTTTTCTGGCATCTGTTTGCTTTTTTCCAATATTCCGTCAGCTTCTTACTAATGTAGCGGGTACGACGACGGATATTTTCTGTATCAACATTTTCAACATCTGGCGCCATTTCCAGTAGTTTATTCAGCATAAAGTGAGCCTTTTCAGTCTCAGAACCACTCACAGTGTGCCAGATTTCCATCAAATGCATCCGTGAAAAGGATAATTGTATAAAAGTACCTGAAATCAAATAAACCAAAATCAGCATAGGTTCATGTTCTTCGACTAAAAGTATCACAAATAAAAAACGGGCAAAAACGGGCAAACAATTTCTAGTATTCCTAAAACAAGGATACCTAATCTTTGTTTCCACACCAAAATGAAGCGGGGGTAAGCGGGGGAACATGGTTAAAACTCTATGTATAAACAGACATTGCGAAAATATTTACTCAAATAATGCACACGTACATTATACCTATCTTTATCTAAAATGAAAGTAATTACGATAATAATAATAGTGTAAAATGAAAGTACATACCCTTATCAGTAACTTCCATAATGGTGAAATATGTAACTTATCACCAATTCCAGGAATCCACTTGAAAACAATAACACTTTAATGACTCACTGCTAAGCTAATTACGGGGCGTGCGCGATGTGTTCACTTCGGAGGTCGTAAACAGAATGATAATTTGTAATTATTTGTGGTCTATTTATAGTTTCGTGAGGGTTGGGATCTAGTGAGTAAATTGACAAATGAAAACCGTAAATTAGTCATGGTCAATATTTCGTACTTATGACCTAGTAGGAGACCAGTGTGCACTCCGTTGAACCTAAGTTAAAAATCTCATGCACAACATTTAACAAAAAAAAGAAAGAAACAGTGGCGGGAAACAGGTTTTTGTCTCGTTTGGGCCTATTAATTAGTTGTTTTCTTTGCAAAATTTGTTGTGTTACGGAATTTAATTAAAATGTCGTCAAGTGAAGAGGAAATAATGCTCACACCTAATGGACTAATGGAAAAAATGCAACAATCTTTGCTGCCTTAATTCCAAGAAAAAGTTCGCCTGCTGGCTCGGATGGATAGGTACCATAAGTCTTGGATAAAATGGTTGGTTTTATGCCCTTCTTGTACAATCTCCTATAATTGTCTCACGCTCGTAGCAAAATCGACTTTTGCTCTCTGTCTTTAAACAGCAAAACCACCCTTTTTGAGGTGCTGTGATGAAAAAAAAAATCAAACACGCGTCGCGCCACCACTTCGAGATACGAGTACCAAAAAGAAACGGTAACGTTAGCAGTTTGGATGCGCTCCTCCCACGATTACAGACTGGTAGGTTTTATTAGACTGAAAATAAAATTACATACATACATACATAACATCACGCCTTCATTCACAGAGTGGGGTAGGCAGAGCTACAGAAATACCAACTCTAAAAAGACATGTTAATAATTTTGTAACCACATTTTGCAAAAGTAGGCTGAGATGTTTACTAGTGTATTAGTGACAGGTTGCAAGCCCATTGCCTAACAATACTAGAAGCCCTTATTCCCTTAGTCGCCTCTTACGACATCCACGGGAAGACATGGAGTGGCACTATTCTAACCCGGTGAACACACCGAAAAATAAAATTAACCTGGTAGAATAGAGGCCAACTTGTTTGCTTGAATCACAGCAGTAGAAATTACCTCAGATAATCGGCAGCATTGGAGCTACTTGTGTACTTACCCAAAAGTAGAAGAAGAGTGCCAACCTCTCGTACAGTCAAGGACTTTAATGCCGTTATGCCACTATAATTATTTTACCTTTTTCTTTCATGTGGTTTGACGCTGTCATTGTGACAGGGTTCCATATTGGCATAACAATTAACGTCCTTGACTGTACCTACTTAATAACAGTCTCACAAATACAGTCACCTAATAAAATAAAGCAGCATACTTGAGCCTTGTCATGCTTGTCGTAGGCATTTGACGTTGAGCTAGAAACTTATTATGAAAAGGCTCCAAAGTGCTCAAGATTTTCGCTGTGGTAGCTGGCCTTATAAGTAGCTGCACACTTTAGTACCTTGTCGGTTTAAGACCTTCATAATATCAGTGCAGTAGTTTAAACATGACGTTAAAGTGACAAAGCACCAAGAGTGTAAAGCTACTTAAATGGCTAACCGTAGGTACTGTAATTTGAAGTAGAAAATAAATAAATCAGTACACAGTTAGCTACGGACCCGAAAAAGGGTCAAATTCAACAGCAAAGACAAGTTTCGGGAAAACAAATTGTTTGCCGCCATGTAATTAATGATTATTCTAAAATTTTATTAGACCGCCGCTTGCCACAAGATGCTACATGGTAAGAGCAGAGGAAAGACTGGTATGTTCGATATGTGCATTATTTACACCACACTAGATAGGCGACCTATTAAAAATGCATCCACATGCAGCACCGTACACACATTGGAGGGGCGTAGCTGTTATATCTTAAAAACGGTTTTTATGTCTAACCGTCGACCGGGCGAGCGATTATTAAGGCCATAGATTATTACCTACTTATTCTTTTTTAAGTTAAAATTCAAATCAAAATCAGTATTGATCGGTTCCATGAGTACCTAGAGGCCGTTATCTTAAACTGGTAAGTTTTACTGGCCAGGTGAATAATGTAACGTAACTGATTAATGACACACTTCGTACCTAAGTATCCTTTTAATGTTTAAGAATTGTTAACACGGCGCGGCTCGGCTTTGTTAAATCATTTTTAACTAGGTAAGCAACTAAGCAGGTACTTAGCGGATGCGCCCCGATGCCCTCTCACTCGCACCCTTTGAAATTTGGCGAACTTTTATGTTTTTTTTGTCTTAAGTATTTGTTTTGTTTTACAGTTTGAGACGGCACGCCGCGCGCAACGGTAACGTCCGTATTTTATTATAGTCCGCCGGTGGTGCAAAATCGAATGTTTGCAAAGTAATTCGGGAATACACTGACATGGTGCGAATTCAAATGAGTGTGGTGATAGTTAACTAAGAGCTTTAAACTACGTATCGGAAAAGATTCCCGAACCGGCCTTCACGAGCGACAATTTTAGGTGCGTAGGTACCTACCTACCAATGTGCAGCGTACATAACCAACGTTGGTGAATTTAAACGGTTAAGTTTATGCAAATCGAAAGTGTGCAATAAATAAACAATATTAGGTAGTGAGCTTAAGACGACTGATAATATCAGCATTCGATTGGTACTGTGCGAAGTGATGAGTTTGTTTGTTTTGTCACTTTTGTCGCAAATGTCAGACAATTTGAAAAGACGTGCTTTGGTGTGCCACTCAAACAGAGGAGGACACTTCGAACAACACTCAAGGTAATTTAAAACTTATAAGAAGCTTCATCGATGTGATTAGGTTGATTTTACAATCGTTTACATAACTTTAATAATTGTTTTTTTTTTTTTAAATAGGTAGACGTCGCAAATATCACTTTTTTACTTTAGAATCGTTTGTGCTATTCTATTAAGTATACTGTAATCGGTGTTTTTGACGGTCCTAAGCCCGATAAGTAGGTATGTACCTACCTGCCACTATCTTTATCTAAGTAGAAACAACGCTTGTTTAATTGAATTTACAAATGCCTGCCTGGGCCTCTATTCAGGTGCGTTAAAACGATATCGTGTTTGACACGTTTAAGAATCGTTTATGTCACAGTCGCCATTATTGTAAATGACATAAGAGTTATCAAAACGTTGACAATACGGAAACAGGTAAAAAACGATATCGTTATTACCTTGTAGAATTCCAGCCCTGGAATGTTATTATTTGAAACCAATCACTTTTCAATTCGTTATCGAACTAATAACAGGTAAACTAAACTTACCTACTGCCGAACCTTGTGCTTCGGCCGCACGCACTAAAATGTTATAAATGCTTCGACTGGACTAGGTAGGTAGGTAGGTATTTACTTCTGGGCGGCGCGGCGGTTAATAGCTCTGCAATTTATTAATTAAATAACCAATATTCAAACCGCCGATAGATTTAAACTTTGAATCTGAACTTGGTACCTAATCTTATTTTTCTCGAGGCTGTGCGTGTGCGTAGGCACCTACCTGTTGGTGTGCGCAATGCGTTTTTGTTTTCTTACTGATTTCCTTTGCTCGAGTGTTGGTTTATGAGTCTGTTCTTTCGTGTGTTATTGTACGTGTGCTAGCTAGTATTTCTGTCTTGTGATTTGTGCCAACTCGTTGGATAACCTTTGATGAACTTTAAGAGTAACCTACAATAAAAACTGTTTATTCTACGCATGAAAAATTACCTACCTAACTACCCACTTGTTTACCATTCCAGTCAAAAATAGGGCACCTACCCACCTTACTACTACCAAATAAAAAGTTAAAGAAGTTGTCGGACGGTAAGTAATCCATCATTAAAGCCTGACAAGATTCTTGGCCCTATTTCAATACTAATTTGTATTGAAATAGGGCCAAATAGAATCTTGTCAGGCTTTAAAATTAAATTAGGTAGGTAGGTAGGTAGGTCCCTACGGTATTTAACGTTATTAGATTTGAGAGAGATTGTTTGCTAATAACGCTAAACTTTAGACAAAAGGAGTTTGGATGATGGTTAGTTGCTGCCACATAAGTTTGTAAACTTATGTACCTATTAACTTTGCTTATAAGGTCATCATAACATACCTAGGTAACTGTAAAGTTTAATACTCAGTAGGTAGGTGCCTTCATAACCCATAACCACGAGCATGTTAAACACTCAATGCCGATAACCTCTTATCATCAGGTACTTAAAAAAAATAAGAAGTAGATAGGTAGGCAAGTTAATTAATTTTAAAAAACCTTGTTACCATTGATGTCGTTTAATAAGTAGACACTGAAGGCAGTAGGTAATTGTTGATTATTTTAAACAGGGAGAGATTATTTCTACGTTATGTAGGGAATCACGCGCGCGGACACGTGACCGCGGGTGAATGAACCGACCGACGCCGGCGGCGATCGACGAGTGAGGCGGCCGGCGCGGCCGCGCCCGCTCCCATTGATAAACGTACTATAACTACCTATCGCGTTGCTTCTGCGTACTAGAAGTGACGGTTTCATTGCGCGCTGAGTTTTGTTTGAAAAAGTCAAAATTTAACCTTACGTTTCCGCAAAAAAATTCCAACGGATTTCAGTTCAGTATAATGGTCTGAAACCACAGTTTCAGTTTTCGTTGGACCGTCCCTTACACCCTGTATAGTACCTGACTATGCTATGCAAGTCATGATTGGACAGTCCTTTACAGAACAACCGCATGTTTTGGTTTATAAAAATAGTGAACAATTGCTCATGTTGAAGACATTAAGTGACGATGACGTAACTAATTACAAAATAAAGTTGTTCTGTAAAGAGGATATGACTTTAACCGGGTTGACCGTTGTCGATGTCTACACAGATTCATCTGTTGTTGGAGAGGTGTATGTAGAGGGAGGGTTACGACTGGCCTCTAACGTGAATTTCTCTGTGTATTCGGGTTTGTTCTGTATTGGCGAGGGAGGCATAGAAAAACTAGTGGTAAACGTACCGAATAATCAAACCGTCACATTAGGTAAAGGTTTCTTGTTGGCACGAAGCCGTGTCGCTAGGGAAGAACGTGAGCCCCCTTCCTCACGACTAATGCAAGTGGCAACTGTCACTAAACGTACAATGTCCCCTATAAATGTTAAGGACATCCGCGTTGGCGAGCACATTACTCAGTCTCAAAAGGAACAACTGGTACATTTATTGAACAGATATAGGGAGAGCTTTGCTTTTCACTTGTCCGAATTAGGTGCAACGTCGGTTGGCGAAATGTCGATAAAATTGAATGACAATGAACCAGTCGTGTATAGACCCTACTTATAGGTTAGCAATTCAGGAAAAAGGGGTGGTACGGGACATGATTGCCGAGCTGTTGGAGAATGGAATAATTCGTCCTTCCACTTCCCCGTACGCTAGTCCTATAGTGTTGGTACGCAAAAAGACTGGTGAGTACCGACTGTGCATAGACTTTCGCGCTCTCAACAAACGTACGATTAAGGAGAATTATCCCATGCCTCTAATAGATGACCAGCTAGATGCTCTTTCGGGTCATCAGTTCTATACCACCTTAGACTTACCATCTGGCTATTATCAGGTACCCATCCGTGAAGCTGATAAATATAAAACTGCGTTTGTAACACCGGACGGACATTTCGAGTTCAAACGAATGCCGTTGGTTCTTGCAAATGCTCCGGCCACGTTTCAACGTATCATGAACCAGGTGCTAGGCTCTACACGTCACAAAGAGGCCTTAGCTTATTTAGATGACGTGATTATTCCCGCTAAAGACTTTTCAGAAGGTATGGCACGACTAGAAAATACATTAAGGTTATTTTCTGAAGCAGGTCTTACTCTTAAATTACAAAAATACGTATTTTTCGGGCAGGCAGTCGACAATTTAGGCTTTGAAGTATCTAGGGCTGGTATCCGTCCTGGTTCACGAAAGATAGAAGCTGTCGAGAAGTTCCCGGTCCCAGTTAATCAGCATAATGTTCGGCAGTTTTTAGGGTTAGCGAGTTTCTTTAGGAGGTTCGTGCCTGGTTTTTCTATCATCGCCAAACCTTTGACCAATCTTTTAAAAAAAAATGTAGCTTGGATTTGGGATGCTGAGCAAGACACAGCTTTTAGAACCCCCAAAGAGAAGTTGGTCACAAAACCCACTCTAGCCCTCTATAATCCACAGGCTCAGACCGAAGTCCACACAGATGCATGTAAGCTAGGACTAGGTGCGATCCTGTTACAGCGCGATGAAAATAATGTGCTCCGACCTGTAGCCTACCACAGTAGGCAAACCACTCCTGAAGAGCAAAACTACTCTTCTTATGATTTAGAGACACTTGCAGTTGTATCAGCTCTTCAGAAGTTCTGGGTTTACCTTATCGGCACTTCTTTCAAAGTCATTACCGACTGCAATTCCCTACGCGCCACTTTTCAGAAGAAAGATATGATTCCGCGGGTTGCCCGTTGGTGGGAACAAATGCAAGAGTTTAATATGAGCATTGACTATAGGCCAGGTACGGCGATGGCGCATGTTGATGCGCTGAGCCGCAATCCAATACTTAGGTCCTCCCACAACGTTTGTGAAGTTTCTGCAGTAGTAGAGTCAGAAACAGACTGGTTAGTAACCGTTCAGGGTGCCGATTCTGAAATTCAGATTATTGATGTACTTAGAAATATAGATCTAGATGAGGTAACTGACATAAAAAACAACTATAAGTTAAAAGGAGATAAATTGTTTAGGGTAACACCGCAGGGGGATAGGTGGGTTGTGCCAAAGGGAGTGCGTTGGCAAGTGGTCAAACAAAACCACGATGATATAGGCCATTTCTCGGTTGACAAGACATCGGAGAAAATCATGGCTGTTTACTGGTTTCCTAAAATGAGAGCATTCATAAAAAAATATGTTCGATCTTGTCTAGAATGTGCGTATTCAAAATCGAAGGGAGGTAAGCAGCCAGGATTTTTGCATCCCATAGAAAAGAATGACAACCCATTTGACATAATCCATGTAGACCACGTTGGGCCGTTTATCCGCAGTAGTAGAGGCAACATGCATATATTGGTGATAATCGATGCGTTTACTCGATACGTTTATTTGAAACCGGTTAGAAACACTAAATCTCACACAACTATGAACGTCTTTAAAGAATACTTTAGTTTATTTGGCGTATCAAGGCGGCTAATCTCCGATCGCGGAACCTCATTTACAAGTGCGTCTTTTAAAAAGTTTATGCATGACAAGGGTGTGAAGCATGTGCTTAACGCGGTGGCCACGCCGAGGGCCAACGGACAAGTCGAAAGGTACAATAAGACAATAGGCATGATGACAGTAATTAAAAACTACTAAAATACTATATTTATTGAATAAAACTTGAAGCTTGGAATATAAAATACGCATTGTTTTTTTTATTATAAGTGTGATTAATATTTATTTTTATAAAATAAAACTACAAAATAAGGCAATCCGCCATGATATCTTGAACACCAATCAGAGCGCAAGACGTCACGCTTGAGTAAACGCATACGCAACACGCACGAACATCTTGTGTTTTTATTATTTTTGTTTAAATACCGAGTAATATTTAAGTGTGAATATTATTAATTCGAATATAAAATAACACGAATCATGGATCAAGGATTTACTAAGGCAAACAGCGCTAATTTGCCTAGAATCGACATAATAATGCTGAGAGAGTTTTTGTCATCAAATAAAGACTTTTGTTCAGCAGAATTTAGAAATGTTAAAACTTCTATGTAAGTATATTAATAATAATTAAAAACTTTATAATTTGAGTTATAAAATAATTCCCTAAAATATACTTTTGACGATGTATTTCTTATCAAGTTATTTTTAAGGTTATGTTATTGAACTCTATTTTTATAATGCTTTTACCCTTTACAATATTCCATATCCATATATAAATTCCATATCCAAATATCCATATCATTAGGTAACTGAAATATGAATAAAATACGTAATACATATCAAAGCAATGAGAGATGAAACCTAACCTCGAAATAGATTGTTTATATTTTTACATTTAGACCTCGTACAAAATATTATTACCAAATACTATATACTAGAATCTACAAAAGTATGTAAAAACTTACGTCAAAGTGATCTTCACAAAAATAAAGGTGAGTACTGGGCAATATTCCCTTTGAATCTTGCCTTGCAAGTTTAAGCCACTTGTTTCGTATTGTTTTATTTTGAAGAACGAACACAAATAGCTTATTAGGAGTTTTTATGGATGTATTCTCACACTGGGGGACCCCACACCACCTATACACTTTCGAATTCATATTTAATAATACAAAAGAACTAAATTCTTGCACGAGCGCAGCGCGTTTACGTTTTGATTACTTAAACGTGACGTCACAAGCTACGCCATGACACTAACAAGCGTTTTAGTTTTCCTACTAAACTTTTAATTTCTGCAGAAATATCTTATTCATTGTAAATAGTATATATTTCTGGACACTATAGGTCCATTTTTCAATTATTGTCATCATGCCTATTGTTGATGCTCTTACGACTAAATCCGTTGGCACGTTGGATAATAAGTGGGATGACCACTTATTCGCTGTTCAATGGGGTATGAATACTTAACACTGTTAATAAGGGCATTAATCGTACCCCCGCTGAGGCATTGTTTGGCATTAGGCCCGCCGGGCAGAGCGATAGTAGAATGATATCGGATTTAGTTCAGGATATTAACACTCAGACTGACAAAAACAGGGTTCAAATTAGGGAGGAAATAAAATCTCATGTAGAGGCCTATCAACAAAATCAAAAACGTATGTATGACAAAAAACGGTGCCAGCCTAAGCAGTTTCAGGTTGGTGATTTAGTTAGAATAGAGCGACAAGTACCGGCCACAGGCCAAAGTAAGAAGCTAGTCCCACGATTTCGGAGCCCATACAAAATAACTGCCGTATTAGATCATGACCGATTTCAAGTGGAGGATACTCCATTAACCAGAAAGTCTGGTCGTCGGTTTACTACGGTCGTGGCCATTGACAAAATGGCCCCCTGGCTTAGCTTTCAGAGACCACATACACAAGATATGTCCTCATCAAGTGACATTAGCGATGATGACTGTTAATTATTGAGTTTTTATTCTTATCCATAGTGATCTAGTTCATAGCATTCAGGACGAAAGGGGGCCTGTTGTTGACTAATAATAATGTCAGGTGACATTCAGGACGTAATGGGGCCTGTTGTCAACTATAAATAGTAACAGGCGACATTCAGGACCTAGTGGGGCCTGTTGTCGACTATAAATAGTATCAGGTGACATTCAGGACGTAGTGGGGCCTGTTGTCGACTATAAATAGTGTCGGGTGACATTCAGGACGTAGTGGGGCCTGTTGTCAACTAGACAATGTGACATTCAGGACGTAGTGGTTCCTGTTGTCGACTATAAATTGTGTCGGGTGACATTCAGGACGTAGTGGGGCCTGTTGTTAACTAGACAATGTGTCATTCAGGACTTAGTGGGACCTGTTGTCACGTACACAAGTATTTATATTATTATTAATTAATGTTGTAACTGTATACATTTCCTTTTTAGATACATACATAATACTGAATGGTAGTTGTACTTTAATTTTAAATGATTTTGTATTTTTGTAATTTAACAAGTAATGATCCTAAGGTACGAATTAATACTGTAGGTATTTGATATAGGTACCTACTTAATTTACAAATGATGTCTCATAATAAATACTTATAAATAATTTTACTTTGTGATTGTAAGTAAGATCATTATTTTCATAGTACGAGGTCGTACTATATTGATGTGGATGGCCAAGCAACTGCATAATTAATTAATGTATTTTATGTTCTTTTCAAAATTATATTAACGTTATATTTTAATTTGATATCCTCACAAGCAAAAATTTACTTCCGCTTGGCGCCATTATTTTGACAGTAAAGTGTCAACTTGGATAGCTAATAACGCCAAGCCGGGCAGTTCATTTTTGATCGTCGAAGGGTGAAAACTGAAAGGTTGAAAAGTGTAATAAGAGTAAGTAAGGTGTGCCAAATTAAAAGTAAGTAACAATGATTCGTTTACCTATTATTTCATCTATACCTTCTGCCTTTATTAAACCTGGTGCGAGTGAGCCGTACATCAACCGAATTAAATACCATACGGCAGTTCTAGATACTAAGTTAAGGGAAGGCTCACCTCCCGCAGGTTTAAACGCCTAGCTTGCTAAACCTGAAACAAAGCTACCAAGCGCTATACCTTTGCAAACGAAGTTGACTAACTTTATAAAGTTTAATTGAAAATATCGATAATCTTATACCTATTCTGGTCAAGTTCCATTGAGAGGGCTTGGTTATTAACACGAGTGTTTACCAAAATGTGATATTCGCTATCTGATAAAGAATAGAACCGCGCCTAGTGTTCGTATGCTCACGTAGTCAAAATTTAGGAAGAATCTACACATTGGCAGCAGGAATCACCTCTAAGTGTAACTCCATCCATTATGATAATCATCCTGTCTACTAGCAAGCTATTAAAAATATTGTTTGTAGTCGAAGGCCAGACATGATTATAAATCATTTACATTTTTATTTTTGGTTTCAATCTAAGGTTTTTGGTCTCTTTTGATATTTTGGGATTTCCGTCACAGCTGGTTGACTATCAAATTGTCTAGAGCTTGATTTGTCTTCAATGAAGTCGGACATTTTTTCTTGCGATGTTTTTTAATGATGATTTAAAAATCATCATTAAAAAACTAAAGAAAATAATAATATTAAGAAAATATTAATATTTTTTTTTTTGTTAACTAAAGTTAAAGAAGCGACTTTGATATTTTTATGCTTTGCTTGAGGTGCAAATTCTATGTTAAATGTTACTTCAGTGATCGAACTTATTGGTAGATCATTGATAGATTCTGTATAGGGAGATTCAACTGGTTCGGATTGCGTACCAAGTTCAGCCGACTCTATGAGCAAACTGACTTCAGGTAAAGTTGTTTTCTTTTTGACAGGCGCAACTTTTTGGGTATCGACCGGGTTCGAGTTTGAAACTCCTTGTTCATCTTCAACAGGGTCTGTGTTTTCCAACGTTTGTCTCGCGTGTTTGTAATAAATGACTAGGCTCTTCAAATGACAACAGTGATATTTCGTTTTCCTTTTGAGGGTCTATTGAACTTCCTGGAAAGGATATGTGTTCTGGGCTGATAGAGGGAACGTTTGAAGAAATGTCTGTCGCTCTATTGGGAGTACTAGAATAATGAATCTCTGATTACCATTTCACCCATAATGGGTAAAAAGCATGCGTGTGAGTAGTTTTTTGAGTATAGAATCAGAATCAGAATAATCTTTATTCAAGTAGGTTTACAAATAATAAACTCTTTTGAAACGTCATAGTAGCGACTTAGCCTAAATTGACTGCAGGTTCAAATCGCGACCGATCAGAGAAGAACCTGTAGGGCATTTTCGCGAGAAGACGTCCACTGAACTTTTAACCTGTCTCATGACTTCACATTCAAGTTTCAAAACAAGGAGACAGGTTATGAAATCCCTATATTTTTTTCCATCATTTTGTTTATATAATAATGCAAGATATATAAATAATAAGGCGGCATTTTAGTCTATTGTATATAAAGTTATAAATCTTAGTTGAGAAACCCCTATTATTTGACGTGTCCTACACCTAACTCGCGGCATTATTTACACTATTTTTATGTTTTTTTGTACAACAGTATTGTATTTTTAATTTAAAATAATATGCATTTGATCTTGGTTGTACTAATAAACATACATTAATTTGTTTACATTAAATAATATTTATTTAAACTAAATTAAATTGTGGTCCTACAATTCCTAACAGAAGTGGAATTCCTACATTGTAACCGTGATTTCTATGAAAAAAACATTTAAAAATTACCATGCACATTAAGTGACACATTTTGTGGCATCACTGACGATATTCTAACAAAAAAAGTACACGGCCATATTTAAAAAATAGCGTCCAGACTGATTTGAACTTGCACGAGCGTAACTGCGTAACCGTTCTGAATAAAATTCGATTTTGTAACTGGTGTCCAAGGAGGTAAGTGATAATTGTTTTCTTTATCACTTATGTATTCTTTTAAATCGACGACTTGGTTTACGTTTGTATTGTTGTACATAAAGAATAAGTTTATTAAACGTTTAATATCGGCAGATTTAGATCGTGAATCATGGAAACGTTACTTCCATTTTGTTGGGTTACATATATGTGGAATGCCACAGTTACAAAATGGAAGTATAAAGGCGAGTAGGTATACAAGGTGATTTTGAGGCTGGATTATAAATAAATGTTAGCATGATTAATTTAAAGATATTGTGGCTGTCATTTTAACTAGACACTTATTTACCGTTTGTTGGAGGGCTGCACAAATTGTATCAATTTTCGATATTTTATTTTATTTTTGAGGACAGGCTTTGGTTATATTTAAGAGCATGGTCTCTCTTGACATTGTTTTCCTTTCATCGACATTGAAACATTGAAGGCAAAAAAAAACTAGGTACTTTTATTCGGTGTTTCTTTATTTTTAGTATTACTTATTTCGTTATATTCGCTAGTTAAAGTTGCTTATTAATTTAACAAATGGTCAATTAAAGCTACTTTTACTGGAAATGATTCTGCTTAAAACATTTTCGAATAGAAAAGTAAATCGCGATTCTAACGCTTTGTCTTGGTCTTGCAGTGGAAAAGTGCACAGTATTGATTATATATGTGATAAATGTTTTGATATTGAATAAAAAATAATAATTATAAACTTGAACAATTTTGTTTTTTATTTTATTATAGGGATGATTAGTAATTCCAAGTATTATTTTAAAGTAAAATATCAAAGTCGAATTACCAATAAATAAAATAAATCTGTTAAAAATTTGGTTTAATATTATTATTTTCATTATTGTGAACTAAGCTTTACGTTTTCCATTTTGTAACTACAGTATTCAATTTTGTTACTGTCTTCTTTTATTTTGTGAGCATTATTTTTTTGTTTAGTAAATAATTACAAAATTAATGCAACATAAAAGATAGTGATTTTGGACAAGTGTTTATTTAATAAAAAAAATGTTGAAACAAAAATAAAAACCTTACTTTGAAGTTAAACGTTGAAAACTAAGTAAAGAAAGGACCAAGATGTAACAAAGTGGATAAGATTTGTTTGATTACGTATGGATTTAATAATTTTGTAATATTGTAGGAGTGTTTTTTTGAAGCGAAATATTGTTCTTGAACTAAATAGATTAAAAAATATATAGGTTTTAAACTAGGTAACCCATAACTTTACTTTTAAAGGGTTACAAAGTGGAGGCTAGATTTTCTTAGTAGCCAGACAAAAACCCTTTTTCTTACTTTACGTGTTCTTGTAGAGATTTTTTTTAACAATCAACAGTTAAACGTATAAATAGCGGTTTTGAGTAGTTAAATACACATAAAAAAAAAAAAAATCTTTTAATTCCACTTTGTAACAGGACCTCTTCTTGCGAAAATGCCCTGTAAGAAACTCTGTCGGATGTCTTTTTTTTTCGACGTTCGCAGCCTTTTGTCATAAGGACTAAACATTTTATTACAAGCAATTCAGTCCCAAGCATTGTTATCATTAATATAGTCTTTAATACTATAATATGCTTTAGAAATTAGTTTACGCTTAACGTAACTCTTAAATTTATTTATAGCATTCAAGGAACTCTGTAATCACGACTTCGCCAACTTCCAATTCGATAACGCTCATTGTTGCACGTTTGTCATCATTACCAGGACTACCTAGACAACTTTGTCTAAATAATATAATATAATAAATCTGGGTCGTTGTGCGGAAAACTAATTTTGTCTACGTGTGTCATAGATAAAGGAAGAGAATGGATGTGACACGTTGACATATACAAATAATCAGTTATGTAAATACTATGCATTCCGGCATCGAGCAATTAAAATAATGTTATCTCTTTTTAACTTAGTTCTATGTTCCTAAGTAAAAAGAGATGACAGTACGTCAGCCAGTGCAACATTTATAATTTGACGTTCATACAAATACCTAACGTGCCTAGTCAGCCATTTTAAATTAGCTTGTCATAAGTATCTGATGTGTCAACCGTGCCGAATTCACTTAAAAAATTATTAATATCTTGTTTTCCGTATTATATATTGCCAAAAGTTACACATGGATTGAAAGAGAAACTTCATCGTAATCTTAAGTGTAGTTTGTTAGGAAGTAGTGCAAGAAACAGCAAAAGTCAGAAATATTGAACATTTTATCGGTAAGTTAAAGTTTTTGTTAAAATATTGATCAGTTTTGTCATTATAGGGGGACTTAAATATGATCAAGATTAGTTCAAGATTTACCTTTTATTTACAATATTTTCAAAGTAAACAAACAGGAGAATTTGACAGCTAGGGTTGTTCTTAAAATATCGAAACAACTTGGAAATTTCTCATTATGACAATTAATGTTAAAATAACATGTTTTTTTTGTAATTGTATCATAAAGAACGTAAGTATATGGAATATGCCAAAGAAAGCAAAGAACCAGCTTTCATCACGGATTACTATTTTTAAGGATTTTGGGAAAAAGTATACTGAGAAAGTTTCATTCCGAAATTATTTAAATAAAATAATATTATTCCGAAATGAGTAATGACTAAAGTTTTATACCTACTAAAAATCATCTAAGACAGCACCAAATATTTTTATTTGTTTACTTGACGACAAGTTAACCTAGTTGATAGTGACCCTGCCCATGAAACCAACGGTCCTGGGTTCAAATCCCGGTAAGAGCGGATATTTGTTACGGTCTGATAATATAACAAGTCATATTTGTAAAAAAATGAAGGAGTTATTATTATTATTACTGGTAATACACGATTATTTAAGATTATTGGCACTCTCACGCTGTGGCACTGTTTTGAATAAAAACAAATGTAAATAATTATTGTTAATATTTTTGTTGCTCTTTATGATTCTTGTATTATATCATTAAGAGAACTTAACGAGTCTTTGTTTATGAAAGGAATAACTAAGAAAGATTTTATAGTTTTGTTGCTTTGTACTTTTAATTATATTAACTCACTCGAACTATATTTACCTACTGAACCCGTGAAATACTTCATCTCTAGTCTTCATCATCGGTTCCACTTTGCGAAATAAAGAAGCTAGGTTGACACGAACGCGCTTCAACGCGCGGTCGAAGCGTTGATATGACAGGCGGCTCGTGTCAAGATCTTGCCTGCGATGGATGGCGGCAAGCGCGGTCATGTATACGATAGCACTACTTTGTTAGAATCTATAACCGCGCGCCGCGTCAACCACGCGTTCATGTGAACCTAGCCTAAAGCTTTTGGTATGCAAATGCTGAAACTAGCAAAATATGTCCGCAATTTTTGAGGAGTTCCGTCGTTTACTCATGGATTCCATCATCAGATCACTCCAACTTTTCTATGGGACCATTTCCGACCTTTCCTTTCCTTTACGGTGGAAAGGGCCCACCGTGCTGGTTGTGCTCAAGACGACGTTTTGCAAGCCCTTCAGGTATCCCACTGCTACTGCATCTTTATACAGAACAGACGAGTTGAGAACCTCCCACCCGTACGGTTTATTTATCGATAACTTTATTATTACTATCGAATCGGGGCAGCACTTAAACATGTGACAGTCCGCCATTTTATGTTCGCTATAGTAGTTTAGGTAGGCACGTTTATTCTGTAGGTATGTCAGATCCATTCTGTTTCTTTATCATTAACGTGTGTCGATACGAGGGGCGGCTGATAAGTAATCTCCTTGGTCAGAAATATATACAAAAATTATGCTGGCTGGTATGGATTTATATTCGTTTGTTATTCTATTTTCAAAATGTATTACATTCATTTGTTTATTGCATCACGTTTATTTGTCTCCTACAATTGTTTCAAACATGTCGGTAGAAAAAGTGAAAATGGATAAAATCGAGCAGCGTGCGGTGATTAAGTTTTTGACTAAAGAAGGGAATACGCCTTAGGAGATCAGACAACGTATGTTACGTGTGTTTGGCAGTTCGTGTTCTTCCGAATTTGTTATAAAGTTTTGGTCAAAGCAGTTTAAGTTAGGTCGTGAGAGCCTGGAAGATGATCCTCGTAGCGGAAGACCAGTTTCGGCCGTCACCGATGAAAATGTAGCCAGGGTAAAAAAATATATATTAGAGGACCGACGAGTGAAGTAGTGGGAGATAGCTAGAGATGTGGGCGTCAGTAAAGAGCGAGTCAATGAAATAATTCATGAGCATTTGAACATGCCCAAGTTTAGTGCACGTTGGGTCCCCAGAATGTTGACTGCATTTGACATGGAGAGACGTGTCAAATTTTGCGAAGAGTTTTTGGACATGAGTCGAGAGAAACAGGAAGAAGTAATTTCTAGAATTGTAACATGTGATGAGACTTGGATTCGACAATGGGACCCGGAAAGTAAGCAAGAGTCGTTACAGTGGAAATTTAAGGATGAGAAGCCGCCTCGGAAATTCAAGGTCTGTCCATCGGCAGGTAAACTTATGGCTACAATCTTTTGGGACACAGAAGGGATTTTGCTCATAGATTATTTACCGAAGAAAACTACAATGAATGCTGATTATTACTCAAACTTACTATATCAACTAAGAGAGACAATAAAAGAAAAACGGCGAGGTAAACTAAGCAAAGGAATTCTGATTTTGCACGATAACGCACCAGTGCATACCGCCCGCACAACGAAGCTAGCAATCAAAGACAATGGCTTCGAAACCATTGACCACCCCAATGTGACTATTTTCTGTTTAGACTTCTCAAGAAAGACCTCAGGGGACGAAGGTTTATGACCGATGACAAAATGAAGGCTGCCGTTACTGACTTTTTTGATGACAAACCGAAAGATTTTTTTTAATGGTTTAATTTCAATATTTGAAAATTTTTATAAGTGCATTTTACTAGCAGGGGACTATATAGAAAAATAAAAAAAAATTGCCACGACAGTCTTTTGTTTCATTGTTAGGTAGATTACTTTTCAGCCGCCCCTCGTACATTTATACACATTATTCGAATTTAACGGGAAAAGGCCGCAATTCTCAAATCATGCTGTATTTAAGATATTTTTCCTCTTACTACTTCATCTATAGCGCCTTCTCTAAGTTTTATTTTAGTAGAGCCGAATCTTACTTTTTTACCGATTAGTGTCGATCTCCATCTTGTGCGTGTTGGTGAAATATGAAAAAATAACAAATAATCAATCAAATATAAAAGTATCAACTTCAATATCAAGCATAAAATGTGTATAACATCCATAGCCTAGAAAATAAAAAACTAATGAATGAACACTGGTAATTTTAAAGTTGTTCATTTACTCGCTTCCTGACCTAATAAACTAAGAAATTAAATCCCGTTCATTCATTGGAACAAAAAGTTATATAATATAATGAACAACAGCAAAATAATGTAGGTAATTTATTTACAGCAATTAAATTCCAGCGAATTAACTAAGAAATATAGGTTTAATACAAAACAGTTTTAGAAGTTATAATCATTGATTTCTGTTCCAATACTGGACAAGTGATTCAAAATGAACTTATGTTAGTGTTTATGAAATAAAAGCAATAATTTCTTAACAAAAAAATCTTAAACTATTTAAAAATGGCAAATCACGGTACTCACCTTGCTCCTTATTTGTTTTGCTTGTAATTCGAGCCACACGTTCTTTTTATTTCGACGCCATGACGAAACGAAAATTGAGCAGTAGATTACATAATGTTGCTATCCTAAATAAAGAGTTGACAGACTAACAAAGCACAACTTATTGGACTGTTCTCTATTACAAAGATTTTTTTTTTATTAAATCCACGTTTTGTTCATCCACTGGGGGTGTTCATTCACTGGTACACTTACCCTAGTAACTATACACTATGATTACAGCTCATCTAGACACGCGGCAGCGTGACCAGCCAAGTTCACGTCAAAAGGCGAGCGCAGCCGTGTGTTATTCACACATCTATTTTAAAAACATGAATTTTGGTTTATGTATAAAACTCCTTCGATCAACTAGGAAGCTAAATTTAATAAATTAAGGTGAAACGGTTATTGAGATATTACCGTCTACGAGGGGCGGCTGAAAAGTTCCAAGCCAAAGGTGGAAAAAAATAATTTAGAAAATTGAAGTTATTTTTATTTTTCAATAATCCTTATCCCTACTTCGATGCATTTCTTACATTTATTACATAATGCTTTTATACCGTTAAAAAAACATTCTTTGCTTTAGCCTTGAAAATGCTCTTCTACTGCCGCCTTCATATCTTCATCACCTCCAAATCGCTTTCCTCTTAGGTCTTTCTTTAAATTACTGAACAGATAATAGTCGCTACTATACGGAGGGTGGTTAATTTCTTCGCAGCCGATTTCATTCAGAGCTATAGTCTGGCAAACGAAAGCGTGACCTGAGAGAACGCGGCAAGCTAAAAAAATATACATGTGGTATTACTAATTAGAGTAGGAAAAAAATGGTTTAATACTTATATACGTCCAGGTCACGCTTTCGCTTCCCAGACTCGGCCAGTATTTATAAGAGCATGAAGTTTATACCATAAATATAAGTCATTTGGATATCTTTTAAGTAGTTTTTCTTTATTCGTCTATTTTATTTCATAATCTTTAAGGTATTTTACCTAAATCTTATTTAAATAAATCTCTATTTAAGCTTTTTGCCTTTAACCTACAGTAACAAATGTGTATTTTGAGTAATTTCGGCGTGAACAGTTTATAACTACACTGACATCATAAATCATTTTTCTTAAATCCATCCCCTCTTTGCCCGTTTACAGTTGGCTATGTCCGGTTGACCGGACTACGGTAATATAAATAACAGTGTTACAGTTGACCGGACCATTTCTTTTTTCAGTAAGGCGTGGTAGAGTGGACCGGACCAGAGTTAATTTTTTATAACTTTAGTAGGTACTGTTATACAATTGTGGACGGAATGTACAGTTAAAATGAAAAATGTTAAATAATTATGTTAAATGTTATATTAAGGCTATTAAAAAAAGAATCTTATTGCGATATTGAAAACACAATTGGACCCGGTAGGTGGCGCTGCTGTTGGTATGTCACCAACTCCTAAACGGCTGGACCGATTTGGATGAAATGTTGTGTTTATATTTCAATGTGTTTTCAAATCTTCCCGGAACCTGGAAGATTTGAAAACACAATTGGACCCGGTAGGTGGCGGTATTGCTGTCGGTATTTCGCCAAATTTAATTCAATTATAACAGAATTTAACAATTTAGACATATTAGAGCCCATATAGTAAACAGTGAGATATCAAAAAATTATGACTCAACCGTAGATTAGTTAGAAATTTTATTTTTTAGAAATAATTTTAGAAATTTAATTGTGAAATCGCAAAAATAAAAAAAACGTTAATGTTAAATGTAAAATATTATTGAAGTGATAACTTCTTTACGGAGGGTGAACCCATTTCGTTACGTAACGCGTAACATTAGACAGACTGTCTGGCTTCCCTTTCTCTCACGCATACGGCAGTGGCCCCGTTTTCTCGTGGTCCCACTGATTTGTCCCATCAATGGGACCACGAGAAAGACTTATTTCTCGTAGTCCCATTAATAAAATTTCACTTCCTGTATAATATCATCATGTACGCATCAGAACCTCTTCGTATAAACAAACTTTATCTAATGCTGAGTGAAGTGGAAGATGATAAATAATAAAATATATGACAAATAAGTACTCAAAATGACAAGCAGTTTCTCAGTATTAATAAGAAGTACCTACGTATGAAATTTTGTAATTTGCTAATTTAAACTGAAATAAAATTCATTCATGGCTGACGGTAGCGACGAAATTATTTTCGTTAAACGAAAACGTGGAAAAGTCATGTTATTAGAAGGTCGGCAATATTATCGGCATAGGGGATATAAAAATGGAAACGTAATTTGGAAATGTACTCAGGCCAAATAAGTGAAATGTCGTGGGTCTGTGACTCTCAAGGTAAAATAATTATATCGTCGCCGTAGTGCGAAAATTCACCAAGTCGAAAAATGGACAAAATTTAGTTATTAATGTCATCGAAATCGCTTTTTTTTGTGCAAATTACAGTCTTATTATTATGTCAATAGCTATCATAGTTTTGATTTTAAAAAGTAACAGAAGTCATTAAAGTATGCGTACTCTTTCAATACCTAAGGGAAGAATTACCTAATTCGTTTGATTATTTAAGGTCTACATGAAACCGTACTATGAATGCACGTAAATCGTCTTAGTAACTTTTCTCTAAATATTCCGAAGTCACAACGAAGAAATAAGTTATTCAAAAAGTCACTAATATAACTTAGTTAATTTTTGTGTAGCAAATTTGACAGAAAATATAAAAGCGAAAACTAACTTAGTCTATTTAATGATTTCTCAATCGCTACACACAGATAATGTGAACAATTTATCTTAAACGAAAATTGAATTAACTATTTGAATTAGTTTTTTCCTATTAAACAGGCTACCAATGCTTGTTAACAGACTTAATTAATTACATTTGATGATTATTTGTACGAATTCAACGTGCGTCGATGTAATATAGGAGAATTTCGCGCGTAAGTTAGTTACTTTTTTCGTGAATCGCGCTTCGCTGGTGAAGTATGTAAGTATTTAAGAAGGCGGATAAGGGAATATACTGACAGAAATAGAAATAGCAAAAAGGCGTAGGTACTGAAGCGACACTCATCTTCTCATATCGGATTGACTTGTGATCAGCAGTAGTAAATTGTCTCTCGCACAATTACCCGCCGTAAATAAATCATACGAGATACGGTAATATTTATGATTTTTTGAATTTATTTTTATAATTAATCATTATTAAAATTATACAGTCGTTAATTTATTATTTTGGTTGCCGGTTTAGAATAGTGTCACTCCATAATGAAAATAATAGTTTAATAAAATGAAAAATACAATAATGCTCGATGAAGTTAAATTTTATAACATGATAAGTTACCAATAGGATTATCTACCAATTTATTGCTGTGGTTGCCAGGTTAGAATAGTGCCACTCCATGTCTTCCCGTGGCTGTCGTAAGAGTCGACTAAGGGAATAAGAGCTTGTAGTGCTGTTAGGTGATGGGCTTACAACCTGTCACTAATACACTATTAAACTTCTTGGCCTGATTGTGCAAAATGTGGTTACAGAATTATAAACTAGTTTTTTTTAGAGTTGTTGAACTATCAAGTTAGGTTCTAATAAAAATAACGTTTTAGACTTTATTATTAGAGTTCTTTTTTAACTGAATTAACTAAGTTTATTTCATAACGAGTAAAAATTAGGAAAAAAGTCACTAAATAAAGTCTAAAAATCACTAAGTCACAATTGGGGTGAGGGTTAAAAATATTTTTTGCCAGTATCTATAAAACTAATTGAGTAAATACTTTTTACCAGGTGCAGACTAAAGGAATAGTACATCTTCCACTAGATAAGACTACAAAACCACGTTTATCTGTCATAATAATCAAGTAATATTTTTTTTTTACTTTTTTTTATTTAAACTTTAATAACTCAAAATGACTAAAGTGAGACTTGGTGAGTTTTCGCTCTATGGCGACGATATAAGTATACCTATAATATATAATTGGTTTCTTAAATGAAATTTTGTTCGTAGAACTAGTACGAGTTTTCATAGTTCCTAAAACAGTCTTTATTGAGTTTTGGTGCTGCTGCTGTGTGTCTGTGTTTGTGTGTATGTATCGTTGTATGCGTGCGTAGACAAGTGAGCGGTTGTGATTATTATAAACTGAATGTATGTACCTATATTGAAGTAGAATATTGCTGCATTTCAGGGTAAACAAATTATACAACAAAAAAAACATTCATGTGAAATACGACATGCCAAGAACAAAATTGACGAGAAGCTTTACAAAATGAAGGAAGAAGCCCGTACAACCGACATACCAATCCCGCAAATATACAAAAAGGGCATGACTGATTTGAAAAACGACGGTATTCATTTCGTTACTAAATTGCCTGATCTTAAAAGTATCCAAACTGCCATGTACACTAGACGTCTTCGTACAAATTCTAAAAATGTTGAACTAGTGACCATACCACCCCACTTCTCAGATTTTGTGCTTGCTGACTACTACTATAACAATAATCGGATGGTCGTGTTCTGTTCCACTGAGAACCGTAAAATAATGAAAGATATTGATGAGTTTTTCATTGATGGCACATTTAAGAGCTGCCCGGATCCCTTTACGCAACTAGTATCCATTCACGGTGATATTTCGAAGTCAGCATCGGAAACGCACGTCATTCCACTTGTTTACGCGTTAATGACAAATAAAAGTCAGAAATCTTACGCGGCTTTATTTCAAATGATTAAATCCGAAATAAGAAACTGGTCGCCAATTAAATTTCACTTAGACTTCGAGATAGCTACCGCCAATGCGTTGCTGGCTATATTTCCAGAAATAAAATTAAAAAAATGTTATTACCATTTAACAAAAAGTATCTGGAAAAAATCCAAAGAATTGAAAATGAATTCAAAACATGAACGACGTGTTGTTGGTCTATTTACTGCGTTGGCGTTGCTACCCATGGATCATATGTCAAATGGCATTAAATATATAAAAGATGAAAACCCAAACACTTCAAAAATTATGCTTTTTGAAAAGTATATGAGGCAAACATGGCTAAAATAAATGATGAGTTTATATTACAATGGAATGTGTTTGGTGAAAGACACCGAACGAATAACGTCATTGAGAGTTGGCAATCTAGGTTAAACAAGGACATGAAGAAACGTCTACCAAAGTCTATTCTTCGCCTGTTAAATATTTTGGTTGAAAGCGAAAACCAAGAATCTGAAACGACAGAAAGACGAAAGGAATTTATCAGATAGGATGACATAATAATGAATAACCTATTGCAACTGGTCCACGGAGAGATCACGGTGGGACATTTCTTAGAAACACTTAGATAAATCCATGCACCCTTGTAACTTAATTGCAAATAAGGATGTTATAATATTCATATCATAATCATGCCAGCACCAGCAACTACAACGCCCCAGGGACGTTTACCTTATAGTACAAATAATATTCATCAGAACTAAAATATAGTATCTTGAAAATATTTTTTTAAAACATGTTTTACACGTCATAAATAAACGACTTCAGCACTCGGTTGTACTTTCTATCATTTCTTTACTGTCATGCATTTTATACAGGAGGTTCAAGATACTTTAAATTGAACTGAATGGGACTACGAGAAATATGTTATCCTCGTGGTCCCATTGATGGGACAAATCAGTGGGACCACGAGAAAACGGGGGGCAGTGGTAGTACTAATTTTTAAATTCCATTGCCTTGAAAATCGATATCCGAGGGCCCCTTGGGACTACAAATTCGAACCCATAATCAGATTTTAAAAAAGTGGCCGCCATTTTGAACTTTTTTGTTACTGGTTCGATTGTCTTGTTACTCTAGTTATAAATCCAGTGCACTTAAGTTTTTTTATATGAAGAACACCTCCACAGCTCCGATGCACTTTTGTATTAACTGTTTTTGTAGTATTGGTGACCATTGTATAATAAAACAGTTCCACCCTTTCTATCCACGTAGTTGACTCCCGCGTCGCCACTTATATAAGCTTCTTCGGACATAATACTAACAGGTCGTGTAACTATTACCATAAGTATCTGATTGAATCATATCTTCTTCTTCTTCTTCTTTTTTATTAATGGCGGTCCACCGCGATGTACGCAGTAATTTCGCCAATGTCAAGTGAGTAGAGTAAAAACAGTAAACAGAATCCCACCAAAAACATAAATGTAAAAAAGGAGAGCCAAGTTCAATACAAAAATTATTCTCTGCTGTGGGCTTCGCCGCAAAAAGAATGGAGATCTGAGATTGAGTGCCAAGTTCTATGCAAAATCCAAATATGTAGTCTAAGGGCTGACTTGGCTGGTTTTCCCATACGAATTATTATTAAGTACCTACTTTTACACAGTCATGGAAGAGCCTTATGTTCGATGGGTAGTTTCTACCAGCAAGCCAAATTTTCGGAATAATAAAATAAGAACCGAAAGGTAACAGGTTTAGAACATGCGAAGGCTATATAATTCGTATGGGAAAACCAGCCAAGTCAGCCCTTAGACTACATATTTGGATTTTGCATAGAACTTGGCACTCAATCTCAGATCTCCATTCTTTTTGCGGCGAAGCCCACAGCAGAGAATAATTTTTGTATTGAACTTGGCTCTCCTTTTTTACATTTATGTTTTTGGTGGGATATCATTACTTTTTGTAGGTAAGTCTTACCTACTTACTAAAAATACAATTATTATTTATTTAAACTATTGCCTATACTATACTAAACCTACGTACCTACTTATTATAGGAATTGTAATAATAATAAGTGTATACACCTACCTACTTATAACTATAAAATTATTATTTATTTAAACTATTGCCTATACTATAATACTATACGTACGTACCTACTTATTAAAGAAATTGTAATAATAATATTACTACAAATTATAAGTTTTCCTTAAGAAAACTTAGCAATTTCGCAGCATAAATCGCAACCTTATAGGTCAGATATCGAGAGACAACCGGACAGCAAGACACTCGGCCACGTTCGCGTCAACGGTTCGATTCGGTTGTCACAGCGCCCCACCCACCCCGCCCGCGCCGCTCCGGCGTCACTCGGCGCGCGCGCGTCGTGTATATACCGAAAATCTAAATGCCTATTATTTTATCATTATTTATGAGTAGGTAATGATTTTACACTATTGATGTGCGCTAAATATAAAAATAATAATTAATCCCAGTTAATAACGTAGGTACCCTAAGTACCTAATATTAGGTATTTATGTTAAGCGTTCATAATAGAATCTAATTATTTAAAAATTGTCAGTTTTTTATTTATTCCTTTGTATTCATCTAATTACCTATCTGCATACCAAATTTTAACTCTCTAGGTCATCTGGAACTGGGTTAGAATTTTGGTCTATAGGTCAGTCAGTGATAAAAATGAGGAATTTTGGACATTCATATCTAAATAACCGTTTGAGATAAGCTTATGAAATTTAGAACACATATGTATCTCGCAAGTCTCAATATATGAGCCAAATTTGATACGTTTATGTAAAATAGTTTTTGATTTATGAGGGGGTCAAAAGTGGCTCCAAATGGTTCGTGTAATATTACACACGGTGCGGGTCGCCAGTTCTGTTTCTTGAACTTGGCTTGACACGCTCCCGCGTGTCTAGATAAATATAATATATGAATCATATCTTGACAATTAACTGTAGAACTTATTCCTTTTCTAATGACAAATATAATCAGTGTCACTTGAACAAAGAGGTGATATAGCTAGTACAGTAATATGAAAAAGTGTTCCGTCTTCCATTAATCGATTACCTATGACTGTACCGTTTCGATAGTCCGGTTAACTGTACCAGAAAAAAAGTATTTCTTCCATAGTCCGGTAAACCGTACCAAGGAAAAACAAGATTTTTCCGTAGTCCAGTCAACAGCACCAAGGAATTTTTTTTTCGTTTGTAGTCCGGTTAACTGTACTAAGGAAAAAATGATTTACCCGCTGTCCGGTCAACTGGACTAGCCAACTGTACTACGGGCAAAGAGGGAATCCATCATAGGCAACTCTTGCCCTAGCATCCACTTCTTGGCATTAACTTGATCAGATTATTTGAACCCATTCCCTTATTTCATGTTGTCTTGACCAGATTAAACATACTCATGCATTTAAATCCTTTTCATCCTTCTTTGATCAGATAATTTGAACTTATGCATTTAAATTAAACCTTGATCAGAAAAAAATATCTTATTTACGTACGAGGGTGGTATGATAAGTAATGAACCTTGAAGCTACGCGGTTTGGCTGAATATTAAAAATATCTTTGCCTACATCCGCCATCTTGGACGCGGGAAAATTGATAGTTTCAAATGATTCCGTCAATTACTTCATGACTTATAGTTTTTTAAACAGAACGAGTGGCATTGTTTGTGTAAAATGGAAAAAGAACAATATCGATCAGTGATTCGCTTTCTGTTTTTGAAGGGGAAAACGTGTGACGAAATTAAAACTGAGTTAGATACCGTATATGGCGATGCTTCACCTTCTATTGCCACAGTAAAGCGGTGGTATAACGAGTTCAGAAATGGAAGAATATCTGTTTGATGAGGCCCGCCCAGGACGTCCAAATGAGGTTACCACGGAGGAAAACATCAACAAAGTCCGTGAAATGTTGATTAACGATCGTAGACTGAAGTTGAGGGAGGTAGCCGAGGTATGTGGCTTGTCACTGGAGCGTGTACAAAATATTGTTCATAAACATTTAGGAATGAGGAAGTTATCGGCCCGATGGGTACCGCGTTTGCTAACAGAAGAAAATAAGCAGAATCGTGTAGCCACTTCCAAAGAGTGTTTGGCACTATTAAAACATAGTCCGAAAGACTTTTTTATGCGTTATGTTACCGTGGATCCACCACTATACTCCCGAAACAAAACAACAGTCCAAGCAGTGGACCTGCCCCGGCGAAAATGCTCCAAAAATAGCAAAAACGGTGCCGTCGGCCGGGAAGGTTATGGCGACCGTTTTTTGGGATTCCCAAGGAGTTATCCACATTGACTATTTAGCGAAGGGAAGAACGATCACGGGGCAATATTACTCTGATTTATTGTCTCGATTTGATGAAGAATTAAAGAAAAAACGGCCCCGTTTAGCCCGCAAAAAAGTGTTATTTCACCAGGATAATGCTCCGGCCCATTCATCTCACATCGTCAAGGCCAAACTGGATCAATTGGGCTACAAAATACTGCCGCACGCTCCTTATTCGCCAGATTTAGCCCCGTGCGATTTCTTCTTGTTCCCAAACATGAAATCTTGGCTCGGAGGCAAACGCTTCATGTCAAACGAAGAGGTCATAGAGGCCACAGAGGAGTATTTTGCAGAGTTTCCGAAGACATATTTTTTGGAGGGCTTAAAGAAGTTGGAGACGCGTTGGGATAAGGGCATACTTTTGAAAGGGGACTACGTAGAAAAATAAAAACAAAAAATAACAATAAAAAAATTTTTTCTTGGGTAGGCTCACCACTTATCATATCACCCTCGTAAATCTTGTTGCCTTTATATATATATATATCTATATATATATATATTTATATATATATATATGTATATGATAGCGTTGAATGATTTTATCATTAAATAAATTAAATTAAAAACATTATGTTTATGAAAGGAAATCTCTGTAATGTTATTGAAGTTATGATTAAATTATATTTTACTTACATAATTTATAAACGTTGTTAAATAAAATAGGTTTCATATTCAGTTTTGATTTGATGTATAATGTTAAGTTAAGAAATGTTTAAACTAATGTTAACTTGAGTTTATAAAATTTAAATGGAGTTAATTAGCTTATTAAATGATGTAATAATGTTAAAAACTATTTAATGTAATATTAGCAAGTTGATTATTCTTTTCTGTAAACTTGTAGTTTAAACGACTTCCGGCTACCCTTCCATTTTAACCACCAGTCATCATCCCGGTTGTTTTTAAATACAGGTAGTTCAGCCATTTTTAGTTATTATTCTGTGAACTCGTGAAGTGTAAACAGTACCTACTTAGTGATAGTACTTAATAAATAAAAATAAAAGTCAATTACTGTTAAAGTGTTTATTGTCGTCACGTTGCTTCGCCATGAACCCTGACTTAAATCTAACATCAGAAGTGTTTCGAACATCCTACGCCCCTGAGGATGACGAAGATACTCGCACCCTGCCTTCATACTCACCTGTTTTCGACGCCCGATTAAACAGCCGGATAAACGAAGAGAATGAAATAAACCTGTTACGTCATCAGGTCGAGCTATTGGAAAGGATGGCTTTTCAAAACCGACCCGGGCCACCACAAGTGCTACACAAACTTAGTGATCTATATTTGCCTGAGTTTGACCCGGATGAACAAAAACTTACAATAGACGAATGGTGTAAACAAGTGGATTCCCTTATTACCCTTCGAGGGTGTTCAGCGGCAACTGCGATGATGAAATCACTGTCTTGTCTTCGCGGACGAGCAAAATTATGGGCTGATTCTAACGCTCATGCATTTGCTACATGGGATGAAGTCAAAAACCAACTTATTACTCAGTTCCAAGGCGAGACACGTTTTATTAGTTTCGTAAACAAATTTCGAGAATACTCATCAAATGACGCTAAATCATACGCGGAATATGTAGCCGAAGCTTGGAGACTATTTGCTCGCATCTCACCAAATACACCTAACCATTTAATGGTTGAAGCCGTCATATCAGGAATAAGACCAAAATACTTTCAAGCAGAATTGTTAAGGTCAGCTCCAAAAACACAAGCAGAACTTATAGCTACCCTACAAAATTATCGAAAACGGCCTATGTACGATCCTGAAGGAAATAATGAAGCATCGCGACCCAAACAGCCACGCATAGAAATTGAATGTCACCAATGTGGGAAAAAAGGGCATAGGTTGCGTGACTGCAAATCAATCTTTTGTGACTTTTGTAAGCGAAGAGGACACCTTACCGAGAACTGCTGGTCGAAACCGTCTACATCTAAGCAGCCGCGGCGCAACAACGGCAGTTCCACGAACTCATCAGGTGCTTTGGGAGCGGCACCACAAGTCAATGTAGCCCAAACAGAGCAGCCTGGGACCTCAACTATTATGATCGGTAATGTAACCCTTTCCACTCTTATTGATACCGGGGCTGAATGCTCGTTGATTACAAAAAAAGCAGCTGGTTCAATACCAGGCAAACGCACTGTCGATGTCATTAATTTACGTGGCATAACGGGAAACGCAATAACTTCAAACGAAGTTATAAATACTGTTGCTACACTTGATGGCACATCCTTTGAGGTAGATTTGCGCGTTGTTAACAGTTTACCTTATGATGTCATCTTGGGTATTGACTGCCTTAAAATTCCTGGAATTAATATTTCAATTTCTAGTAATGGAATTTCCATAATTAGGGAATGTAATATATTTTGTGTAAACTCACAAGAGCTTTTCGAATCAATAGACACTGATACCACAGAATTGTCAAAATTGTTACATATTCTACAAAAACACAAGGAATCATTTAATTTAGAAACAAGTAATAAAGTTAAAACAGGTAATCTTTCTATTCGTCTCAAAGATTCAACTAAAATAGTTCAAAGGCGACCCTACCGTCTTGCGCCTATAGAAAGGGAAAAAGTTAATAATATTATTCAGGATTTGAAAAACAAAGGCATTGTTAGAGACAGTAGCTCTCCATTTGCAAGTCCAATACTACTTGTAAAAAAAAAAATGGCGATGACCGTCTGTGTGTGGATTTTCGAGAACTTAACAAAAACACGGTTCGCGATCACTACCCTCTTCCACTTATAGAAGATCAAATTGATCAACTCGGCAGTGCAAAGTATTTTACAACTCTTGACATGAAGGCAGGTTTTCATCAAATTCCGATCGATGACGCATCCATAGAAAAAACGGCCTTTGTAACTCCAGATGGGCAATACGAATATTTAACCATGCCCTTTGGCCTTTGCAATGCGCCTTCAGTCTATCAGCGAGCCATTAATAAAGCGCTTGGTGATTACAAAGACACGATTGCCCTCGTTTACATGGATGATATTCTCATCCCATCTCAGACCGAAGAGGAAGGTCTGACCCGATTAGACTTGGTTCTTCACAGGCTTTCTGATGCAGGCTTTTGTGTAAACATTGCAAAATGTAAATTTTTAAAACGTTCTGTTGAATATCTCGGCAATGTGGTAGAAAACGGTCAAGTAAAACCCAGCCCCATTAAAGTCAAAGCCCTTCAAAACACGGAACCTCCAAAAAATCTCAAGCAATTAAGACAATTTAACGGATTGGCAAGCTACTTTCGCCGGTTTATTCCAAATTTTTCGCGCGTAATGGCCCCTTTGTACAGTTTAACAAAAAAAGATTGTAAGTGGGAATGGACTGAAAATCACGAAAAAATTAGACAAGATATAATTCGATTTCTCACTTCAGAACCGGTATTGACCATTTTCAACCCTAGCTTACCGATTGAAATTCATGCAGATGCAAGCAGCCTTGGATTCGGTGCAATGCTTATTCAATTAGATAATGAAAGACGTAAAGTAATTAGCTACTTTAGTATGCGAACCAACGAATCGAAATCAAAATATCACTCGTACGAATTAGAAACACTAGCAGTTGTTAGAGCCCTTAAACATTTTAGACATTTTCTATTTGGTCGCCATTTTACAGTTATAACAGACTGCAATGCTCTTAAAGCAAGTAGCACAAAAAAAGAACTTGTACACAGATGGTGGGCATTTTTGCAAAGTTTCGAGTTTGACATTAAATATCGCAAAGGTGAACAAATGTCTCACGTCGATTATTTAAGCAGAAATCACCAAGTCAATGTCATTACAAAAGACCCTTCATGGATTATAGTCGAACAAGAAAGAGATGTAGAGTTAAAAAAGATTAGAGACGCGATTATAAAAAAAACTAGCTATGACAACAAATATAACATGCAGGATAACGTGTTGCACATTACTATTCAAAACGATAAAGGGATCTCTATAAACCGCGTTTTACTTCCTAAATCGCTAATAAATAACCTCGTTAACATCTACCACGAGACTTTATTACATGCAGGGTGGGAACGTACACTTCAAAAAATAAAAGAACAATACTGGTTTCAAAATATGTCAAAACGAGTACGAAACTTTTGCGACAATTGTTTAGTGTGCAAAATAGGTAAAGAATGTTCAGGCAAAAAACAAATATCCCTTCATCCCATTGATAAAATTGGCGTGCCATTTCATACAATACACGTCGATTTAATTGGGAATTTAACAGGTTGTAGTAAAAAAGCCTACGCTTTCATTGCTATTGACGCATTTACAAAATTTACAATTATTTGCCCCTTAAATGATAAAACTACAGGTCTTATCCTCAAGTCTCTACACGAAATTATATGTCTTTTTGGGACACCAAATAGAATCATTTCTGATAGAGAGCCTGCAATCATGAGTAAAGAAATACAAGATTATTTTAAAGCCAGTAAAATTGAGCATCACGCCATAGCTCGAGGGGTCCCACGCGGAAATGGCCAGGTAGAGCGACTCATGCGAACTTTAAGGGATCACTTAGTTACGGTAGCACAAACCCATAACAGAGCCTGGGTGACAAAACTAGGAGAACTTCAACTCGCCATCAACTGCTCCAGGTCCAAAGCAACTGGACGATCTCCCTTAGAACTATTAATTGGCAAAGTGTGTTCCCCTCCTGCCATTGCGCACATATCTCTCATAGAAGACGACATTGATAGGGACACAATCCGCCAAGAGGCTATGGTCAGAATAACCGAGCAGGCAGCCAAGAGTAAACAACGATTTGATTCAAAACGCGCTCCAGTCTCGCCTTTTATGGTAAACGATTTTGTATTATGTAAAGACACCCAGTGGTCTAATAACAAGTTAGGTCCCAAATTCCTGGGCCCATACCAAATAACAAAACTATTGGAAAATAATAGGTACGAAATTAAAAATTTAAGGTTAAATCGCAACAAACCAATCATTGTATCCCACGAACATCTCAGGTTAGTCCCCTACCCGAACCTGTCCCAGAGTACCGATGATGGCTGTGATAGCGATGATAATAATTAGTGCTTATTTTTGCGTATGTTTAACCAGAAGGCCACTTGTCAGTACGGATTTAACTTAGTCTGGCAACTGGGTCCTAAGCTGTATCAAAAAAAAAAAAAAAAAAAGATTCACTGATTTGATTGCTACTTGTTCTGATGGATCGAGACATTTAGTCGAACAACTTGGCATGATTATTCTGTTCTTGTTTGCCACTTGTCTGGATGGATTAACTGGTCAAATTTAGTCCGACAACTGGGCCACTAAAACAGCATTTTTATAACTTTACAGACCGTGCGCTCCGAGCACGAGCTTCGGGTCAGTATGGCCGTGATAGCGTTGAATGATTTTATCATTAAATAACATACATACATAACACCACGCCTTCATTCCCAGAGTGGGGTAGGCAGAGCTACAGAAATACCAACAACTACAAAAATACTTGTTGATAATGCGATAACCACATTTTGCACAATCAGGCCAAGAAGTATACAAGTGTATTATTGACATTAAATAAATAAATTAAAAACATTATGTTTATGAAAGGAAATCTCTGTAATGTTATTGAAGTTATGATTAAATTATATTTTACTTTCATAATTTATAAACGTTGTTAAATAAAATAGGTTTCATATTCAGTTTTGATTTGATGTATAATGTTAAGTTAAGAAATGTTTAAACTAATGTTAACTTGAGTTTATAAAATTTAAATGGAGTTAATTAGCTTATTAAATGATGTAATAATGTTAAAAACTATTTAATGTAATATTAGCAAGTTGATTATTCTTTTCTGTAAACTTGTAGTTTAAACGACTTCCGGCTACCCTTCCATTTTAACCACCAGTCATCATCCCGGTTCTTTAAATACAGGTAGTTCAGCCATTTTTAGTTATTATTCTGTGAACTCGTGTAAACAGTACCTACTTAGTGATAGTACTTAATAAATAAAAATAAAAGTCAATTACTGTTAAAGTGTTTATTTACATTATCGACGCTCGTCGTCACGTTGCTTCGCCATGAACCCTGACTTAAATCTAACATATATATATATATATAATCAAAATAACGACGACGGCTTCACGACTTTTTATAATTTAAGAATCGCTCCTCTGTAATGTTTCCAAAATGGCGGTTGAATTAATTCGCCTTTTAACCGTCGATATCAACTAATAAGTGGGACTACGCTACAGCGTATTATCATCACTAAAATGTATTAAATAAAATAAATGTTTTATAAAACAAAAAACCGCCTTCAAGAACGCAAAAACCTAATAGGTAAGTTGGTCCAACTGTTGTCGGCATTTTTGGTGAAAATATTGTGGTCGCCAAAAGTTATTTTTTTAATGTTAAAAGATGTTTTTTTGTTTTTTAAAACATTTATTTTATTATTTTATCGCTCCTTCTATGCCTTTAGTTCTTATTCTATGGTCATTATACAAGTTCTTTTATTTTATTTCATTATTACACACTATGACATGGACAAATCACGTCATTTGACCATGGAGTTAGCAGGTACACCCGGAATGCTTCAAAAATAATGACAAATAAAATTGAGCTGAATGTTTTTATGCAGAAGGCTGTATTTGTGGTAATAAAGTATATAAGCCAAATGAGACTTACTTTGTCTTCGTTTGTCCCTCACACAATGCCATGTTAAAAAGTTACGACTTCCTCCCTCAGTACGAAATGTTAACTAGGTAGAACGTTTCTTAAAGCGTGATAAGTATCAGTACATACTCGTAGATTAAAATAAGACACTAGGAATGCATTTAATACATATTAAGTTGACCCGCTTCAATCATTGATTGCTCACCATGGTAATAGTAGGTCATTATAAAATAATACTAGCAATACTGATATAATGAAATGGCGGTTACTTTTAATTACCTCACTTACAATGAGACTTATTACCCCTTGTTCCTCGTCGTACCACCAACACCTTCCACCAGGGGCACGAGAAGGAATTGTCAATCCTCCTGGTACCACTGAATGATTGTTGCTCTAGTAGTAATATAAAAAATCTAATGACAAATTTTATTTAAAATACCTAATCGCAAAAATATACAACAAAATCATAACTTCTACATCAACAAAATCATAACTTCTACATCAACAAAATCATAACTTCTACATCAACAAAATCATAACTTCTACATCCTTTTGCGTTAGTAAAACAAATTCATCTTTCTTTTGCTGCAGAGCCAGTCTTCAGTCCAGTTTCGCACAAAATAAGTACACTAAACAGTAGATAAGAACTACATGCAAGGGATAAAAATAAAGCTAATGAATAAATAAATGAAAATCTAAAGGGAAATTAACCTTCACTGCATGTACCTGCATTCAGTGGTACGACGAAGAATGACAATTCCCTCTCGTGCCACTGGTGGAACGAGTTGGTGGTACGACGAGGAACAAGGGCTTATTTCGGCTTTTGTATGTTATTGTGAGATTTTCTTAAAAAAAATTGTTAGCGCGAGTTATGCTGGGAGTGGCTGCAATAAAGAATATCCAGGTTGTGGGATATCCTACCACAGGGTAGTTTGTGTGATTTGATGATTTCTGTTCGTAGGATGACCACGAATAATCATATCGTTATTGTTACCCAATTTCAGACTGACTGCGAAATTTGAAATAAAGAATGATTTGAAAAGATACTTGGGAAAGTAACTAAGAATTCGATTGTATATATTAGTTATTCAAACGTAAAGGAAGCTAGAAAAAAATAGAAACCTGATATTTAACAATAAGGATGACAATTCATGCAAGAGTAGTCAGAAAGTAAAGTACATAAAATCATTTTATTTAGCTTTGTTTAGCTTTTTGATTACTACGAGCGAGCTCACCTTTCAGATTTGATATTGTTCCGTACGTGAGGGTAGGTACTGATAGAAATGCACGAACACACCGATAATTAAGAGCTAGGTTTTATTAACACACTCACTTAATCGTTACAAACAGTTATCACACAATTCGATCGGTTCACTAGTTTGCACAGTTCGCTCTTCAAGTAAGGAATGCCTCGCCGCACGCGTGCCTCACCTTTTATACTCCCAATCGCCGAATGTTCCAGAATGCCTTCTCGAATGCTCGATGGCCCTTGACCCGCCGTGGACGTTCGATAATGAAAGGTTCTGCTCGTTGCGGCCTTGAATTACAATAGCGACTGCCTTGGCCTTGAACTCGATTGAACCCGTTAACAATAGAAATGTTCTTGACTCGGCGCTTCGATTCTAATCGACCTACCAACCTACCTAACCATACCTACTCGTAACAATACCATAATGCCTTTATCATATCAAATCCAAAAGGTGGAACCGCTCGTAGATTACATTGCTGCACAAATAGATTTTAAAGTTAGTATTTTTTTGTAAGTGAGCTTCAAAAATTGCGAATGGCTTTTACTTGAAATGCTTCCATAGGAATTCCAAGAGCAGACTATTTGCGCACAGACATGAACAAAACATTGCTCGTTTTAGTGTTGTGACACTAAAATAAGCAATGTTTTGTCCGGCTTGTAAAACTAATAAAAATTATGGTCACCTTTCCTAGAAAGGGACGCATTAAGTTTTAGTACAACTCTTTTCAGCGCACGTTATCGGTACTGGGCCTCTATTCAACTGCGTTATAACGATATCGTGTTTGACGTGTTTTAGAATCCTATACACATGCACAAACTTTAATCACGTCATACAACAAAATAGCTCAAACATGACACTGCATCTTATTTCACCGTAATATGAAGCTTCGACTTGCATTATCGATACATTTCCGATGACACAACAGGGCCTCTATTCAGGTGCGTTAAAACGATATCGTGTTTGACACGTTTAAGAATCGTTTATGTCACAGTCGCCATTATTGTAAATGACATAAGAGTTATCAAAACGTTGACAATACGGAAACAGGCCAAAAACGATATCGTTATAACGCACTTGAATAGAGGCCCAGTCCTTTGAAATGTCATGTGTCACTAATCAGAAATGTATCACAATTACGCAGTCGAAGCTATGTATATTGATTTTAGCAGCTGATTGGAACAAGGTAGCAGTGGAGTAGAGACGTGCTGTTAATTTTAGGGTTCCCAACTTTAAGAGAAGAATGGAACGCTTATAAGTTTACTCAATGTCTGTTCGACGGCCAGTCGATTTATTTTTTTATTTATGAGAATTTTTGTCTTTTAGACAGTCTTCTTTTCCCACGCATACTCGTACTTCCGGCATAGTAGTGTAGAAGGACGTCAACGGGTGAATCAACTTTTAAAGTCCTCCTTTTCTACACGCTAATAAAAACTTACTAGAATATGTGAGATTGATAATGGTTTACACATGTTAAAATTAGATAATCAGATTTTCGGATTTCACTATTCATAATCATAAACCAATTCTATAATTTTGTAAAAACATGGTAACGCAGTGGAAAATGCACGTTTTTCATACAAAACCCGGGGACAACGTCGTCCCCTGCGTTACCTGATATATTTGTGTAAATCATAGAAGAATTTTCAAAATTGTCAGCTAGAAAGTAAGTTTAACTGTCTGATTTATTCAATATAATGACCACATCAAAAACAAATTGCATTCTACCAAATTAAGGTGACATAGTGAGACATGTCGAAAATTGGGGAGTACCTTAAAAGTTGATTCACCCCAACACGTCTCTGTATGATTGCTTTGGGCAGAAAATAAATATGACTTAACTGATCTTGTGTATGTGCATCAATTTGGGTATATTTGTTGACATTTGAAAGAGAGTTGAGCGGCTAACTTATAGTGTGCTATAGTTATGTAGGGAACATAGGTGAGTGTAAAAGTGGCGTAGCACACTAAAACTTTATTAGAACGGGTTCGTACATTACTAACTACTAACATCATTATGCGCAACAGCTGTCTTTTTAAACACTTATCTCCTTTAGGGGTGACATATACATTAGATTCAAAAATTAAAATTAAAAGGAAAAAATGCTTAAATTATTTAGTTTCTCAAATATTTTACATCTTTCTCTTGCTACTTACTTGCGCCAATTCTCTATCTAAATCTCGTGTGCCAGAAAGCTAAAACACAGCTATTATAATAAGGGTTCCGTTTTTTACCATTTGGCGATGGAACACTAAAAAGACATACTCTATTGTTTTCTTTTCTGACTATGTTCTCGTTTCGGCTGTTTCTTTCTAACGAGCGTGAGATTGAATGAAATTTAATGAAAATTAAATCGTTTTAACACACATTCTTTATAGTTAGTTTTTCGCGTGTTATGTTTCATAAATACAATTTACTTGATAGTGGTAAGTAAGTAATCACCATCTTTTTTTTGCCGTTGCGGTATGTTTTCGGCACTTTTTGATGACACACTTCGGCATCCTTACGGCTTTGCAATCAACGACGACTAAGGTAACAAACAAGTGTGCCTAAACCGCCATTAAGCACAATTATGTCGTCCCGTAGGGACACAGTTTAACATTTACTTAATAATCTTTTATATATTTTTGATCTCGTCTTGTCAGCATCATCATAATAATAGCGACAGGGTCGAGGAAGTGCAAAATGAGTTCTAGGAAGTTAAGACTCAGATTTTTAAATATCGTCGAAGCCACGCTGTTTCCAGAGAGAGTGCAGCGTCAGTAGTCGTCGTGATCGGAAGAGCAGGCATCGCTGCCGTCGGAGTCGGAGTCGCAGTCGGAGCCGGAGCCGGAGTCGGAGCCGAGCCACTCCGGCAGCGGCGGCTGCTCCGTGAGCACGCGCCATCCGCCCAGCTTGTGCAGGTCTGCGTAACATACAAACCATCTTAACCAAAGCCCCAACATGTTTTGGAAAATTGATCACAGCTAAATAAAGTAAAGTAGGTACTATTTCATGGTTCAAAACGAACTTTCAATCATGTAAAGTCGGGGTAAAAAAAGGTTCGTCACCATAAGGTCCATTTTTTTTTGCTCAGTATTAACTGTTTGACAACAATGTCAAATTTATTTAGGCCAGTAATATTATTGAAAATGACAATATGTATTATTTGTCACGTCACATTTTGCTTGTTAGTAAACATTTCGTTGGTTACTATTGCAACGTTATATCACCATCGGGTTTAGTCGGTTATACACGTATATCCAGACAAGGAAAGCCACATGTCTTCGTATAATAGGAGAACAAAATACTTAATACATGTAATATTAAAACTTGGCTGTTAATATTAAATAAACCTGAGAGACTACCAACCAGGGCTGGAATTCTACAAGGTAATAACGATATCGTTCTTGACCAGGGCCTCTATTCAACTGCGTTATAACGATATCGCGTTTGACACGTTTAAGAATCGTTTATGTCACAGTCGCCATTATTGTAAATGACATGAGTCATCAAACGTTGACAATACGGAAACACGTCGCAGACGATATCGTTATTATCCTGTAGAATCCCAGCCCTGTTTCCGTATTGTCAACGTTTTGATAACTCTTATGTCATTTACAATAATGGCGGCTGTGACATAAAAACGATTCTTAAACGTGTCAAACACGATATCGTTTTAACGAATAGAGGCCCTGACAACGTGTGACTTCACTCAATGTCAACCAATTGCATAATTTGAAACCGCAACCTAGCGACCATTGTTGTTATTCGTTATCATTCGGAACACAGAATAAGAACTAAAGGCATAGAAGGAGCGATAAAATAAAAGGCACCATAACGATAGCTGATATGCAGTTTTATTGGGATTCTTATTTAGAACTTTCTAAACTACGATATATGTTTCGGCTCGTATAATGTTTCCCTAGCCTAGCTTGAGTTTTCTTGTTAAAATATTAATAAAATCCCGTTGTTTCTGTAAAAGCTTATACTTTATATTCTGACATAATTTTTGTTGACATGTAATTTTCTTGGTTCTATTGGTAATTTTTGTAATCCGAATGATGTGTATACAAAAGTAAAACTAATACGGTTGCATTGGTGACAATACCGCCCACCAAGTACGTATAACGGACTTTAACACCGCCCACCGTGAGGATACAACATAACAAAGCATAGTATAATAACTAACATAATATGAAACTCAAATTTCAGGCAAACTAAACTCTTTAAGACTTTTCAATTCGGTACTCTACCCACTATACTATAAAGCTAAATTCTTAATCAGTTACAGGTAGTACACATAACTTAATGGTGGGTCTTTTTATACAATTATTCCTTATTTTTAAAGTGACTACTCGTGTAATTCCGTCTTTGCCTGGGTGTTCCTATAGCACTTTACCGAGCAACCATCGACTAGGCGGCAAATCAGCTTCTTTTACCATCACAATATCTCCAGTCAAACTAAGACGTGGCCTTAGCTTTCGAAGATTATTTTTCTACCATAGCCATTAATACCACGTAATGTCTTCAATCATCCGCGATTGAAGCTAAAACTTTACTTTGTGCTAATGTAGGTAAATGTAATATGATCTCTGACTTTAGCCATCTAGATTCAGTTTCTATTGTTAAGGTATTTAAATCGCTCAGTTTAAAAAAGACCGAGGATTAATGGGGAACATCAGTTAAAGTCATCCATCATGTTATAGATATCATCGCAGCTCACTTAGCTTGAATCTACAATATTTGCATTTTAGAGAGGGTCTTTCCAAATCTTATGAAATATAGTAAAGTCATACGTCATTTTAAATAGGGCGAGATGAGTGATTTCGCGAATTTTCGTCCCATTTCTATTCTACCTGTTTTAAGTAAAGTTAATATTAAAAGATATGTTAGGTCACTTCAATAGAGATCAGTACACTAGTAGTTGCTTAACAGTAATAAGTTCGCCTTCACGAGGGGACAATCCACAACTGATACAGCATCTGTACTCATTATAATATATACAGCGTGTTTGGTACATGGATGGACATACGTATATAGGAGATAGCTGGGACCATCTGCTACGCGGTCCGCCACAAAAAAATTGCCTGCGCCCTATATATATATATATATATATATATATATATATATATTTTTTATTTTTTTTTAAATACTCCATTTTTAAGATTTAAAACCCCAATAACTTTTTTAAAAATGATAAAAGGGGCAACATTTTTATTTTATTTCTATCTTGACTGATCGTAAAATCTTACAAATTTAATATTTGGTGCACACGACAGGTAAAAAAATATGTAAGTACGAGCCCCCAAACCTCAAAAATAGGTAAAAAAAATAATTAAACGCCAACTTTGCATTGCATTTAAAAAAAAAACTAAAAACGATCGACTAGTTCTAATTACTCAAAAACATCTTCAGTTAATACGCTTTCGATTGGTATACAATAATTGCAATTTGTTTAAAAGCAGCTGGAGTTATTCGTCAACTTTAACTAAGGGGACAGTTTTTTATGAAACTACTTTTGAGGAAAGTACATTCCTTGCGATAATAACCTTAAAGAAAACACACAAGTTGATCATCAATTTTGAAATTTATTTATAAAAATTGCTCAAACTGCTGTCCTTGATTATTTATGCATGCTCGACATCGTTTTCTTATTTCTGCTGTTGTTACTCGTAGCAGCATCTCGGCTTTCATTACATGAAATGCAGCATTTATGCGATTTGTTAAATCTTCACGATTTTCAACTTCGGTTACGTACACTAAATCTTTAGCCCTTCCCCAAACGTAAAAATCGATCGGAGTGAGGTCTGGCGACCGCGGAGGCCAGGGAATTGGACCACCCCGGCCAATCCATGAATTGGGGAAGGCATTATTTAGATGCTCCCTCACAGCAATACTCCAATGTGCCGGGCAGCCGTCATGTTGGAAGACGATGGGTCTGTCTTCTTGGAATACTTGTTCCACTAATTCGGGTAGGTCGTTTTGTAAAAACTCTAGATAATTAGCCCCATTTATGTTATCAGGTAAATAATGGAACCCGATTAACTTGTCTCCAATCAGACCAGCCCAAACGTTAACGCTGTATCTTCTTTGAAATCCTCTAGGTCGCTTTACGTGAGGGTTTTAATTTTTTTCTCCCCAATGGTGCAAATTGTGGAAATTCACAATTCCTTCTTGATTGAATTTAGATTCATCCGTCCATAAGATAGTCCTCAAAAAGTTAACGTCAGCGACATCTGTGTGAAGCAAATGACGGCAAAATTGAATTCGTCTCTCAAAATCATTTTCTTCAAGTGCTGTAACAAAAAAAGTACGCTTCAGATTTTTTTCATCACCGGATTTTCTCTTAGTTAAAACACATACCTTGAACAGGAGTGTAGTGAAAGGGGTGCTGTCCATTAGCCCGGAGAACTGATCACACTTTCCAAATGCTTAGGCCAAGTGCATCAGCTACCACTCTAATGCTTTTCGTAGGGTCCTCGTTGAACTCGTTAAGAAATTGTTCGTCAACAGCAACATTGTGATGTCGCACTTGCACTCTTGGCTCATGAAAATTTAAATTGCCGTAAAATGTAAACGCCGGTAAGTAGTCACAAACGTCTGGCGGTTGGGTAATCGACGGTCCGGATAACGCTCCTCATAAAGTCTTCGGGCTTCGCGTGCATTGGAGTTAGCTCTCCCATACGCCAACAACATGTCCGCGTATTCTTCATTGGTAAATGTGGTCATTTTACCAATAACACAATAATGCAACAATAACAAAAAACCTAGCAAAATGAATGGATAAGTGAAAAAACTTTTACTTTTAGCCGCCTTTTTGTTTATGACAGAAAGAACGCAAGCTTTTTTTAAAAAAAATAAAAATAAACAAGCTATTCCAGACACAGGTAAAAAAGTTGTATCGAATAAATGTAAGACTTGTGCCCTCAATTTATTATGGCCCATAGCACTTTTTAAAAAGTTACAAACTTTACAATGAAATTTGTATGCAACATTGTGGGCTCGCTACACATGCCCGCAATGTTTTTTTTTTAATTTGAGAACTGTCCGTAAACCATGTACTTCGCGTCCAAAGAAGATAGTAATGTCAACTTTTACGGAAATTTTTGAGAAAAATACTTATCAACCCCGGTACAGTACATTCCTTGCAAGGAATGTCCTTTCCTCAAAAGTAGTTTCATCGCGTAGCAGATGGTCCCAGCTATCTCCTATATACGTATGTCCATCCATGTACCAAACACCCTGTATCTATATGGGAGCAATCTTGTGATGCAATAGGACTTTTTGTGATTTTTTCAAAGCTTTCGATTGCGTAGATCATGCGACTCTTATAATGAAATGAAAACATTATGGTCTGTCAAATAATTCTCTAAGTCTTATGTCTTCATATCTTAGTGATAGAACACAAACAGCTGTTGTAAACCAGAGTCTGTTGGAGCAGCTGTTAAATTAGGTGTTCCTCAGGGCTCTATATTAGTTCCTTTCTTATTTTTGGTTTATATTAATGACTTGCCACCAACGGTAGATTTTCAAGGTAGACCGAAAATTCGTTAATTACAGTAGGATAAACGCCACCCTAGGGAAAGTACTTAAGTATTTGGTTTACTTGTAATAATTTGCTATTCAATGCTAAAAAAACTAAATACTACTACTTTACTTTGCCTAATGTTAAACCGGTAGAATCAAGCATAATTCTGAATAACGAGTGTTTAGGAATGGTAGTTAAGACACTTTTCTTAAGGATAACTATAGACAAAAACTTGCAACGAAGTCCCCATATAGCAGTACGAGGGCTGCTACTTATGTATCCGGAATCTGGGATTCCATCATTTATAAACGTTACATCTGACCTCCATGGTAAAATTTGAACTTTTTTTTTATACTGGCCGCTATAATTTTTTTTCTTATGTACGCTAGTCTTTTGTTTTTGGCGGGATCAAAATGTCATCTCGCTGTGAGAATGGAACTCACTCGTGAAAATATTCGTGCTATGATATATTATGATTTTCGGCGTGGTTTAACGCAACAACAGTGCATAGATCAATTAACTTCGACTTTTGGTGATGAAGCTCCATCGAAAAGCACTGTGTACCACTGGTTTAGTGAGTTCAATCGTGGACGTAGTATGCTCACGGACGAAGTTAAGGAAGGTCGCCCGAAATCGGTCGTTGTACCACAAAATATTGAAGCTGTGCGAAAACTTATAATGCATGACCGTCATGTTACATATCGCGAGATAGAGGCGACTCTGGGCATATGTATGACGAGCATTAATAAGATATTACATGATCATTTAGCTGTAAAAAAAAATGTTCCCGTTGGATCCCTCACAATTTAACTAAGGATCAAAAAGAGGCTCGCGTCGAATGGTGCAAGAAAATGTAAAAAAAATATATCCTTGGTGACTCAAAAGCTGTTTATAACATCTAAACAGGTGACGAATCCTGGATCTATGCGTATGATCCGGAAACTAAACAACAATCAACAGTGTTAGTGTTTCAAAATGAGCCGAACCCTACGAAAGTTACTCGTGCAAAAAGCACCTTGAAGCAACTGGTCGCCTGCTTTTTCGGTATTAATGGCCATGTGGCTACAGTGCCACTAGAGAATCGTAAAACGGTTAATTCGGAATGGTACACGACCATTTGTTTGCCGGAGGTATTTGAAGAAATACGTAAAAACAACCAGCGACGCAGAATCGTTCTTCACCATGACAATGCCAGCTGTCATACATCACGCGAAACGACTCGACTTTTGGAAGGTTAAAATATAGAATTAACGGGTCATCCGCCGTACAGCCCTGATTTGGCACCCAATGATTTCTATTTATTCCCAAATGTAAAGAATAAATTATGTGGTCAACGATTTTCGACCCGTGAAGATGCAGTAGACGCGTTCAAACAGCGCGTTTTGGAGATACCTCAGTCAGAGTGGAAAAAATGTTTTAAAAATTGGTTTCAACGTATGCAAAAGTGCATCGATCATAAGGGAGAATATTTTGAAAAACAATAAAACCATATTTAGTCATATACGTTTGTTATTTTTTTCTATTCCGGTTACATAAGTAGCAGCCCTCGTACTAGCAGTTAAATTCAGATCGGCAGCTTACGCTGTAAGGAAAATCAGGCAAATTACCAATATTGAGACAGCTCGCTTAGTTTATAATTTATATTATTTATTTTCATAGTGTTAGGTCGCACGGTATTCTAGTTTGGGTAAAAGCGGCTGATATACAGACTATATTCGTGTTACAAAAAAGGGCTATTCGTTTAATATAACTTAAACAGCCGTGATTCCTTAAGGGTAGTATTTAAAGAAATTAATATTTTGACTGTAGCGTCACAATTTATTTGTGAGAATATCAAAACTCATTGGTTTCCGAGTTATTCACGTTTTTAGTTTTTTTTTTAAATACCCTCTTTTAGACCTAAAACTAGTAATTTTGTAAAAACTTCGTCATTTAGAAATAAAAAAAAGTATTTTTCGAATAGCTAATGAACCACTGATTACAAAAAATAAAAAAATATGACAAAAAAAAGTTAGAAGTTCTAGCAATTATTTTCCAAATTTTGTGACATTTTAATGTATAGCTAAAAAAAAGTATGACACTTTGCGTACAAATTACAGGAATAATTAGCTTAATTCATAAGCTTTCTAAAAAGGTACAATTTATGACATTTTAATACAATTAATAATAATAATAGCAGAACAGCTAGAAGACTTTACTTAGCGTACTTGACTCTAATGGGTTTGTTTGTGTCGTTTTAGATTCTCCGAGGGCTAACTTTGTCTTCTGTTTCTTATCTTAACTTATCTTCTTGATGTAGAAGGCACAGCAGATTGCCTTTGGTCACACAAACAAAGGGTCATTAGTTTAATTAATTTAATTTGTTTGTCTCGAAATCGTGGGGTTTTTTGCCTTCACTTTCTGTCTTAAGTCTTAAGTGATACTTTGATAAGTGATTAAGCAAGGTTAGGATAAAATGAGGAAAAAAACAGTTTCACTATCAAATAAACTTTAATCTTAAAACTAAAATCAATTACATCACAAATTTTGCTCGAACTGTTTGCCCTGGTTTCGAATGCAAGCACGAAGCCTTTTTCGTACTTCGGTGATTGTTACTCGAAATCCCATCTTTCATTGTCTGTGCCGCCTCTAATTTTTTTTGTCTTAACTCTTCTACGTTACGTATCGGTTTATCGTAGACCAACGCCTTCATGTGACCCCCAGATGTAGAAGTCACATGGAGTTAAATCCGGGCTTCTGGCTGGCCAAGGGGTTGGGCTGCCTCGACCAATCCATCTTCTTGGGTAGTTCTTATCCATCCACTGTCGTACGCCCCGGTAATAGTGAGCGGGGCAGCCATCGTGTTGGTAAATCATGTTCCTTCTTGTCGCAAGCGGCACATCTTCAAGTAGCGTCGGTAGCTCATCCCTAAAAAAAATTTCATATCCGATGACGGTCAATCGTGCTGGCAGAAAGAAAGGTCCGATCAAATTGTCGTGCACGATTCCCATCCACACGTTCAAAGAAAATCTTTGCTGGTGAGCTCCTTCTCTTGATTTTTTTGGGTTTTGACCTTTGGGAGCCCAAAAGTGCAGATTGTGGTAGTTTGTTATCCCGTTACGGTCGAAATTAGATTCATCTGTCCACAAAATTCTCTTCAGGTACTCGGGATCTTCGATATCTACATTAATTAAGAATCTGCAAAAATCTATCCTTCTCCCTGGGTCCTCCCTCTTCAATAGCGTGTACTGGATTGTAATGATACGGGTACTGCCGAGCTGAGTGCAGTGTAAACCACACCTTCCAGTGCGACATACCGAGCTGGTTAGCTACATTTGTAGTCGAAGTAGTGCCGTCTGCCTGGAAACACTGAAGGATTTCTTCTTCTTCAGCAGGATCATTTCGAGGTCTTCCAGCGTCAGCTTGGCGGCGTTGAACTGATCCTCTTTCCCGAATAAGATGGTACGATGAACCAAACACACTTACGTGAGGTAAACGGCGGTTAGGGTAACGACGTTGGTATTCTCTTCTAGCTGCAGCGGCGTCTCCATCGCAGTCCGTAACAATAAACGATATCTGAGTATTCTTCGAATTGGTTGGCAGCCATTTGAGAAAGAAGCTTAATTATCAATATCGTCCGAATTGAAAAGAAAGTTGAAACTGATTACGAAGGTCACTCAAAAACTTTGAGGAGCTCGAAATTTGAAAATGGAATGCACTTTATGTTTTTAAAAAGCAAAATTATTTAAAAATAGAACGCCGTAAGACATTAGCTGAATTTAAAAAAGAGAACGATTTGAGATGCTCTAAATTTAAAAATGGAACGCACCTTAGGTTTTTAAAAAGAAAATTTATTTAAAAATAGGACACTCTAAGCCCCTAGCTGAATTTAAAAAGAGAACTGTGTTCTAAATTCATTTTACTACAACGCATCCCGTGTTTTTTGGTTGAAACGATGGAGCTTATAACCGCAAACATTTCAGCTATTATTGTTAATTGTAAAATTTTAAATAAAATTAATATTAAAATGTCATAAATTGTACCTTTTTAGAAAGCTTATGAATTAAGTAAACTATTCCTGTAATTTGTACGCGAAGTGTCATACTTTTTTTTTTAATTATGCTTTAAAATGTTACAAAATTTGGAAAATATTTACTTGAACTTCTAACTTCAAATCCTTTTATTTGCAAAATTTGACATTTTTTTTATTTTACGTATACAGTGATTCATTGGCTATTCGACAAATGCTTTGTTTTATTTCTAAATGACGAAGTTTTTACAAAATTACTAGATTAAGGTCAAAAGGCGGGTATTTAAAAAAAAACTAAAATAGTGAATAACTCGAAAACCAACTGGACTGGTTAACTGGACTTAAATCATTACAAATGAGCTGTAGAATAACCCCTTTCAAGGAATATGGCGAATTTCCTGTCACCCTGTATAAATCATTTGTCGGTTAATGCATTCTTTTCTATAATAAAATACCCGACGCAGTTTTAAAGTTACCATTTTCAGAACCTTAAAATTACTTGAAAAAGTCGTTAATGTCTAAAGCTTACTAGGTCGACGATTATCTAACAGACAAAAATTCTTGGCCTAAGATACAGGTAGCGGTACGTAAGTCTAGCGGTGAACGGAACGTGGAGGGGATAGCTGCGCATAGGTACTGTTACGCACGCAATTGTTATTTCTACAAATTGATTAAAATAAGAATCCTAACTAATAAAGAACGTGTTTTTATTTATCCTTCTTTTATATATAAGCTAGTTTGTTTAAACTAGTTTCATAACTAATATTGGGGGTAAAATAAAATAAAATAAAAGTTGTTTTTTTTTTATTAAAAAAGCTTTTATCTGAATCTGATAGGGGTAGCACGCCTTCCACTAAACTGCCGTATGCCTGGCCCATACAATGTTTTTTTCTTGATGAGGGCCCGGGCTTAGGGCTGCTACGTTCATCGTTATCATTAGCATCGTCATTATCAGAATCGTCAGAGTCATCTTCGGAACTGTCTTCATTGACGCAAATAACAAATTCCTCTGTGAGCAAGTCTACAACATGGTCACTCTTTGCATATTGTTCTTCAATATCCTTCACCTTCCTGCATAACTTGTTCCAATCCCGGTCACCCATTTGTGAAACTTTTTGTTTAATAAGCTCTATACACGTATTAAGATTCCATTTTACATTTTTGCTTGCTACATATTGCTTGATAGCGGACCATGCCATTTCAATCGGATTAAGGTCTGGGTGGTATGGCGGTAATCTTAGCACTAGGTGATTTTCTTCTGCTAGGATTCGGTCTATGGAAAATGTTTTAAATCTTTCCTTGTTAGCTTTTATTAAATCGTACAAGTCGGGCTTTAGTAATGTTTCGTCATACTGTATACCTTTTTCCGTGAGCCAAGCCTGCATGTCCGCTTTTTTCGTATTTGAGGTTGGCGCGAGATCCCATTGTTTGTTATGGTACGATGCTTTGTCGACTACCACAACGGAATCAGGTGGTAAGTTCGGAATTAACTGTGTTCTAAGCCATTTCTCGTAGTTTTCAGAATTCATGTTGTCGTGGTAGTCGCCTGATTTAGTACCGGCTTTAAAAGTAAGTAACGCGTTCGGTATAAACCCAGTTTCAGTGTTCCTGCGTGGACAATGACAACTCGCTGTCCTTTAGGTATCGGTTTTTTATGCCCTCAGTAGTACCATCTGTCCAGGCTTTTGGAGTAGAGTGCGACGAATCCACGTAGGATTCATCGATATATATAATAGACTTTCCCTCTTGACGGTATTGTTTAATTTTACGTAAATAATTTATGCGTTGTAAACGTATATTTGACGTCTCTATCAGTACCTTACGGTTGTTTTCAGTCTTTTTCCACCGAAACCCTAAATCCTTGATGATTCGCCGAAGACTTCGTTCTGAGCCTTGGAAATTAATGTCTTCCTCTAGTTTGCTTTTCAGCTTTGCAATGGTGGGAAGTTCGTTGTTTGTTTTGTGAAAATTGTGTACACATCTCTTTATAACTCCTTGGTCGAAATTATCGATATTGGTAACCGGTTTTGTTTTACAACGTTTTTGCCAGGTGTTATGAACACTGCAATCAAACCGGAACTATTGGCTTGAGTGGAGATGTTCTTTACAGTTGCAATTGATGTTTTTGTGGCCTCTGCTGTTCTTTTTTGCATTTTCCCTAAATCACTGACTACACAATTTAATTTCATATTTTCCGTCTTAATAACTTGTGCAGTTTGTTTCATCATGTTTAAATCCACAGTGCCGCTGTCCAAGTGACTGAGTAACATATTCGTCGTTTCGTCAATCTGAATTTTAATATGTTTCAAAGAATCAATAAATGTACTAGTTTCTGTCTTAAAAAAAGAGTGCACATCATTTACCATTTTCCGTGCATGTCTTCTCAAAACAGTATTTCTTCTAAGCATATTCACTGTTTAAAATCACAAATAAACACAAACTTAATTAAAACAGTCAATAAAAAACAAACTCAAACTTAACAGAAAACAACAACAGTAATAACAATGCAATCTAGAACGCGACTGTGCACCAGAAGTCAGCGGGGCGTCGTATCGGTGCGCGGGACGGAGTACGACTGGAGAGCCAATAAGCGCATACGCTCACCCGCGCGCGCCCCCTTCACTCCCCTGAGATACCTTATTTTCGACTTCTGCGCATAAACGGTCAGCGCTAGACTTACGTGCCGCTACCTGTACCTAACGTAACAGCTTAGTACCTATCTAGTCTAGGGGACACGGTTTCTGTAGGAGAACGTATCGAAACTTTATTTTTATTTCTGTTAGTTTTGCACCGTCTTGGGTAGGTATAAATATTATTATTATTTTATTTATTTGCTCTTGTGTTTATAGTAGTTTCGACACGTTTTTCTGCTTAACTACGCTTGATAAATATATTTATTTTGTTAATTGTTTTATACAATGCTAAGTTAAGTTTTATCATTGTCATAAGCAATATTTAAAAATAATGACTGGCTGTTGAGTTTCTTGTGGCGCTTCTTCTCAGCAGTGGTCTCCTCTTGGGAAGCGCTGGTAGAATTTTGACGTGTTACAGTGCCTGTGCGGCTTCTTACTGAATAAACACTTTTATATTTTACTTTTTATCATTAGTCTGTTGCTTAAGTAACCACCGGTCAACTTTTACAACTTTTCCTTTTCAAATAATGATTATAATGCATGTATACACAGTAGCATAAAGTCGACGATAGGATCCACTAACGTACCTAATGATTCTGTTTTTTAATTATCTCATATGACCCGCTTTCTTAAAATCACGGGAAATTTTATCTAAATAGAGTGCAGCACTGCGGTTACATTATTTATTATGAAAAGGTGTCATACGCTAATAAGTTCTCAAAAAGCTAAAATGCGCATCGACGTAACATAAAAAGAGAAACCCGGGCAAGAGCATGTCGGACCATGATCAGATGGATCAGTGTAGCGTTCCGAAGCCGTTAAGTACTACAAACACAAAAAACAACAAGTAGCTCTAAACTAATTTTCTATTTAAAGTTATTTGGTGCTTCTTAGATGATGTTTTTTAGTTGGTTACTTTCTTTTTTCTCTGGTATCAATCAAGTCTACTTCTTTAGTCATGACATGATACTCGTAGTTTTTTCTTTCAAATTCGTTATATGCGCTTTCATTGAAGATATATTTCAGATTTTTAGTATCAGACATATTTTTGTAGCCTTAATCTAAAAATTATTTGCACAAAACCGCGATATCTTTAAAAGACCCATTCAACGACACCCCTACGATGGGGTAGACGAGAAAAAGAAAACCATTCCCACCAAGTAGAGTAGTGGTACGGAACCCTAAAAAATCAAATGTTTTTAGGTTCAACAACAATTTATGAAAAATAAAACCGGGCAAGATTATGTCGGACCATGCTGAGTGTAGGGTTCCGAAGCCGTTAAGTACTAAAAACATAAAAATCATTTGGCCAAGTCATTTGGTGCCGTCTTAGATGATTTTATTAGGTGCTTTAATCGCCTGTATCTCAAGAACCAATGATGTCTGCTTAGTCGTGATAGTGTTTCTTTTAAATTCGTTACATGCACTTTTAATTAAAAAAAAAAACAGATTTTTAGTATTTGTAGTTTTGGCTGAATTGGACGACGACACCTGACTCTGACAAAAGTTAGCACTTTAAGCTTAATATTTCATAAAGGAAACCCTTTTATGACAGACAGCGGCAAGCGACTTTGTTTTAAGCTATGTAGTTATAGTGATAAAAAAATATTGTCTGGTGAGGTTTTCAAAGAGGTGCGACAAGAGGGTACGTTCATTTGTTTATTGTACAAACTCAAGATTGGAAGTATGAGAGCATTATGCAGGAAATGCTGTGTTACTACGAGGGGCGATCCATAAGTTTTGATAATCGGTATTTACCATCCCCATAATGATATTCTTTTAATGAGAACTGTACCATGGCACTGCAAGATAAAGAAATAAAAGTTAAAGATAAAGGGCACTTTTACACGTCAAAATTGTCCTAATCAACCTTAAATTAGAGAATATATATATTTATACACATTATTCATTTGTTTTTCTGTGATAGCAAAACAAAAAACATATGTATGAACAACTTTACTAGTCGGCAAAATAAGAGCGAGTTTTGTAATGATTTGGAGCGGAGTGGAGGAAGGCCTGATGCATTATTAAAAAATGTTGTTACTGAAAATGAAACCTTGGTTAAACTATATGATTAAGGATAAATAAGTTAACTTTTTAGTAGTTTTTTTTATCTCCAGCTCTGTCACCAAATTTTAGGGTAGTGTTTTCGAACTTTTTCAGGATTATTGAGGCGTACAAATAATAACTGTGACATTACATTAGCTTTCACTAATGGAGCCCAAATAATCTACGAGAGTTATTTAACATTCATTATTATTTCAAAGTTATGTCAATATTGTTACGAGTAGGTATGGTTAGGTAGGTAGGTAAATTAGAATCGACGCGCCGGCTCAAGGACATGCCTATTGTTAACGGGTACAATCGAGTTCAAGGCCAAGGCCGTCGCTATTGTAATACAAGGCCGCAATGAAGCAGGAAGCAAGGCTCTGCGCCGTTCAAGAAAGTCTCAATGACCTCTCCGCCAGGCATAGTGCGCTTCGAACGGATGTTGATCAGTTGCAGCTTACAGTGGACACTATTACAGATGATTACAACTCTATCATTAAAACTATGAAGTCAAACACAAACCGTATCGAGCATCTGGAATTGGAAAATAAGACGTCAACCATGCAATTATTATCACAGAAAACTAAACACCTTGATAATTCCACCACTACCACTTATGTTGAGCAACCGGTAATTGCTGTGTACCGTGAAGAGTCAGGGCTGAATGATAGTAACCTAATTCTTCAACCTAAATTAGATTACCAGCCACAATCTAAAGAAACTTCCAGCAGCAGTGTTGGAAATATTAAACCACTAGATTCCACTGCTGGCATCGCACCTCAAGGCCATGATTCATGTTCATCTGGAGCTTACTACATGCGCAGCAATCAACAAACTCAGAAGCGATCCCGTCGGTCTGTCATCAAGGCAACGGGGGTCGCAGACAGTGACCTGAAAATTCTGGAACCCCTTAAGTTTATACATGTCTGGAATTTCCACTCCGATACAACTGCTGGTAGTATTTCAACTTACCTCAATAAGAAGCGCCCGTGTGATGCGTATACTGTGGAGAAGCCTGAACCGGAACATATTAAGCACAACTGCTTCGTTATCGGAGTACCTTTACAGCACTTCAATTTTTTCATGACCCCTGAAAATTGGCCTATGAATACGGTGCTACAAGAATGGCTCCCGTATAATCGCAGCAAACCTAGGCAGGCCAATAGGAGTACGTTTTTTTTTCGAAAGGAACCCACACAGGCCATCTAAAACGAGTATATTCTATCAAAACGTTAGGGGTCTAAAGGGTAAACTGGCGTTAACAAAAAATATGCTAGCGACTTTCCCATATGACATTCTGACCTTAACTGAAACTCGCTTGGATGACACTGTTTCGGACTCTGAATTGTTTCCACCTGGCTATGAAGTGGCGCGGGTAGACCGCAAAGGGCGCACCGGTGGTGGCGTTCTCCTGGCGGCGCGCGCGCCTTTCTCACTCCGGCGACTAGAGTGCGGTGCGCTGCCTGATGACGAGATTGTCTGCGGCCTGATAACCAAGGGACACCTGCGCTTCATATTGATAGTGGTTTACCTACCTCCCCAAGTTAAAGACTCCTGCTATTTTTCTGCGTTAAATTGCATTGAAAGAATAACTTGTGAATATTCACTCCCTATTGTTGTTACGGGAGATTTCAATCTTTACTCTTCTAACAAAAATGTCCGTAAAGAATTTGACTCATTCCTATCGTGTTGTAAATTAAGCCAACAAAACACAGTAGTAAACAGTCTAAACCGCTTGTTAGATCTAGTGTTAACCAACAATGTAATACCTAGTGTTGTGGTATCTGAAGCCGTCACTGGTTTAGTGTCCTCTGAAAAGCACCACCTTCCTCTTGATATTGTTGTGTCTTTGCAGCATCGGTTTTTTCGTCCCTTAGATAGTACTCAACTCATTCAAGAGCATCCATCTAAAAACTTCCGCTAAGCCAATTTCCCACTCTTATATGATAAATTATCAAATGTTGATTGGACCCAACTTAATAGCTTAAAGGATGTAAATGATGGTGTCGAGTATTTTTACGAGGTAATTAACGATATAATCTCAGAATGCGTTCCTGTAAGGGCATGTAAAAATACACGAAATAATTACCCAGAATGGTTCACAGCTGATATTATCAAAATTAATCAATTGAAAAATCTATACCATAAACGGTTCAAAATAGCAAGCCACCAGCTAGATTATGCTTTTTTTGTGTATTACAGGAAACTTGTTAAGACTAAATCCGAACTCGCAATGCACCATTACGTGCGTCGTTTGCAAGCAGGTATTATTGCGGATCCGTCTTCATTCTGGGCATTTATCAAACGCAACCGCGCATGTAAGCAGGCTGATACCTTCGCCCCTCAGTCATCGCAAGAGGTTGCCGATGGATTTGCTCACTATTTCAAAAGTGTCTATTTACCCCTGGGTAGTATGTCTACTCCAGGCTCCCCTTCACCTATCATTTCTTTTGGCTCTTCAGCCTCCCATTGGTTTCCAGGGACAATACACATTAAGTGCATCGATCAGTCACATATTAGGTCAGCTATTAAGCGGCTGGCGGCAAAGTTCACCCAGGGGCCTGACAATATACCACAATTTATAGTTAGGGACTGCGGCGAATCTTTCATTCAGCCGCTACTGCGTCTGTTCAACCTATCTATTGAGATAATGACGTACCCAACGTGCTGGAAGACAACAAAAGTTATTCCAGTTCACAAGTCAGGTCATAAGTCAGATATCCGCAATTACAGACCCATAGCGGTATTGTCAGTGTTTGGGAAGATTTTTGAATCTGTGATTTATAACCAGTTGTATAGCCAGTTGCGCAGTTGGTTCTGTGATGAGCAGCACGGATTTCTCCCTAAACGTTCCACTACTTCAAACCTTCTAAACATATCAACTTCCAATCATTTAGACCAGCGTCGCCAAGTTGATGTTGCTTATTTTGATTTTTGTAAAGCTTTTGATAGAGTGCACCCCGACATCTTACTGAAGAAGCTAGACCTTGCTGGCGTGTCGGCGGATGTATTGAGCATAATTCACAATTACTTGTCGGACCGGAAGCAATATGTTAGTTATAAAAATACAAGATCAGACCTGTATCCAGTGACGTCGGGAATCGGGCAAGGTAGTTCGCTCGGTCCTTTGCTGTTTTTAATATTAGTAAACGATCTCCCGGCCTCTATCAAGCACGCCTCATGTCTTCTATTTGCCGATGACGTAAAACTAGCGATTGATGTTGCTAGTCTTGGCGACTGTGCCAAACTCCAAAAAGACATTAGCAGTGTCTGCCGTTGGGGTAGAGACAATTGCCTGGAACTGAATGCTGAAAAGTGCTCAATTATGTCATACTCGCGGGCATTAAATCCTCTTCAGTTCCCCTACATCCTGCATAGCGCGCCTATGATGCGTGTAAGCTCCGTGAAAGATCTCGGTACGTGGTTCGATTCTCAACTTAGCTTCAACTTGAACATAATTAAGACCTGCGACTCGGCCCGGAAATGCTTGGGTTTTGTGATCAGGCAATCTAAAACATTTACCAATAGGGCCGCTATGATAGTGCTGTTCAATGCTTACGTTCGTGGCAAGTTAGAAACAAATGTAGTCGTGTGGAGCCCACACGAGACCCAGTACATACTGATGCTCGAAAGGGTGCAGAAATCTTTTATCCGTTTCCTCTACAACAGACTTTGTGGTTATTACCCCAAACTCTATCCCACATTGTTCATTCTCGGAATGGTCGGTTGTTCTTCCCTAGAAATCCGTAGGGATATCCATCTCGTTAGGTATTTCTTCCAACTATTGCGAGGTTTAACCTATAATCCTTCCCTTTTATCCGAAATTGGCTTGTGGGTGCCCTCGGTGCCCACCGTCCGGTTGCGCCCGCGGCGGCGGCCACTGCTCGCAGTGCCGGCGGCGCGCACGCGCAGCCACTCCCACTCCCCGCTCCTCCGCGCGCTTACATTACTCAATGACATTCTACACAGTGACGGCGACGTGGATTTGTTTTGTAGCTCCGAAGCTAGGCTTGTGGCTTCAGCCACCAGCTATCTGGAAGCTAGGGCCAGGTTAAGCTCTGTTGTAACCTAGTATAGTCTATAGTCATGTTTATAGTTACTCTCTTTATCTATATTGTTAATTAAGGTGATCAGCATGTTTGGTTATTTACTGTAAGTGTTGATTGTGTACCTATGAATAAATAAATAAATAAATAAATAAATGAGTAGAACCTTCCATTATCGAACGTTCCCGGCGGATCAAGGCCCATCGGTCATTCGAGAAGGCATTCTGGAACAATCGGCGATTGGGAGTATAAAACGTGAGGCGCGCGCGAGCGGCGATACATTCCTTACTTGGAGAGTGAACCGAGCGATCATCTAAGTTTATTGTGCGATAATTGTTTGTAACGATTAAGTGAGTGTATTAATTAAAGTCTGCTCTTAATTATCGGTGTGTTCGTGCATTTCTATCAGTTACCTACCCCCACGTACGTAATATTTGGTGTCAGAAGTGGGATAGAAAATGCCTATAACTCCGCGAGATCAAGAGCAGGAAGGGTCAAAACCCGAAGCCACACTGCAGCTGAGGACTGCGGCCGGCGCTGGTACATCTACCGCCGGTACGTCCACTGCTACTGCTCCAGCTAGTACAGCAGCGTCACCTAAGACGGATATTGACCTCAACGCGATCTTAATCCTCTTGAAGGAACAATCCAAAGCCCATGAAGAACAATCTAGAATCCTCCGGAACGAGCTACTCAGTCAGAAGAAACTTCAAGAAGACCAATATAGCGTTCTCCGAGAGGTACGAGAGGCGGCCACCGAATGGAAGAAGGAGATAGCAGAAGTTCAAGGAAAACTTGTTGACATGGATATGGGTTGAGAATCGTTTCCATGACTTTAACGAGAAAGTTGAGGACCGCCTCCAGGGCCTAAGAAACGAAATGAAGAAACTAGAAATAAAAGTGGTCAACGGTGCCTGTGGACATGAGACATCTATTCCGGTAGCTGGAAGGTTCAAGGTACCGCCATTTGATGATACTTCGTCATGGACGGCCTATAAATTGCAATTTGAGTCGGTTTCTCAGGCAAATGGTTGGGATTAAGACCAGGCGAAGACGGCTCTAACCTTGGCGCTACGAGATGAAGCCCTCACCATTCTGGAAGCTCTGGGAAAAGACAGAACATACGACCGCCTTCTTGAAGCTTTGGAGGGACATTACGGTGACAGTCATCTAGAGCACGTATTCAGAGCTCAGTTAAAAGACAGAACCCAGGGACGTAACGAGTCATTACAACACTGGGCCCTCGAGATCGAAAAATTGGTCAGAAAGGCGTATCAAAGTGCATCAGGCACATTAGTGGACAGCATGCTCGTACAAGCCTTCATCGACGGAATCCGTGATTTGGAAGTCAGAGCTACTGTGCGACTGGGACATCATGGGAGCCTGAAAGATGCAGTTGCCCACGCCTTGGAAGTGGAAGCTGTATGCCAGGACTCGAGGCCTTTTAGGGTGCGAGAAGTTTCGACCAGAGATTCGACTGCTCCTCGCCGTGAATTTGGACCAAGGTGTTACTGGTGTGGAGAACGCGGACACTTGCAGACCAGTTGCCCGAAAAGAAGGAGAACACAACGAAATCAAATTGTACGCGGAACAAGGAGTGATGCCGTTCAACAACAGATACATGACGAGAGACGCAATAACTATGCGCAGACAGTTAAGGTCGCGAGGTCGCTGACAGATACCATGAGAGATTCGTCTGCGATGAAAACAAGAAAGGCTAGTGCGGTGCCCGCAAACGCTCTGGGCACTGTCGGGTCATGGCGGACGGCTGGCGGAATAGGCTCGGAACGAACGAGCGAAGCGAGTTCAGCACTGGTTTATCAGCAACGGGGAGGTTGCGAAGCAAGCTCAGCGTGAATCGGCCGCCATCGGAGTGAGAGATTATATAGAAACACAGATGCCCTTTACGGAAAACCTAGTCGTCAAGAGGAAAAAGTTAAAGTGCGAATGTTGAGGACTGACACTGTTAGCGAGGAATGGAGTAATGATTCCATGCGACGAGCTCAGCAAGAAGACGTTGACATCAAACCCATTTTTGAGTGGATTACGGCGGGTGCACCTAAACCAAAATGGTGTGAAGTAGCTCCGATGAGTAAAGAAACAAAGAGCTACTGGGCTCAATGGGAAAGTTTGGTTATGCATAATGGAGTTTTGTGCAGGAAATGGGAGTCAACTAATGGAAAGGATGCTCACCTACAAGTAGTTGTCCCGAGAAAAAGAGTGAGTGACGTTTTGAGATCTTTCCATGTTGGAATTGCCGGTGGTCACCTTGGAGTGAAGAGGACCTTAATGAAAATCAGGCAACGCTTTTATTGGATTCACTGCCGCGAAGATGTAGAAGACTGGAGCAGGAAATGTACAAACTGCTCATCGGTCAAGGGGCCGCAAACACGCAGTAGAGGAGCGCTCAAGTTGTATAACGTTGGAGCACCTTGGGAAAGAATTGCTTTAGACGTCGCAGGCCCGTTTCCGACGTCCGACTCCGGAAACAAGTACATACTTGTAGTAATGGATTATTTCACCAAATGGCCTGAAACATTTGCGATTCCCAACCAAGAAGCAGTCACGGTAGCGGACAAAATAGTGATGGAGGTGATTTGTCGGTTCGGAGTGCCTCTCGAAATTCACAGCGATCAAGGCAGAAACTTTGAATCACAGGTGTTCCAGGAGACTTGCCGAATCATGGGAATTCATAAGACTAGGACCACGCCATATCACCCACAATCGGATGGAATGGTTGAGAGATTCAACCAGACGCTGGAGAGACATTTGGCTAAGGTGGTTGAAAGTCACCAAAAGGATTGGGAAAGGCATATTCCCATCTTTCTGTTGTCATATAGGTCAGCAACTCACGAAAGCACTGCTGTTACTCCAGCGTACGTAAACTTTGGACGAGAACTTCGTTTACCAGCAGATCTTTTAACTGGACGCCCTCCAGATTCGCCAAACTCGATCTCGGAGTATGCCAGCGATTTGCGGAACCGGATAGACGACGTTCACAGTCACGTTCGTGAACATGGACTTCAAGCCTCCTCGAAGATGAATACACGATATGACAGAAAATCTAATCAAGTGGGGTTTGAGGCAGGTTCGTTGGTGTGGCTGCATAACCCCATGCGACGAAAAGGAAAATCTCCAAAACTATCGCCGAATTGGGAAGGACCGTATAGAATAGTCACTAAAATCAACGATGTTACGTATAGGATACAACGCAACCAGCGAAGTCCCTGTAAGGTTGTCCACGTTGACCGACTGGCCAGATACTACGGGTCTAATAATGCTCGGGACGAGCATGTCTTGGGAGGGGGTAGTGTTACGAGTAGGTATGGTTAGGTAGGTAGGTAAATTAGAATCGACGCGCCGGCTCAAGGACATGCCTATTGTTAACGGGTACAATCGAGTTCAAGGCCAAGGACGTCGCTATTGTAATACAAGGCCGCAATGAATAGAACCTTCCATTATCGAACGTTCCCGGCGGGTCAAGGCCCATCGGTCATTCGAGAAGGCATTCTGGAACAATCGGCGATTGGGAGTATAAAACGTGAGGCGCGCGGGAGCGGCGATACATTCCTTACTTGGAGAGCGAACAGTGCGTACCTACGAGTGAACTGAGCGATCATCTAAGTTTATTGTGCGATAATTGTTTGCAACGATTAAGTGAGTGTATTAATTAAAGTCTGCTCTTAATTATCGGTGTGTTCGTGCATTTCTATCAGTTACCTACCCTCACGTACGTAATAATATATTCAAATAAGCTAAAGAAAATAATAACTTGCGGCAGGAATTTTGCTTCAGACCTTCTAATTGACAAGGGTGCTGGTCTTCGATCAAATTTCAGAACTGATAACCTCTTCCCCTGTTACGTAGCCCTTACTTTTGACTCCTACTTGTCATTCAGTAATGTTCAATAACAACTATATAAAAAAAATCAGCTGATGATAACTTAGTGAAGGTACAAGATTTGACCTCCATTAATAAAAATATTTTTAAAGGGGTAAAATAAAACAATTGAATGGCGTTATTAAGTTTTTGCAAACAGAAAGTGTGCATATTAATTAAACGATTTACTTAACTCCCATTTTTATATCGATTATCAAAACTTATGGATCACCCCTCGGAATAAATAGTCGAATGCTATATATACTCTTAGATAATAAATATATATAATACAATGTATCGCAATTGTTAGTTGACGTGTAATACCCGAATGACGTATGAAAAAGTATTTTGTCGTTAATATAACTAGCGAGGTTACTTTAATTTGATACAACGATTTAAATCCTTCCAGACCCACCGTACCCCTCGGCCGTACCACTGGTGGTACTTTGACCAATTATTACTATTAAAATCGAATTTAACGTTGTCGACGGAGCTCTGCGATAGCAGAGCTCCTATATCTGGTTGGTTTGGCCCTCCGGGCCTGCTGAAGAACTAACATAACCTAAACCTACCTCATATTTATGATACAATTTTTGGGTCAGTGGTACGGTTTAGGGGTACGGTGGGTCTGCACCCGATTTAAATAGTAATAACACTATTATTTATCAATTGCTTTCATTGAAATACTTTTATTCACGAATTGATTCAAATAAGATTCTTATAAAAGGGTATACTTTCGAATAAAAATGAAAGAGGCTGGAGGTTTTTGAATGTGTACCAATTGCGACTATGTAATCTGTAGAAGGTTTGTTTGCCATTTTACATTTATATTTTTTTATTGATATTATCCTTTTGGCTGGCAACATAATATTCTTGCACGGGAATTTGTTTGAAGTCGGCAACCACATACGTTTCGTCATCTTTCACGCAGCAGTCGAACTTTGTAAGGTAATTCAAGTTTATAACTTCCTAGCTCGTGATCTAGCCACTATCTCTTTCTCAGGCGCCCTGTCAGGGACTTATTGGGTTTTAAATAATTTAAGTCTATGAGCCAAACATTTAGTGGTGGCTAACTTATCCGTTAGTTTCCGCTACAAAAGGTTAGGATTATTCCTTTATGCATTTTTGTTTTTTTTTACGATATTTTTGGCCTTATACCTCTTTTTGTAGCAAAACCTGGTTTCCTTTCGACGTCAACCTCTCCTTGTAGCATCGTAAAACCTTACTAACTGTATCTAGATCTAGGCGATTTTTTTTTCAAGTTGATACTGGGTCCAATTGGGATTTTCAAGGTGAGTGTTCACTATAAATTTACGAGCAACTCCACGGTTTTAATTTTAAAATATAAAACAGGCCTGTACTTAAATCTATTACTGGATTACCTAATTGATGTCTTTCAAACGTATATACAGTCATTTGTTTTATTGTTTGTTTTCCATGAAAGTTTTATAGCTAATTTTTTCCGTACCACTTCTTATCTATTTCCCGATCCGATACTCACCTAAACTATACATGTCGCTAAGACAGAATATTTTGTCATCCTTCTCGAGCACTCCACCGTAAATATACAGCACTGAGCGCTGCACGGCCATCATGGCCGACATGCGCGGGCCGGGCCCCCGCGGGCCGGGCACAGGGCGCCCGGCCGCCGCAGAGGGCGCGGCGGGGGGCGCGGGGGGCGCGGGGGGCGCGGCGGGGGGCGCGCTCAGCCTCATTGTGAACACCTCGTCGGTCACCACTGAAATTGAAACTGTTGTAGCACCGGGATAACAGAGATTGCTACGATGCTGAGGAATGCTCAGATCTTTACTTCTCCATTATTAGAATTTCAATTGTATTTGCTCCAATTCGTTTATTCGCCCAAACTATATGTACTAACACCGTACAAAACTCATTGCGAGCGAGTAGATACAGAGGAACTGTTTGTCTTTATTTAAGAAAACAATATTCCATACATTTTTTTTTCTTTAAGTGTCAGTTGTTCGTAAAATTTAATTAATTTGTCAAAACATTTGTATGCCGTTTGGCTCACTTTGTTGTAAAGATCATTCCATTGTACCAAAAGAAAAAAATGGGACAGCGTTAGTCAAAGGACACTAGACCATGGTCGATAAAAAGATAGTAGGATAAAACCCATTGGAAAAGGAAGAGCATATAACAAAAAATAATTTAAAAATAACCTCAAAATATATGTAATAAAATCAAATAACTATTTTTATCTCTTACACATAAAGGGGGGGGCGGAGTTTAAGGGTAAAAAAACGATTATCTCAATTTCCAAAACTAAAAGTAGTTACTATCGAAAAAAGTTAAATGGCAAGTTGTGGGTAATAAAATGATCTGCAATTTTTGAATTTACACTTTTTTCACATAACCCCAAAATGTATTAGAATTTAATAAATCAATGTTTTACTGAAATCATTGCAGCAGTTACATTTAAATCCTATCTTTAATATTTAGAACAACTATTTTCGCATGTTTAGATTCATTCAGTAGCGAGACCCACAAGTCTTCGGCAGAGGACTGGAAAGCCAGCTGCGGGGTTACAGCGAGTTCCCGGCGGGTAGCTATAATTACGCCACCACCGCGGCTTTGACCAGTCAAGGCACAATCACGATCCCGCCGCCCGACCACGTATCGGTCATCAAATAATTCAGAATCCAACAACCCGTCCACCAGCCAAGTCTCAGTTAAAATTATTATGTCAAAAGAAGCTAAACAAAGATTGCGATAAAATGTAAGTGTCTTAGAACCAAGTCCCCTCACGTTTTAATAGTAAACAGAAGGAAATGCATTCACCTCGGTATCCCTATCCATGAGAATTATAATGATTAAATATAATTGAATATTCAACTGATAAGTTAATAATATCATCAAGTGTTATATCCCCAAATCTCAAAGAGAACAGACGAAAACATACTTTAGCAGTTCAAGTTAAATTTAAATAAAAACTTGCGGGTGGAGCTTGAATCGATGAGTAACAATAAATCCGTGAGTGCGAAGGAAGAAAGTATACAATACAGCATTTAAGGAACGCGAATAAAAGAGACCAACAGATGTTGCCGAACCTGCTTTGAGCGGGTCAACCAGTGCACCGAGCTTATCGCAGATAGAGATAAGGCCGAGCGCTAAACGAAAGAGGCAGACCACCCATAAAGGTCGGCCAGCGGTGCTCAAACTGCAGCACATTAGCATAAATTTAATCAATAAAAAGGAAAACTGAAACATAAAGTTGATTCCAAATACGGTCAACGAACTGCAAATACAACAATTTAAATTAACCTGTTTAAATCACGTTCATTATTTATAATGAGAACTTTGGAATTATCGTCCTTACGAACATGAATTTTACCATATTTGACCCAAACGTAGGCAAAGCCCTTCTGCTTTAATAATGTTTTGGTTGATGTTAACAGCTTCTTATTTGCAGGAGTCAGGTGATCTTTGACATATACCCTCCGAGTGCCACCCTGAAATCCTATCTCTTCAGCTGTGATAGTTTTCTTCAATCTCGCAGAAGCTACGAAGTCCTCCTTTATATAGCGGTTGGTAAAGCCGACAGCTAGTAACCGCAATTTATCAACCGCATAACAAACTACAGAGCAGATGCTTCCCAGAACCGAAAAAAGGTTCTCATTCCTTTTCACGGGAACTCCCTTGATCTCGACGTTGTCAGTCGCATAAGTTGATCATTGCGCGCAAGTTCCTCCTTTAAGAAAGACACTTCATTGTTCAGAACTTGAACTTTGCTCTGTAAAGCCTCTAACTCCGGGAGTCTACGCTCCATTTCAGTCAGGCGTGAGGAACATTCATCTAACTTAGCACTCGTAAAATTACAGGAGTCCTTGACTTCCGATAACTCAGCCTTTACGATCGCTAGGTCTTTCACCAACCCAGGAAGACACGATAGATGCTTTTTCATATCCCGTAATTCAGTCAAAACGGTATCCAAGTCTGTCTGCCTCGTAAGAGCCGGTGAAGCCTCCCTCCTACACTTAGGACATTTCCAAGCTGCCCTGCGTTCAGCTCCAAGTCTTCTGTACCCCTGCTCAGTTATAACGGCACAACAAAATCCAATGTCTTTCATGTATGCCGCACATTGGGCACAGTCACTAATAAGGGCGTCACAAACAGTACACTGCATACTGAATTTACACTAAAAACTTTATTTATTCTTTAAAATTTAGAGAAAATGAAAGTTTGGGTACCACTGGAGAGTACAGGTAGCAGCGTTTAGTTAATTGAATAGAGGTGCGTCCGTGTCAATTGCTCGCACCGGACTCAAGAGACCGGATAATATTTGAAGAGTTGCCTCGACTTCTTCAAGATCCCATCATCAGTTCTTGACGTGCTGGAAATGGAACCAACTAGAAATAAAAGCCCAATCGAACAAAAAAATCTCACTTCTAATCGGTTGAGCGGTCTTTGCGTAATAGGGAAACATACATTAACAAAAAAAAACCCGACGAATTGATAATCTCCTCCTTTTCTCAAGTCGGTTAAAAATGATGCGTACCAAATAGTTACGTAATAAAGACAGTTACCAAAAGACGAACAGAGTTCTCTGACTCATTTTATTTACATACCTAAAACTTAAATATGATTTAAATTTCAACTATTGGTCTAGAGAACTTAACTTATTAAAATTAATATTTTATGTCTATAAAAAATGCAAGGCATAATATGCCTAAGGAAAGGCATAAGTGCCTTAGCGAAATTAACTTTATGCCGGTCGTCGGTGTCCTATTGCATTTTCAGTACTTATGTATATACAAACTATTTAAGTTACACTCGTAAAGTATAATGGCATAATTAATTCCGCTGCAATATAAAGGGATCCTCCGCTACTAATATTGGCGCTATGGTAATATGAATATGATCCGTAGATATTTTAATTTTACTTTAGGGGTATGAAAAATAGAAGTTGGCCGATTCTGAGACCTACCCGATATGCACACAAAATTGTAATAAAATCGGTGCAGCCGTTTCAGAGGAGTTTGGCAACAAACACCGCGACACGAGAATTTTAAACATATGAAGATTTTTACCGTGCAGTACGAAATGAAACTTAAATTAACGTTAAAATAACAAAAAAATCAATGGTGCTTTTAAATATAACGAAAGGCTTTTCGTTTTAGTAATGCAAACTAATAACTAAAACAATATTAAGATGGCTTCGAGAAAATCGCACCGAGTGTTTAATCCCCTAATCGAATTCGATGTGACGTTTACCCTGTACTGTCCCTTTCTTTCGATCAGGTAAAATTTTGAACGTTTTGCAATTAGTGTTTCGGGTGGGTTACTCCGCCTTTGAGTGTTATGGTTTTGTTTTCAACTCGGCTGCGATTAGTGTTAAGCAAATAAGAGTTATCGTAACGTTGGCGATAAGATATCACGTCAAAAGCAATATTGCATTGAGGCCCTGATCATCTGGCATATCCCGATTTCGTTTTAGATACGGTTCGGTGTCTGCAATGGAAATGCCCCAGAAGTGGTACCATCGTTACGACTGTTACAGGTATATACAGTACGATACCTCATAATGCGTCGCTCACTGGCATAAGCAAGAGCTTCGCCTCGCCTGACAGCGAGTCTAATCGACTTTAACCAAACCTCTCTTGCAAACACGTCCATTCCATTCTTATTTATGATCAATGAAATTCTATACACAAGGACTTGCTTTGCTGGAAATTGTGCTTAATGGCGATTTTAGCACACCTCATACCTTAGTCGTCTTCGGATTGCAAAGCCGTAAGGATGCCGAAGTGTAGGCTAAAGTAAAATCTATAAAAAGTTATCAAAGTCAAAACCATTTAATTTACAATAAATTTCATATCTCAAATGTCATGTCAAATAAATATCATTAATGATTGATGGTCTTTCTCTCACGCGCGTTAGAAATAATCAGCTGAAAAGACGTGACAGGAACATAGTCAGAAAATAAAACAATAGTTGCTTTTTAAAGGGTTCCATAACTAAAAAGCAAAAACTGAATTATTTTTTAGCTTTCCCGTACACGAGATTATGAGAGAGAATTGGCGCAAGTAAGTAGCAAGAGAAAGATCCAAAGTATTTTACAAACCAAATAAATCAAGCGTCATTCGCTCAGATCATTTTCTTGAATCTGATGTTTATTGCACCACTGAAGGATATATGCGTTTAATAAAGACAGCTGTTTCGCAAATTGAGGTTAGCTGTGTAGTGAGTAATGTTACAACCCTCCTATTAAAGTTTGCGGCTCTTTGTATGTATATTTATCATGTTTGCGGTTTCGTAGGGTAATAAAAATTGGTTAATATTTATGGGTAGCATCACCCTCTGGCCCCTGAAATATCGTTTACTGCGATAGTAAAAAACTACCCTACATTGTGCAAAATGTGGTTACAGAATTATCTAGAAGTCTTTTTAGAGTTGTTGGTATTTCTGTAGCTCTGCCTACCCCAATCTGGGAATGAAGGCGTGACGTTATGTATGTATGGATGTACCCCACATTAGCTATCCACATAATTATAATACCATAAATAGTTCAAAGTATTCGAAATTATAAAAAACGGCTTAAACTTCTTTTGTCGACCCTCATTTCATAGAATGTATAACTTTGCAGAAATTCATTTCATCGACAGGATTTTCTAGGCACAGGAGTTAACATTTCGCATCTTTAGAATTACAGTGACCTGATCCACATATTTTGAATTTCGACTTAGGTCTCTATATACTAAATTTATGACTCGAAATCGAAAGCTGAAAATGTTTGAATTAGGTCACTATAATTCTAACAGTGCGATTTGTTAAAGCCGTTAAAGGTCACAAGTCTAACAGAACTTAACCTAACCTAACCTAACCTACGTGAATACAAATAAAACCTAACCTGCAGTAAAATACAAATAAAAAGACCTGAAAGATAACCTGAAATCGACACGGCTGCAGCAGAAGATATCTTTTGATGAAATCTAAAGTTATACGTTCAACGACATGAAAAAAAAGTAAAATAGCGCCGCAAAACATTCTTTCACAAATAAAAATAAATCGATTCGAATTCAAATCGACAGACAGACAGTAATGTCTGTCCGTCTGTCGATGTAGCTTAGTAGTTACGTTAGTAGAAACGGGCTGAGAATTTTAGCGTTCTGAAAAACGGAACCCTTATTGTTTTTCTGAACCCTAAAATTAACAGCCCGTTTCTACTCCAGTGCTACCTTGTTCTAGTCAGCTTCTAAAAAATCTACATATCGACAGACGGAAAGGCAAAACGCTTCAAGCGACATTTTTTTTTAAATTCGCTATAAAGAGATTACAATAAATTACAAAAATCTGCCGATTCGAAATATGTATACAGGGTAATTTTTTTATCAGTGCACAAATTTTAACATATGATTTTGTATCGTTAATATAATATATTACAACAATAACACAAGTTAAAAAAAAAATGTTGCAAATTATCCCTTTTTTACTTTCTCGTGTGAACACAAAATCACACTAGAAATGATGACATGGGTTGTCAAGCTGTAGGTATGCGATACACTGTATTGATATTCGAAATTAGAAATTTCATGTAGGTACAGCTTATCAGACAACAAGCCCCTCGCCTACTGATATTCTAAATTTGAAATTTAATTTATAAACTTACTTAACAACACTCCCCTCTCCTCGCACCCCTGCATTAGAGGGTCCATGAATATCGTTAAGTTAGTGGAATCATTGAATCGGCAATATCTCTAATATTTTTAAAGCTAGAGTAAAAATAACACAATATGTGTTATTGATTAACAATAGCGAAGCAAATATTAAAATTTGTGCACTTATTAAAAATATACCCTGTATAACTCAATGTCACACATTTTGTTGCTTGAAGCGTTATGCCTTTCAACCATCGATATGTAGCTGCGACTGTATAATGTTATACATTTCTAATTAATGACAGACATTTCAAAGGACTGGTGTGTCAACGGCAATGTATCGATAATGCAAGTCGAAGCTTTTGGGCTATTTTGTTGTATGACATGATTTGTCCATGTGTATAGAATGTCATTGTTTATGATACAAGGGATAAGTCCTTTCCTCCGCCTACGCTCTATCATTTACTTGATTACCGTCTTATTCGCAACGACCGGACTGGTTAAAATGGTGGGTGCGGCACTGTTTGTGTAGGTGGTGTTGCCATTCATTTGAACAACACTGTTTTCAAAGTAGCAGCTCGAGTTAAATGTACGTACGTGGCTACTTGCTATCACTCCCAGGTACAAGCGTAAATCTACCCCGTAGTCAATAAAAACCAAGGTACTGTATTCTCACTGTTCAATGGCTAAGCGCGTAACATAAACGATACCTGCTCTGAAAACGGTGCTATCAATCAATTACAATTTGAGGTCATTTAATATTCTTCAAATACCAAGTTACCCGTGATCGTCTGGTCGGCGATCGAAGAAGCGGGCGCGGGCGTGGGCGCAAGCGCGGCAAGCGGCGGCGGGTCGGCGCGCAGCGTTACGTTGTGCCACCGACCCACCTCCAGGTCCAGCATTAGCAGCTCGCCACTCATCTCGCCGCGCAACTCTTCCTCTGTCTCTTCCATATCCTAAAAAAAACATTTTTTCTTAACTACGCAATCATTTTATCTGGATATAGGCTGACTAGGGAAGGCGGCGACAAGATCTCCGCTATATAGCTACTAAACATAGACCCATCGTGTTGGGACACATTCGTTTGGTTTTGATAATCAGATAATGAGTAACTTTGAAAAAAAAGTACAGTACAGTAAAGTTATAAACTTCTTTATTACGAACCAAGTCGACTTGTATCCGATTTGACCACGACCACAGTGTGTCAGCTTCATTAATTGTCCGTCAAAGAAATGTTTTGATATTGTCGTCTATATATGTTAGTTACCCTTTATATAATTTTGTGCCACTATCATAAGAATAAATACTATTTGAAGGGTAACTTCATCCCCACCACGCGTGCTCCCGCGTGGCCTGTCAGCATTCCAAGACTACTTATCGCAGCCAATACTACATGGGTTGCCACCCAGAATCGGCGCTTGAAGTAAACGTGCAACAATATTTCAAATGAAGCTCTCAAAGGCGCCACTGTCTACGCATACAGTGGTTTTACCATACGAAATTGTTAGTTCCGTATTAGACCACGTGCTTTACGTTAAATATAAAACGATGTCAACGAAGTTTGAATCTTTATTTATTATACAGGGTGTTAGGTAATGAGTGGATAATCCTTGAACTACGGATAGAGGGCACTTAGGACGTTATGAAAAAGCTAAAATAGGTCTAGTAAAAGTCGCACGGTTTTCGAGATATTTGGACTTTTAATCGGTTTTTTTGTCATTTTTCCTTATGTTACGAAAAACCCTTAATTTCATGTATTAATTCTTATTTTTTTCACTTTTTTCTTGCATGGTTAGAATCACTATGGACTAAGGAAGTTTTTAAAGCTACATGCCATGTTTTTTTTTTGACAAATTTTGAGTAAACTCACTAAGTTACTTTTTCCATACTAAGAAATCCTCGCGTTTGTTTTTCACGTAGTATGGAAAAACAAACTTTGTGCGTTTACTCAAAAAGTTGTCTTGAAAAAAAACTGGGCATGTAGCTTTAAAAACATCCTTAGTTCATAGTGATTCTAACCATGCAAGAAACAAGGAAAAAAAAAATTGAATTAATACATGAACTTAGGGGTTTTTCGTAACACGGACATAAGGAAAAATGACAAAAAATCCGATTAAAATGACCAATATCTCGAAAACCGTGCGACTTTTACTAGACCTATTTTATCTTTTTCATAACGTCCTAAGTGCCCTCTATCCGTAGTTCAAGGATTATCCGCTCATTACCTAACACCCTGTATATAATTAGGTAATAATAATATTTCTCGTCTCTGGCAACATTCCATAGAAAAAATACTCATATTTTTAGGGTTCCGTAGCCAAATGGCAAAAAACGGAACCCTTATAGATTCGTCATATCTGTCTGTCTGTCCGTCCGTATGTCACAGTCACTTTTTACCGAAACTATAAGAACTACACTGTTGAAACTTGGTAAGTAGATGTATTCTGAGAACCGCATTAAGATTTTCACACAAATATAGAAAAAAAACCATAAATTTTGGGGGTTCACCATACTTAGAACTGAAACTCAAATTTTTTTTTTCATCAAACCCATCATACGTGCATCATATGTGGATCGTGTGCATCTATGGATAGGTCTTCAAAAATGATATTGAGGTTACTAACATCATTTTTTTCTAAACTGAATAGATTGCGCGAGAGACACTTCCAAAGTGTTGAAATGTGTCCCCCCCCCTGTAACTTCTAAAATAAGAGAATGATAGAACTAAAAAAAATATATGATGTACATTACCATGCAAACTTCCACCGAAAATTGGTTTGAACGAGATCTAGTAAGTAGTTTTTTTTAATACGTCATAAAAACATTGATCAAAGCTACAACAAACTTTTATATTATGTTACTTGCTGCTACGGAACCCTTCATGGGCGAGTCCGACTCGCACTTGGCCGCTTTTTTTTATATATTTGTTGTTCCTTATCGAAAAAACTTCCGGACGTGTCGTTGTTGCGGAAAGTTTATCTAGATATTTTGTACAATGAGACGTGTTGATGTACTCCTCAGGGTAATGGTTATTTAAATTGCCACTTAGGATAGTTTGAATATAATTTAATTCCCAAAATAAGCATAGGAATAACAAAATAATAATTCATGTGTTGCCGTCTCGGCGGTACGGTGCAGTCTGGCTAGCCGGCCCTCAGAGGGGTCGGGACACTTGTGACGTCATGGTGACGTCGTCTTGTTTGTTGAAGGCGTCAACATCCTCCCCAGCCTTTAAGCTTCATCCACATCGAGAAATGGGCAAATCCGGTTAATGGCTCTTCTGACTGTGCCCTTGGTCGTCAATATATCAGCTACCCTGCAGGCTCCGTCGGTTCCAGGGTAGACAGCTTGGATACGTCCTAAAGGCCACTTCAGAGGTGATGTTGCTTCATCCTTTATGAGCACGAGCTGCCCCGTTTTGATATCGGGATGCCGTTGCTGCCATCGAGTTCGCTGTTGCAGCTCGCATATATATTCTTGGCTCCACCTTGACCAAAAATGCTGTCGCGCTTGCTCGATTCTAGCATATCTATGGAGTCGGCTAGGATTCACGTCTTGCAGGTCAGGCGCTGGCAGCGAGATGAGTGGCCTTCCTATTAGGAAGTGCCCTGGGGTGAGAGGAGATAGATCGTTAGGAGATGAGGACATAGGAGACAAGGGCCTAGAGTTAAGTATTGCCTCGATCTGTGCGAACAATGTTGAAAGCTCCTCAAATGTTAAATGAGTGTTGCCTAATACGCGTTTCATATGGAATTTAGCCGATTTCACAGCTGCTTCATATAAACCTCCAAAATTTGGGGCATAGGCCGGTGAAAAATTAAATTTTATACCTTCGTCTACAAATGAATCTGACACAGACTTGGATTGAGCTTTAAGAAATTCACCTAGCTCACGGCTAGCTCCTAAAAAATTCCTACCGTTGTCACAGAATATCTCCCGTGGTTTACCACGGCGAGATATAAAGCGACGCAACGCTAAAATAAACCCTTCTGTGCACAGAGAGCTAACGAGCTCCAAATGTACTGCTTTGACCTTGAAGTCAATGAAAACACATAGATAACACTTAACTAAAATGGCACCGCGACCCTTCTTGGTACTCATTAGAAAGGGTCCCGCGTAATCGGTACCTACTACCTCGAACGCAAATCCAGGCACCAGGCGCTGTGACGGCAAATTGCCCATGATCTGTCGCGCAACCTCTCCCTTCATCCGTTTGCAGCGTGTGCAGTTACGGAACGTTTGTCTCGCTAGCAATCTGCCGTTCAACGGCCAATAATAATCGCGAATGACTGAAAGAAGAAGTTGCGGCGGCGCGTGCATTAATTTTAAATGGTAGTATTTAAATAACAGTTTTGTGTAATAATGTTTTACGTCTAAAACAATGGGATGCTTTTTATCAAAATTAAAATTAGAGTTCATTATTCTACCTCCTACTCTAATTAATCCCGAGTCGTCAACAAACGCATTTAAACTATTTAAACTGGGAATCGACTTGGCATTTATTTTATTGAAATTTGGAAAACTTTCTCTTTGCGCTAAATATGCCAACTTCAACTCTGATAGTTCAAGCTCTTCTACCGTCAACGACCCCTTGTTCATATTCGATTGTTGGTTTTTTTGATGATTATTGATAAACCGGCACACGTACGCAATAATACGACGCACTTTAAGAAAGCTTGAGTAATTGGTGAAGTTAATAACTAGTGCATTCGGTTTATCAATACTCACAGCATGAGCTCGCAGCTCAGGCAAGTCGGCCTGCATCGTTCCGCGCTGTTCGGGCCATTGACCTTTAAAGTCTTGTAGGAATGAAGGTCCCTCCCACCACAGTGCCAACGAATGCACCTCGTCAGGGTACACACCACGAATGTTTTACCAGCCGAGAACAACTTTTGAGTCAGTCCAAAAAAAACACTTTGAGACTTTACAACGCAGAGCCTGCAACACCTTTTTACAGAGGCGAGATACCAGTAACGAGCCACAAAGCTCTAAACGCGGAATAGTTGTAGTTTTAAGTGGCGCGACCTTTGATTTCGCGCATAAAAGTCGTACTGTACAATTTCCTAACGCATCTACTGAACGTAGATAAATACATCCCGCAAAGGCCTTTAAAGATGCATCTGAAAACGCATGAATATCAGTCAAAACTGCGTTACAACAGATTGCATGACGCGGAATGGGTATTTTGACTAATTTATGGATGTTGTTTACAAACCTAGTCCAGATACAGGTTGGCGCCTGGGGGATCTCGTCATCCCAGCCCAGTTTCTGTGACCACAGTGATTGCAAAAAGATTTTACAGAGAATAACACATACACTTAACAATCCTAGCGGATCAAAAATACTCGCTGCCACAGACAGTACGGTTCTTTTAGTGTATTTTACATGGCTATTTATCAATTGCAATTTGGAGCACGACATCAAAATAATATCGGCATTCGGGTCCCACTCGACACCTAAAGTATTATTATGCTTCGATATCTTTAAATTATCCTGTTGACAATTTTCAGTGTCACTAATAGAATTAAGAAATTCTTGTGAATTACTTTTAATTTTACGCAAGTTAAAATGGGCCGAGCTCAGCGTGTCATTGACCTTTTGGTATAGATCCTTTAACTGTTGTTCGTCATTGAGACCAGTAATGAGGTCATCAATATAAAAATCGCGAGTTATTATTTCTCTTACCAAATTGTCACTACTCTCTTGCCCTAACTGGAGTAAACACCTCGTGCTTAGAAAGGGGGCGGATGAGGTTCCGTAAGTGACAGTGTTAAGCTGTAAGTACTTCATTCGCTCACTCTCCCCGTCACGCCACAAAATCATTTGTAGGTGTCTCTGTGTGGGTTCTACAACGATTTGTCTGTACATCTTTTCTATATCACCGGTAAATATAAAGGCGTGTTGACGAAATCGTAGTAGAATGGAGAAGATGTCATCCTGTACCATGGGCCCCACCATGAGAATGTCGTTGAGTGAGTAGCCTGACTCTGACTTCGCTGAGCCATCAAATACAACACGACATTTCGTTGATTCACTTTGCTCCTTTAATACTGGATGATGCGGTAAATAATATGCATTTTCGGGTTTCTTAGTCTCTGACAAATGATCTAATTCTGCGTATTCATGAATAAAATCTACATATTGTGCTTTAACGTCCGGTTGCCGTCTAAAGCGTTTCTCTAATGAGTCGAAACGCTTTCTAGCCAGCTTGTATGAATCACCCAAAAGGTTAGTGTCACTGCTGAGAGGCAACGTAACGCAAAATCTACCATCTGCTAAGCGTCGTGTGTTTTGCTTAAAATGTTCTTCGCATGCCTCCTCTTCTGGAGATAAAACTGGTGTAGCCGGAACCTCCTCTAGCTCCCAAAACTTACTTAACTGATTTCCAATATCCTTACTAAAGCCACAATGTGTGTTTTTTACATATAACCTGTTATTAAACATTACCGGTCCAACTATCAACCACCCAAAAATAGAGTTTTGCAACATTGGTTTATTTTTACCTAGTTTCAGGTTTTCACTACATAGAACATCCCAAAAAATGTCCGCACCTAACAACAAATCTATTTGAGCGGTTTAGATATCATGCAGAGTATTCTTGGTAGGTAATAAATAAATAGTCCCACTTACAGTTTATCCGTTTTATTGTCAGTACATAGGCACGACATCCATGCACGTAAACAGTCAGAAGGCGTAGAAGGAGGCAAAGCACAAGTAACACACACACCAGAGAGGTCCGTAGGGAAAGCACAAGAAGAGTAGGGTAAATAAGAAGCGATTAACAATTGAGAGTACTAGGTAACCTAAGCGTCTCCCGTTATATACAATGGCGGGAGCGTCGCGCGTGCGTTCAGCGCGGGAGTGGAGATTCGACTGGTTTGACCTCTACGCGGTGCGCCCGCGGCGCTTCACATAGGCGCGCGCACATAGGCAGGCGCATAGCGGTTATGTACTGCACGGCCGAGGTGATGTGCTGCGCTCGATAATACTATCGATTATCGACCCGGCGGTAATCGTGAGTTGTATTATAAATATTTGTATAGATAAATATATTATGTTGTAAACATATTATAGTTACGTAAGTATGTAATGTATTATAAGTATGTGTGGACGACGCCACACCACTCCCCTCAAGAGACCGTCACGGGCGATAATAGTCGGGAAATTTTACTTGACGGCCGGAACGTGTAACAACATTTCTTGGTGACACTGGAATAGGGGGGTCATTTCCAACGTCGGCGGACAATGTGAAGGCTGGTTTTAAGCGGTCTATGGACACTGTCTTTTCTTTGTTGTTAATAAGAATTTTAAAAACTTTATCCCCTCTAGTGATAACCCTATGTGGACCAGAGTAGGCAGGTTGAAGCGCACCCCGCAAGATGTCATCTCGGAGGAAGACATATTCGCAGGTGGAAAGCTCTTTAAAAACGAAGATTTTCGGCTTACAATGACGGGCAGCTGGGACTGGTCTCAACTTCTCAGCGAAGTTCTTAATCCGGACGGCAAATTCTGACACGTCCGTGCTGCCGCTGATGGTGGGGTCGAAGAACTCTCCCGGAAGTCTCAGCGGCTCCCCATAAACCAACTCTGCTGATGAGGCTTTCAAGTCATCCTTGAAGGCAGTCCGTACTCCTAGTAAGACCCACGGTAGTGACTCTGTCCACTTTTCATTCGCATGGCATACGATCGCGGCCTTAAGCTGACGGTGAAACCGTTCGACTAGAGCGTTGCAAGCCGGATGGTAGGCTGTCGTCCTTTTATGCTCGAAACCGGCTAGTTCCGACAAACATTGGAACAAAGCCGATTCAAATTGAGTGCCGCGGTCCGTTACAATATTTGTGGGACAGCCGAATCGAGATATCCAAGTCGACAGCAACGCCTTAGCAACGGTTTCTGCTGTGATGTTCTCGATTGGTACGGCTTCAGGCCAACGAGTGAACCTGTCCACGGCTGTGAGACAGTACCGATATCCATGCGAAACAGGGAGTGGTCCGACTAAATCAATGTGGACCTGTTTGAAGCGGGCCTGAGGTAAGCTGTAGGAGCCAAGGGGGGCGGTCACATGACGATTGACTTTTGCCCGTTGGCACTGCACACAAGCTCGTGCCCACTCCCTACAGTCTTTTTTAACCCCTGGCCAAACAAAACGGTCGGCGACTAACTTGGCCGAAACATTGGTGCCAGGATGGCTGAGAGAATGAAGGCTTTCGTAAACTTGTTTCCGAAAATACTTCGGGACGAATGGCCTAGAAATCGACGTACTGACATCACAATACAAAGGGGCTCGACTTCCAGGAATAAGAAGCTTCTGTAGCTGCAAAGACGAACCTTCAGTTATTAGCCTTTGCAATTCTGGGTCAGAAGACTGACCTTCGGCCAATGTCTCGAGGTTAACGGGCGCTCCTAGTTCCTCAATTCGCGACAGGGCATCGGCAACGACGTTATCTTTGCCAGATATATGCCGGATGTCCGTCGTGAATTGGGAGATGAAGTCTAGGTGTCTATACTGCCTAGGCGAACAGTTGTTTTTTCTTTCGTGAAATGCAAAACTGATCGGCTTATGGTCAGTATAGACAACAAAATGCCTGGCCTCGAGCATATGCCGAAAGTACTTAATTGCCTCATAAATGGCAAGTAATTCCCTGTCATAGGGTGAGTACTTTGTTTGAGAGGGGGAAAGCCTTCTGGAAAAGAATGCCAACGGCTCCCAAGCGCCGTCCTTGAACTGCTGGAGGACTGCTCCGATGGCTTTATCAGACGCATCTGCTACTACAGCTAGCTTCGCGGAACAGTCGGGGTGGGCTAAAAGGGCAGCACTAGATAAGCTGGCTTTGCAGGCTTCAAAAGCTGCTAGACTGTCTCCCACAAGGGTGATCGGGTGTGATCCTTTGACTGAACCTGTTAACAAGGCATGAAGAGGTGCTTGGGTCTGGGCTGCTTGCGGAAGAAATCTCCTGTAGAAGTTGAGCATGCCAAGGAAACCTCTCAGCTGACGCACGTTCGTTGGAGGAGGAAAATCCCTCACTGCTTCCACCTTTGAGCTTAAAGGTTTGCACCCGCTTCCTGAAATGGAATACCCCAAAAATGTAACTTCCTTCTCACCAAAAACACACTTTGAAGTATTCACCAACATGCCATACTCTTTTAGTCTCCTGAAGACCTCGCGTAGATGCTGCTCGTGTTCAGTTTGGCTGCGAGAATAAATGAGAAAATCGTCCAAATATGAGTAGACAAAATCGAGCCCCCTGGTCATTTCATCCACAAAACGTTGGAACGTTTGGCCTGCATTACGCAGACCAAACGTCATGTAGGGAAACTCATATAGACCGAAGGGCGTCGTGATGGCGGTCTTTGGGATATCTTCAGGGTTGACCGGTATCTGATTGTAAGCTTTTTCCAAATCTAATGTGCTAAAGATGTTGCAACCGGCAACATTATGAGTAAAATCGTGGATATGCTTAATCGGATACCGGTCAGGCACCGTACGGGCGTTCAGCTTGCGGTAATCACCGCAGGGACGCCATCCGTTGTTTTTCTTCGGTGCTAGATGTAAGGGAGAAGACCACGGGCTATCTGACGGTCTAGCTGTGCCATTGGATAGCATAGACTGGAATTCTTTTTGGGCGATTTTAAGCTTGTCAGGGGCTAAACGACGGGGTGCAGAAGCAACTGGGGGGCCTGGTGTGGTGCGAATATGATGGACAGTGTTGTGTGGTGTTGTGTGGTGTCTACCGGCTGGTCGAGTGATCTCGGGAAACTCATTTAAAATTTTATGATAGAGGGTCTCGCCAGTCATAACCTTCACTGACGACACATCTTTACAATTAGCTGATAATGCAATAGCTGTTACGGAAGTTAAATTATCTATCAAGCGTTTATGGCGACAATCAACAATAAGGTTGTAAAAATTTAAAAAATCTACGCCAATTATTGGTTTAGTAACGTCAGCTACAACGAAACGCCAAACAAAAGTTCTACGTAATCCAAGATCTAAATCTAAATTTACATAACCGTAGGTGGCAATGGTGGTACCGTTTGCAGCACACAGATTATAGTCTGTCTGAGCACGACGATCACGAAGCACTGACCGTGGGAAGACACACAGGTCGCTTCCTGTATCGACCAGGAACTGTGTCTTTGAGGAACGGTCAGTAACGAATAGGCGACCAGTTGAAGTAGAAGGGCAATCGTCCGCCGCCATTATCGACCGCCCTTTTAGTTTTCCGACTTGTAGTCGCATGGGCGGATGCACTTGGTAGCCTGTTCTCCAAACTTGCCATGATACCAACAAAGCGGGAACTTCCTATAGCTGGACTGTGATCGCTGCCTGGAACTGCTACGACTGCCTCTGTTTGCAGCAGAGCGTGGCCTGCTGTTTCTCCCGCTTCCCGATGCCAACTTTTGGAACTGCTTCCGTAGCTCGGCGACCTCCCTGGTAAGATCACTAAGCAGCGAGCCTGCAACATCATTGCCCACGGCGGCGACCTTCGGTGTTGATGATGATATGTCGTTCACCCTGTCTGCCAAATCTGCTAAGTCTTCTAGCTCGGCTGTTGTTGGCTGACCGGCGAGCACCGTCTGGATACCATGAGGAAGGCGGCTGATCCAAATAGTCTTGAGGAAGTCGTTTGGTATGTTAGCGCCCGCGAGACTTTGAAGATGGCGAAGAAACTGCGATGGTTTGCGATCGCCAAGCTCTTCGTGCATTAATAGTTGCTTGATCTTCTTCTCCTTAGATGCACTCAGTCTTTTAATCAGCTCGGCTTTCAGCTTTACGTACTTGTCAGTTGCAGGTGGATTAATAATTATATCCTTTATCTCCCTGGAGTGCTGGTTGTCGAGATGGCCAATGATGTAATTAAATTTAGTAACATCACTAGTAATGCCAGAAATGGCGAACTGTCCTTCAACTTGGGCGAACCAGATCTCAGGCTCTTCTGGCCAAAAAGGTGGTACTTTTACACCGACCTTAAAAACATCGACTTGATTTATCGACATGTTCACATCACTAGCGCTGGCTGGCGGTGCTTGCGCATCTTCAAATTCTTGACTCATGTTCGAAATAGGGGTCACCAGTTTAGATATCATGCAGAGTATTCTTGGTAGGTAATAAATAAATAGTCCCACTTACAGTTTATCCGTTTTATTGTCAGTACATAGGCACGACATCCATGCACGTAAACAGTCAGAAGGCGTAGAAGGAGGCAAAGCACAAGTAACACACACACCAGAGAGGTCCGTAGGGAAAGCACAAGAAGAGTAGGGTAAATAAGAAGCGATTAACAATTGAGAGTACTAGGTAACCTAAGCGTCTCCCGTTATATACAATGGCGGGAGCGTCGCGCGTGCGTTCAGCGCGGGAGTGGAGATTCGACTGGTTTGACCTCTACGCGGTGCGCCCGCGGCGCTTCACATAGGCGCGCGCACATAGGCAGGCGCATAGCGGTTATGTACTGCACGGCCGAGGTGATGTGCTGCGCTCGATAATACTATCGATTATCGACCCGGCGGTAATCGTGAGTTGTATTATAAATATTTGTATAGATAAATATATTATGTTGTAAACATATTATAGTTACGTAAGTATGTAATGTATTATAAGTATGTGTGGACGACGCCACAAGCGGGAATATGATAGTTAGGGTCCGCTAAGGCGACGTTTTGTGGAATCACAATATCAGTAACGTCTACCTCCTCGGTCGGTAGTGCACTCGTTATCTGAGGGATAACATAAGCGTCAACTCGCTTACATATTTGAATTTTATTATTTATACGCGGTTGAAATAGCACAGTGCAACGTTTTAATGCATTAAAAGAAATGTTGTTTATACCTGTTACTCGAACTGTGTCGACCTGTTCACCTGTTAAGCGTAATTTTTCCATAAGAGCTTCAGTAATGAAAGAGGACTGGCTTCCACAGTCAAGTAGACAGCGTGCTTCACAAACTTCATTTGTAGACTTATTTTTCAACCATTACAATAGCAGTTGATAGTAAGACCTGATTACTAATACTAGTTGATAATGATATCGGCGATGATACTGACTCTTTACCTTTTACCTCCTTCTGAACAGTAGGAGTGATAGATTTGTGAAGAAGGGTGTTGTGTTTACGCTTGCATATAGCACAAGGACTCGCTTTACATTGATGGGAAAAATGTCCACCACGAAAACAATTTATGCAGACTCTTAATTTCCTTATTGAGTTATTGCGTTCATCTATTGTCATTTTATTTAGTTGTTCACAGTTATACATAAGATGATCCCCATTACAAATCCGACACACCCTTACGCCTGCAGTGGTCGACGTGTTGGACAAACTGGTATCGCTAGCCGTAGCAACAAAGGCCTTTTGCGCCTTATCCATGCGCTTAAAAACGAATGGTTTTTCTGTTTTTTCTGCACTGGTGCTCGCGGTAACCATTTCCAACACGTCAGCTCTGTGCCTTAAAAAATCATAAAAAGCTGCTAAATTGGGATTTTCTGTAACCATATTTCTATGTTCCTCCCATTTAGTTGCCGTTATTGAATCCAATTTGTTAACAAACATAAAAATTATAAGGGTATCCCAGTTATTAGTAGGTTCCCCTAGACTGTTTAAAGCCCTCAAATGCTTAGAAATGTGATCTATTAGGAAACGCAATGATTTATCAGACTCCCTTCCGTTAAAAGACACATTAAAAAGTGACTTAAGGTGAGTATGAATCAGCTGTCGCTTGTTATCGAAACGATCGCAAACCAGTTTCCAGGCTACGGCGTAATTTGCCGACGAAATTTCTAATGATTCGATAACCGACGCAGCGGTCCCTAACAAGGATGCTTTTAGATACTGATATTTACAAATATCCGTCAGACAGTCATTATTGTGTACAATAGAATAATATGTATCGCGGAATTCCAACCATTTGTTGGTATTACCATCGAAGGTAGGAAGCTTGATGGTCGGTAGCTTGACGCCGCCGCCAGCCTCGGTAGCGCCGTGCCCCGAGACGGACGCGGGCCCGCCTTCTATCCCTTTAGAGAAGCGAGGTTCATTAACGGCGACCAATTCCTGAGCAACACTGATAGCATAAAAAAACCTTTTTTCCGTGTTTTCCCGCTCGCTAAAATCGTCATGGTCGTCATTTTTATTTGATTTTAATTCTAGTATTTCAATTTGACCTTGAATATTATCATATTTCTCGAACATTAAATCCATTTTTCGCAATCTTAATTTTAGTTCGTTAAAATGCGCTAATGTTACTTGTTTATAGTTCGCAAACTCTGACAAATAGGTACTAAATAACGTTAAGCGTCCCTTAATATAAGCATGAAATATTGTAATAAGCTGCTTGTAAATTATTATTAGCAAAGGAGTTATTTACCTGCCAGTATTGGCTTAAAATAGTTAAGTCAGTAATTTATTATGTAAACTATAATGTAACGCTTAAACAAAGTAACTAATTTAAAACAAATTAAACACTGTGTTTAGCAACTAAAACAAGTTTTACTTTACCTTAAGTAGGTATTTTGATGAAATTTAGTGCATTAATAAAATATGAGAACTGCTCGCACAGACGAAACTTTACAGGGCAACAAATTATTAGTAGGATGAGGAACAGGCAAACCTCCCTTTTTTGAAGACTCCAGCTCGCAGCCACACCATCAATTCCACATCCAACTTGATTAAGCCATAGATATTATCCGCTTCTTAGCGCAGGTAAGTGCTATGCGTCCGCGTAGCAACAGTAGTCACGGTCGCCAAATGTTGATGTACTCCTCAGGGTAATGGTTATTTAAATTGCCACTTAGGATAGTTTGAATATAATTTAATTCCCAAAATAAGCATAGGAATAACAAAATAATAATTCATGTGTTGCCGTCTCGGCGGTACGGTGCAGTCTGGCTAGCCGGCCCTCAGAGGGGTCGGGACACTTGTGACGTCATGGTGACGTCGTCTTGTTTGTTGAAGGCGTCAACAAGACGGTTGATAAAATTCGCGAAAACATGGCAGGAAAATATATATGTATGGTTAACAGTCGACGAAACAGTTCACATTAAAGGAAAATGTGTAGCAAATGTAATTATAAGAAAACTGGCAAACAATACCTGATGTAAACTTTACCTCATTGGATGTAAAATTCTTGACCGAGTCGATGCTAATTCAATGGCTGAATTAATCAAAAACAATTTCTATTTCTTTGGCAAAATTCGTATAATGAGAGTTTAAAGAATGTCCTTCTACTAAGTACCTACTACTAAATTCACTGCATGTTACTACATGCCTTGCCCATGGTTTACATCGAGTCACAGAGCATTTGCGATCTCAACATATAAACGTACATTCGTTAATTACCAATGTAAAATAAATATTTTTAAATCACCATAGAGAGTAAAGCTTTTCAAACAAATATGTCCGTCAATAGCACTGCCCCCGAGTCCCGTTATAACAAGATGGCTGAATGCAGTTCTATATTATGCACAATACTTCGACCATATTGCTGAAGTGATTTCACTGTTAAACCCAAGCTAGTCAGCGACATGAAACTACAGGTACAAAACACGTTTAAACATTTTTTTTACAGAATTTTAGCGCGATCATCAATGAACGCGTCAAATTAAACAGAGTCCCAAACAAACATCGATCGCGACGAAATGCGTCTAGGTAAAATACTACACGAAAAATTAAATGCAAGAAATAAAACTATCGAGGTTTATTTCAAATAGCAATTAACGCGTCAAATAAAACAGCGTTCTAAACAAAACTCGATCGCGGTGAAATGCGATTATGGTGAATCACTACTCGAAAAATAATCTTATTTAGTAGCATCTGCTACAAATTAAATATACTAACATGAACAGCCACACGAAAAATTGCATCAAGAAAACAAGCTATTGAGATTTTGTTCATTCGAGGTGAAATGCGAATCGGTGAATCGCTACAAGGATTTTATGCTTTTGAGGAAACGGACTAACAAACAGTTTTGTTTCCTGTAGAAGTGTCAATATTCCTTGTAATTTGTATGAAAAAAAGAAACGTTAAAAAAAAGGAATTGGAACTATGTATCAACATAACATTTTTAAACATAAATTATCTAAGGAACACACTGTTAAAATTTCTCGCAATGCTCACGGGCACCGTGTATATAACTGTCGAATCTCCCGCCAGCAATAAAGATTTTGGTTGTACTGGTCGTCATCTCTACAACCGCACCTGCCTGGAGCCAATATTGATCAAAGTCTACCTTTCTTCATTTAAATCTATGATTTCTGATGGTAAATACTTTAATAATAAATCTTTGTACAATTAAATACTTCTAGCAATTCCAAATTAAAAAGACATCCACGAAAATTAACCACCTACAACAATACAATTTATAAATAAAAATAATTAAATGTAAACGGTACGTTTAAAAAAAATACATATTTAAGGGCTTTAATTAATATTAGTGATGCTGATGATGTAAAATCTAGATAAAAACACTCTGTAGGTATGTAGCTTGACGTCATACACCAAATTTTCGCTCCCTGCACATTTCCGTCCTTTTGGGCTTTGTCGCAGTCGGGCAATAAACATAGCAATAAACATTGCGATGAATTTCATATTTCATTTTCAGATTTAATTGGTTTGAAGATAAATAACATATCAACACATAAATAAGCAAGCTAGTACTATCCTGTGTCGCTGTCGAATCAGTCTAATTGTAGTGCTAGCCCATGCGGTCTTACCGCGACGCCACCGAAGACGTAGGCGCGTGCGGCGGGCGTGTTGGCGGCGGCGGCAAGCTGCGCGCGCGGCGGCGGCGCCAGCGGGCCGGGCGGCAGCGGGCGCCACTGCCAACCGCCGGCGCGCCGCGAGAGCCGCCACATGTCCGCATGCGTGCAGCCACGCTCCGCCCGGCCCTCGCGCACCCGCGAGAACCCGCCGTACACCAGCACCTGGACACCCCGACTCATTATCAAAACTACATTAGGCGACCGCCTCGCACAAATTCACCTGGGGCCCTAGCCAAGATGCAAACGCTCCTAAGGTTTTTCTTTTCTATCGCTCAAAATGAATGGGATGACATTCTCGTGCGTTTCGGTAAACTACGTGGTCGACTGTCATCCCATACATTTTGAGCGATAGAAAAGAAAAACGTTAGGAGCGTTTGCATCTTGGTTAGGGCCCCTGGTCCCAAACTAAGCTAAGCATGTACAAACACTGGATACTAGGCATCAGGCAACGATAAACATGCTTTTACAGAGAAATACTTTAAATGCAATACAATCATTCAGCAATAAAGTGTCAACCTACACTGATCGCACCGAGGGTTGACACTTTATTGCTAAAAACTTGTAGGTTGACACAGTTATTGCGAAACAGCGTCC
>OX438762.1:43722884-43904282 GCA_949316455.1 Acleris holmiana | reverse complement strand
ATTTCTGAATGGTCCATTCCGGTCATTTTACCTAACACATGTGAGACTTACGGATGTAGTGAACAAACATACTTAGATCGTATTTTGTTGCATCGAAAATTAGTTATCATATTACCATATTTTTTTAATATTGCTTTAAAATTATTGTATAAAATTTCTTCAAAAGCCAAGTCTTATTCAAAATATTGAATTAGTAAATTGGCCACATTAGGGCTCTTTTAAACGTCGGCAATATTAAGTGAATCTTCTGATTCCCTTCACTAATATTATATTACATACATACATAAAATCACGCCTTCATTCCCAGAGTGGGGTAGGCAGAGCCACAAAATCACCAACAACTCTAAAAAACCTGTTGACAATTCTGTAACCACGTTTTGCACAATCAGGCTAAGATGTTTACTAGTGTATTAGTGACAGGTTGCAAGCCCATCGCCCAACAGTACTACAAGCCTTTATTCCCTTAGTCGCTTCTCACGACATCCACGGGAAGACACGGAGTGGCACCATTCTAACCCAGCAACCACACGGTATTAATAATATTATATTTTATTATAAAATAATGTTAAGGCCTTTATGACCATATCATATCCTTTTAAATCTATTGAGTCAATTTCTCCTAGTTTTAATCAAGTTTACATACATACATACATACTACATAACATCACGCCTTCATTCGCAAAGCGGGGTAGGCAGAGCTACAGAAATACTAACATCTCTAAAAAGACTTGATGATAATTCTGTAACCACATTTTGCACAATCACGCCAACATGTTTACTTGTGTATTAGTGACAGGTTGCAAGCCCATCGCCTAACAGTAGGTACCTACTACAAGCCCTTATTCCCTTAGTCGCCTCTTACGACATCCGCGGGAGAGATGGAACGGCACTGTTCTCTCGAAGTATCCACACAGTGGCACTATACTAATTGTTAGATGCAAGTCTTTATGTCCGATTCGAACATCACTTTAAAAAACATTGAGCGGTGTAATTGTTATTAGGTACTCCGGTTATGTTATAATCATAACTAACCTAACCTAACCGTTATCGGAGGTGCAAGTTGGTAGTTGGACATTCTTAGGCATGGGTAAAAAATATTTTGAAATATACCTATGTCGGTACTTTTTCTCTACCATAAAATTGTCTTAGAAAAAAAAAACCTATTTAATTTGTTTATTTCATGCACTGGCCTGCACCTCGAAATATTACAAAAGTTAAATTGTAACTTTAGTTTGACCAATTGTTAAATCGCAACCGTAGTGTTTTTGTTCTATTGATAGCGGATTCTGAATCTGAAGACATTGATTATAATGGATTAAAAAATGAAAAAATTATACATTTTTGTCTAAGTAACTTTTTTTTTATAAAAAACTAATTACCGTAAAACACCCTATATCTTCGCCTGCTTTTTGACATATTTTTGAAGTTTTTTCTTTAACTACATGTTTATTGTGGCAACACTAGTGTTTAAACGATTTTCAGTATGATTTTGCCTATATTTAATTTAAAAACAACTGAATCGTACTGATATTAAGGCCTAAAATACAAGCTCAAAGTAAGTAGGCGAAGTTTTGTCTTTTTGCCAAACTTCGCCTACCCCATCTAACATGAGTGAATATAGGCATACGCCATTGAAATTAGGTTCTACCCCCTGTGCGATACAGGTAATGTATATTGAATCGAGCTCCTGTGTTCTTAAAGGCTCATTTACCATATTTTTTTGACATAGGCGAAGATTGGAGGACATCTAGCATGTTTTCATACAATTGACTACGATGATTTAGGGTTGTCAAAAATCTTGTTTTTACCCGATTGTTACAAATAAAGAAGGATTATGGTTTTTTCATGTAAAAAAATATATTTTTTTTTATTAGAAAATCAACTTTACATATAATTTAACAATTCCCTATACGCACCCACACTCAAAGAATAAGAATCTGTCTGGACCGGGAGACATTTTACGCTATAAGGGTGTTCATTTTTAGAGGGAGGGGGAGAAAAGCTTAGAAATTTAAATAGAATGTTTTTTTGAAATAGGTACATAATAACGCAACGTTAATATTATTCTTTATCACTGAAGTAACAACCCTAGGGGCAGGCGAAGTTCGGAAGGAAGATGAAGTTTTGACCACACCGACTTCAATTTAATTGATAACTCTTTAACTACGCGTGTTACAAGAAAATAAATGGTTGCATGTGAAACAGCATTAAATTCAGAGTATAGATTGAAGTAAGTACTATGTAGACTCACCTGTTAACAATGTGCCGCTACAGACAGAAGTTTTCACGAGCAAAAAAAACGTGGTTACATCTAACACACTTCAAAACGCTTTAAAAGTAAAAAAAAAAAAAAAAAAAAACTGAAGGTAGTCATGAAACTGTCACAAAAGTGTTGTCACAGATAAAAAAAATAACAGACATGGTAGTTCAATATGCCACGTTTGGTAAAAATTTTAGTAGAAAACTGAACATTTTAATTTTAGGCGAAGTTAGACCTAACAGGCGAGATTAGGGCGTTTTACGGTATAAAAAAACTAAGAGTATCGATATCGAAATCATGAATATTTATACCCATGCCTAAGGGCGTCCAGCTACCAAATTGCACCTCCGATAACGGGGTCCAGTTATATACATCTCTATATAGTATCATTCTAATTGTCACTGACATATAAAGTTTTGTATTTACTTGACATAAATTCATCAGTAGTTAAAGCAGTAATTTAATGACACGTAACCGTTTTGATCGGGAATAGTTGTGTTTTCTGAGTTTTGCCGTAGTCGTATGGTTTATTCATTACACCTGTACGTCGTTAGATTACGTCCTAGATAGTTCCATTTACAATCTATCAAATATGAAAGAGTGGATTACGATGTAAAAATAGTGAATATTGGCAGCGAAGCGTCAGAAGGCCTCGCACAAGGTAGACTGAAAATATGGTGACGATCGCAGAAAGCCAACCGATACGATTTAGCACTAAACCGACGGTAGTGGAGATCCTTGGGTAAGATCTATGCCTAGCAGTGGATGTCCCTGGTATGATAAAGAAGAAAAATAAAAATTGAGATTAATCAATTGAAATGTATACAAAAATGCGTTATTACAGAGTCATCGGGCGCGGGCAGCATGAGGCAGGCGGAGCGCGGTCCAGGCGCGCGCGGCAGCGCGGGGCGCGACCACGCGCGCGCGTCCAGGCAGAACACGTGCAGGTCGTCAAAGTAGCGGCATTCGCGGCCGTCGTCCGTGTACCCACCGAAGACCACCAGCTGCCGCCCCAGAAGCACCATGCGGTGCCCCGACCGCGCCGACGGGCCTCCGCTCGCCGCCATCTAACATTACTACATTTTACGATACGCCGTAAAACAGCACGTTCTAGCTGAGATACGAGTACCCACATATTTATTGATATTTAGGTCGGGGATAACAGTATTACATTACTGCACATGCCGGGAAGCAAGCGGTTGCTAGACAAGGATGAATTAGTGCGGCCGATACAGTCAAGGCCGCGCTACATACGAGCCCAATAAGGCCTAACCCTTTCCGGCCGAGGCTTTTACACTGGCGAACGTTAATAAAGGACCCATTTTAAAAAATTGCTTGACGTCGTCTTGATTTCATCAGAGATTCAAAGTCATTTGTAACTTATGTACATCAAACTCAACCTTATTGATGTAGAATGTCAGATTGATTTTGGACCTAAGATGGGTCCTAAATTAATGTTCGTGACTGTATAGATAGTGTTTTTTCTCTTACATGCTAGGAAATGTTAACCTCACTCTTGTAAAATAGCCCGCGAAGAACAACGTTCCAGGCGTCAGCCAAATAAAAAAAGGGTTATTTACTAATGGCAGCGGGCGTGAAAAAGGTATGAAAGGCTATAGCCGGGTTTCCATAGTAATTCGGCCCTTACATCAAATGGGCTCGGGGATTTTTTTGTCAGTACCTCTTGTAATGAAGAATATTTTAGCCGAGTATGAACATCCTACTTGTAATAGTTTTTGAGTTACGATTTTTTCAGGTTTTTTTTTCTTGTTTGTTTTTTTTGGATGTGTTCAAGCGATTTGTTTCGAATTTTGAAATGACGTTCTTTGGATAGTTTTGCATCGCCACCCAAAAAACGAATACTAGGTATCGTATAAAAAAAAAGAAAAAAAGACCGGCTATAGCCTTTCATTACGTAAACCGTTTTTAGGGTTCCGAAGCCGAATGGCAAAAACGGAACCCTTATAAATTCGTCATGTCCGTCTGTCCGTCTGTCCGTCTGTATGTCACAGCCATTTTACTCAGAGCCTATTGGCACTATATAAATGAAATTTGGAGGATAGATGTATTCTATGAACCGCTATACAATGATGTAGTAAAATTGAAAGAAAAAAAATATTTAGGGGTGGCACTCCATACGTGTAACTAGGGGACGAAAAAAAATTTTTTGAGTTACATCAGCGTGTGGAAAATACCCCACACGCTGATGTAGCGGTTCATAGAATACATCTACTTATCCTCCAAATTTCATTTATATAGTGCCAATAGGCTCTGAGTAAAATGGCTGTGATAGGGCTTAGATAGGGCTTCCAAAATGATACTAAGGTTTTTAAGTGACTTTTTTACGTAAGTGAACAGTTGGCGAGATATACGCTTCTAAAGTCGTAAAAATTCTGTCCGGGTGGGTAGCTTTTGAACTGTTAAATAGAACATTCTAATAAAAAATACAGTAGTAGAACATACGAAATACTTCCAACCAAAATTGTTTTGAGCACAATACGCTCAAAACAATAAACCTAGAATTCATTTTCAGCGCAATTTTAGTCGGATAAATGTGGATAAGCTTCTCGAGGATGCGCTTAATATTGAATGGAGTGTGATTAGTAGGTAGGGCTGACTCGGTCGATGATCAAATTGCCTTATTCAACTCACTTCTGACTCAGCTCTATGACATTCATGCTCCGGTAAGACCCATTAAGGTTAAACATCTTCCTGCTCCTTGGCTCTCTGAGGATATACGAGTGTTGATAAGGAGGAAGAATCTTTCCAAAACAAGGTATAAAGCTGACCCATCGGACTTAAACAAGGCTAGGTATCATAGGCTGCGTAATCGTTGTGGCACTGTTTGTCGAGACGCACAAAGTCGCTACGTCCGTAAGCCAGTAGAAAATGGGGATCCAGCCAAAGTTTGGAAGTTTCTTAAGTCACTAGGAGTTGGGAAATCTCAGCATAATTCCACTACCTTAGAATTAAATCTCGATCAGCTCAATAAGCACTTCTCATCCTCTGCCTGTTTTAATGGCCCTATTAAGGACAAGACTTAAATTATCTTTCTACTATCCCAACTCCTGACACTTCTCCTTACTCTTTCAGTCAATTTTCCGACAGTGATGTTAAGAAGAGTGTACAATCCATAACGTCTAATGCTGTAGGGGCTGATTGCGTTAGCCGTAATATGATCCTCCCTCTAATTGACCTACTTATCCCTTTCATTACCAACATCCTAAACACTTCTATCTCGGCCAGTGTATTTCCATTGTTGTGGAAGGATTCTGATTTTGTACCCATTCCTAAAAAACCTAATCCCTCTTCTTTTTCTGATTATCGCCCTATTTCCATTCTTCCTTTCCTATCCAAAGTTCTGGAGCGTCTTGTGCATCAGCAGTTAACCTCTTACTTGACCAGAAATGACCTCCTTAATCCTTTTCAATCCGGTTTCCGACCCGGTCATAGGCTACCGCCCTCGTAAAAATCACAGACGACATTCGGTTGGGATTTGACAACAGAAAGTTGCTGGATTGCTGGAACATTGCTGGATTTCAGCAATGCATTTAATGCTGTTGATTTTGACGTCTTACTTGGAATTTTGTGCTCTCTTAACATATCTCCTGCGGTAGTTGAATGGTTTCGTAGTTATCTAGTAGGCCGTCGGCAGCGTATAAAGGTGGAAGCTTCCCAAACTTCATGGTGTAGTACGCTGGCCGGTGTTCCGCAGGGTGGCGTGCTATCTCCTCTCCTTTTTTCTGTCTTCATCAACTCTATCACACTTAGCCTTCTCTCTTCCTATCACCTTTATGCCGATGATCTGCAAATTTACTCTCAAGGTGTAGTCGGCGAACTCAACACTGTAGTAAATACCACTAACAACGATTTAGCTCGTATCTTGCAATGGAGTAATAGTTTCGGGTTGAGAGTCAATCCTGCTAAGACTCGAAACTATTCTTATCGGCAGTCCTAAATTATTATCCAGAGTGGATTTTGCGAGTCTCTCGCCTGTTTATTTTGATGGGGTCCTTATTCCTTTTTCGCAGCAAGTCAAAACCTGGGTATCATTATGGACTGTACCTAATCGTGGGCTCCTCAAGTGAACGAGATTAGCAGGAGGATGTTTGCGTCAGTGTGGTCTCTTAGGCGGCTTCGTAACTTTCTCCCATTTGCGACTAGAATTGCGCTAGCTCAGTCATTGCTTCTTCCTATTTTGGACTATGCTGATGTGTGCTTTTTAGATCTTACGGTAGAGCAGCTTAATAAGCTTGAGCGAGTTCAAAATATGTGCATTCGGTTCATATTTGGTTTACGCAAATATGACCACGTCTCCAATTTTCGTTCGCAACTCAAGTGGCTTCCTATCCGTTTTCGCCGGTACTTTCATATCCTTAATCTCCTCTACTGTGTTCTGTTCTTTCCTGCAACCCCGCGTTACCTCAAGGATCGTTTTAACTTTTTTACGTCGATTCTTTGCTCCCAAAATTGTATTTTAACTGTACCCTCCTCATCATCTAAATTCTACAACAATTCCTTTACTTTTCAGGCTGTCCGTCTGTGGAACTCCCTCCCTGTGGAGCTGCGGCTGGCTAAATCTTTACCTGTATTTAAGAAACTTCTCCTTGAGCACTTTTTGTCGCAGTCTTAATTGTATTGTCTCAGTACGTTTCTCTCACTATGCATTTCTGTCGTGTGGCTGTTTTTTTTCCCTGATGTGTATGTATTGACATTAATGTATGTATTTATTTATTACTATCTATTTATTCATGTAAGTCATTATAATGTATTAGTTTGTATTAGTATGTATTTGATTATCTATTTATTAGTTTGGTAAGCGTGTATTTATAGGTATATTGTATTTTATAGCTAGCATAGTTCCTTGTTATTGTTCGAAATTGGTCTGCACCACCTACTGTGTAAATTGTTTTAACTTGCACCTTATCCCTTCTAAGGTTGTCTGGAAGAGATCGCTAATCAGCGATAAGACCGCCTGTTGTTTACCTGGGTCTTCTAAATTGTACAAATTCTGTGTAATGTTTTTGTTTGGTGGACAATAAAGTGTTTTGTATTGTATTGTATTGTTGTATTGTACGCTGTGAAGTTCTTGAGATTTTAATATTTAAAAAAAAATGAATTTCAACCTTGAACGTTCATTCCAGCTACGGAACTCTTCACTGTGTGTGGTCCGACATGCACATGGCCATTAAAAGTGTAAATAATTAATTAAAACTGAGGTATTTCTAATGGGGAGCACAAGGAAAGGCGTGTGTATGGCTGCTGAAAGATTTATTCCCAACTGTCAGTGATACATTTTACATATCTACCCGTAACTCTTAATTATAGAAATAACCAAATACCTACGCATACACTACATCCCTCCACCACTATTTGATATTACAATTTTATTTGATATTTATTTGTGCTTTACTATTGTTTCCTAGCTTAACTAGAACTTATAATTAATATTTCTACCTAATGTACATTGCCTAACATGGCGGTTCCGGGGCGGTACAGGGGCGGGCGGCGGCGTGGTAAACTCCTCGTCGCCGCAGTCGCCGTCCGAACCTTCATCGCCCGGCGCGGCGGGGTCCGGCCCCCGCTGGCCCGCGCCGGCGACACCGACACCATCGGCTGCTCCGACCGAGCTACGACCGGAGTAGCAGCGGATTCTCGCGCTACGGAACCTGTGGGAAATACAAGCGAACTCCTAGTCCTACGCCTTAGCTGATCAACGTGTCTATTCGCCTCTTTACCACTACAATCTAGGATTTTAAAATCGCTTGGGCCTGCTGACTTCCCACCGTGCCGGGCAACCACTTCTCCCCTTTTATAAACTGTCTATACCAAACGTTATCCCCTACAGTCATCTTCCTTTCTACGCACCCCGCATCCTATACTTGCTTCCGTGGAGCCTGCTGCACCCTAGCCCCGTGTCAGGTCTTATAGCGTCTAACCTAGTCCTTAACGTCTTCCTATCAGAAATGATGATGGGCTTACTTCAATAGTGCTGTGCTCCGTGTTTCTATAATATAACAAAAATGTGTTTAACGCTCGTTCTACGTTAGTTTTATCAAAATCTGCCTTCTTAATAAGTAACTCTTTTCAAAGTTTTAACGGCATTCTCAGCGGCCCCGTTTGAAGAAGGGTGGTACGGGGCTGTGAATATACGCTGGATACCGTCCCTCTGCAAGAATTGCACAAATTCAGTACTAGTGAAAGGTGACCCATTGTCGGTAACTACTTGCCTCGGATTACCCCACCTACTCCATAGCTCACTAAGCCTACTTACTGTATAACCTGCTGCCGTACTCGGAACCTAAAATACCTCTATCCATTTTAATGTTGCATCTATAATCACAAGGTACGTTTTTCCCCCAATGGGCCCCATAAAGTCAAGATGGAGCCGGGACCAAGGCCGCGTGGGCCAGGCCCAAGGGCGCGGCGCGTCAGCGTGCGCTGCGCAGGTGGCGCAGGCGCGGCACTCGCGCTCCACCGCCTCATCTAAGCCAGGCCACCACACATAACTACGTGCCAGCGCCTTCGACTTTACGATCCCCATGTGTGGCTCATGGATAAGCTTTAACGCATTTTCCCGGCCGCCGTCCGGCATCACCACCCGGTGACCCCACATGACTATCCCGAGCTCCTCGTATAATTCCGCCTTCCTATTGTAGTATGGCTGCAAGTTCACGATATTTACTTTTTCCGGCCACCCTTCGCGTATATAATGAAGTACCCTGCTTAAAATCGGATCTTTCTCCGTTTGCTTTTTAATACTACTGTAATACAGTAACAAACTATCCTGTACAAAATGGAAGTAAGTTTGTTCGGGAATTAACTCTTTATTACTGTTTGGACCATTCGATACCCTTGGCGGGAAGCGTGACAACCCGTCTGCGCAATTATCCGTGGTTTGAATATACTCTATTTCGTAATTATATGCAGATAAAATCACCGCCCACCTCTGCATTCTACTCGCGGTCATAGTAGGTATACCACTATGCGGCCCTAAAATCGAGACTAACGGTTTGTGGTCAGTTCGTAGGATAAAACTCCTCCCATAAATGTACTGATGAAACTTACTCGTCTAACTCCACTTGATTGTAAGCTTGAGATAAATCGATCTTACTAAAGAACTGTGCTCCGTTGAGAACTACCAGAATATCTTCCATTTTTGGAAGTGGATACCTATCAATCAGCAAGACGGGATTAAGAGTCGCTTTATAATCCGCACAAATAACGTACCATCGGCCTTGGTTACCAGTACCAGAGGCGAAGCCCAGTCGGAGCAGTCGACAGGCTCGACGACGCCGGCGCGCAGCATCGCGTCCAATTCCAAAACAGCACCGGTCGCGCGCGATGGAATACCGATGTCGCCCCTTCCCTTACTCTTAGCGTCGCTTTGCCACCCGTGTACCGCCCCAGGCCGCCGCTGAAGGTCCTTATACCTGCCGAGGATATTACATTTTTCCTCATTAATAGGTGCAAAATTAACGTTACATGTTCGGTTTCCTAAAAACAACGGTATATCAACTCGGAGCTCGGCTAACCACTGTCTCCCTATTAATGACGTAGTACCATTTTGTATTACAAACAACTCTAACCGCTTTTCCAGACCCTGGTATCGAACCAATGGCCGAATAATCCCTAACGGTTTGATTTTGGTACTATCATAAAATCTCAAAACTGTGTCGTCACTTTCGATACCTAAATGTGAAAAATACTTCTTAAAGGTAATATTATTTAACCTCCTAGCGCCCAGAGGCCTTTTAAAAGGCCTTTTGATAATCTAATTTTAAACTTTCATTAGTAAGTACCTATGTACTGATTTCGATTAACAACATTTTTGCCATGGGCGGCAGGAGGTTATACAAGATATAGCTGTACCAGTATCTACTTCCATACTTAACTCTATGTTATCTATACAAATCTGTAAACTTACTGGCTTAGTTATAACTATTAAGCCCCATGAGATTCAGGTTTTCCTCGATGTCATCTCCGCCCTGGGAACCGATTTTTGACTTTCGAGCGTTCGATTTCAAAACCCAGCAGTAGAAAATATTCGAATGCGACAATCTTTCAGGCTTTATTTTCGAATGGTACCAAATTCCATATTTTTGAGATTCTCACTCGAAACTGAGGGATTGACTAAATAGTACTGTTAAGTTGGAACGCGTTTCATTATACGCAGTAAGTCGATGTTTTACCGGTTTTTTGTAATTCATATTTTGAATGCGAATAAATGTGTGAAACTATCAAAAGTTGAAATTATAACAAGTTAATTATTATTTAAGTGCGAGTGAGATTTTTTACGCTATTTTACAAATTCTTGACTGGTTATAAATTTAGGTTAAATGAAACGCTTCCTCGTCTGTGGATGTCTATGTCATTGCTAGGTTTCTTTCTTTCTTTCTAGATAATAGTAACTGGTTAGAACATGCAATTGTTTTGTAACATAATTGGAAAATATTTATGTTGTATCCATAATATTCACACAAAACTAATTAACTTACCTTTGCGTTAATACTTAAATGACATGGTCGTTGAGCATCCGAGACAAACGGCCTTAACTTATGAATTAAATATCTGCATAGGCTTTTACTTAATCTGTAATTCTTCTTAAATTTATTTTCGCCTCCGAGAAATGGCTCGTTTCCTAATTCCGCTAGCCGAAAACGCGGCGGTTGCGCAGGCACAAATTCATCTTCTTCCTCTTCATTATTATTTACTAAAATTAAATACTCCTCCAGACTTGCCATACCTATTGTAATATTTTATTTTATGTCGCAAATTTTGCTATAAGTATTATAACAATATGAATTGTTTTAGTATTAACAGGTTTGACAGACGTCAAGTGATACTTTCTATTGATAGAATTCAAAACGAATGCGACCACAACCACGAACACGACCACTCGTGTTCATATTTTCTATCGCTCGCAAGTCAAAAATACCATTTTATTGTTTTTGGTTACTTTCGATTGAAACTTTCGAACGCTCGAAAGTCAAAAATCGGTTCCCTGCTCACTGCACTCGTGGCCGGTGTCCCTGAAGTATACGTACTGCCCCTGCCCCCTGTGACGTTGAGGGGCTCCACCTCGCGACGGTTGCCCATGGTACTCTGGGCACACTCGACGCAAATGGCCCACACGCTGACATTTACTACACGTATACTCTCGGAAGCGACAGCTTGATTGGTTGCTCCGCATGCTCTGCAGGGAACCGATTTTTGACTTTCGAGCGTTCGAAAGTTTCAATCGAAAGTAACCAAAAACAATAAAATGGTATTTTTGACTTGCGAGCGATAGAGAATATGAACACGAGTGGTCCGTGGCATTCGTTTTGAATTCTATCAATAGAAAGTATCATTTGACATCTGTCAAACCTGTTAATACTAAAACAATTCATATTGTTATAATACTTATAGCAAAATTAGCGACATAAAATAAAATATTACAATAGGTATGGCAAGTCTGGAGGAGTATTTTTTTTTTAATAATAATGAAGAGGAAGAAGATGAATTTGTGCCAGCGCAACCGCCGCGTTTTCGGCTAGCGGAATTAAAAAACGAGCCATTTCTCGAAAGCGAAAATAAATTTAAGAAGAATTACAGATTAAGTAAAAGCCTATGCAGATATTTAATTCATAAGTTAAGGCCGTTTGTCTCGGATGCTCAACGACCATGTCATTTAAGTATTAACGCAAAGGTAAGTTAATTAGTTTTGTGTGATTATTATGGATACAACATAAAGTTTTGCAATTATGTTACAAAACAATAGCATGTTCTAACCAGTTACTATTAAATCTAGAAAGAAAGAAAGTAACCTAGCAATGACATAGACATCCACAGACGAGGAAGCGTTTCATTTAACCTAAATTATAACCAGTCAAGAATTTCTAAAATAGCGTAATAAATCTCGCTCGCACTTAAATAATAATTAACTTGTTACAATTTGAACTTTTGATAGTTTCACACATTTATTCGCATTCAAAATATGAATTACAAAAAACCGGTAAAACATCGACTTACTGCGTATAATGAAACGCGTTCCAACTTAACAGTACTATTTAGTCAATCCCCTCAGTTTCGAGTGAGAATCTCAAAAATATGGAATTTGGTACCATTCGAAAATAAAGCGTGAAAGATTGTCGCATTTGAATATTTTCTACTGCTGGGTTTTGAAATCGAACGCTCTAAAGTCAAAAATCGGTTCCCAGTTCATTCCCCCAGGTGTCCGAGGCGCGCTGGAGCCGCGCGTCATCGAGCTCGCCTGCTCGCACCTGCGCCTCCGGGCCCGTGTTTATGGTAGTTATTAATCGTTGTTGTGTTGATGATTAGTGTAAAACAATGACAATATGAGTAAGTTTCCTCTGTCCCCCGTACTAGTAATAACTGTATCACGGTGGAACAGGATTCACCGTCCTCTAGATTTGAAGTTACACAATCCAAGCACATCATACTACAAGCTGACACATAATGTGGGTATGCCAACATTCAATGCTTGTGCTAAAGGTGTAAACAAGTAGTATATGCAAAAACACTACATTAAGTTATCTACTAACTACTGTATTTTATTACAAAAAGATAAAGTTAAGGTCAATGAGGGCATTTCCGTCTTACTTTTTGATAAGTTCACTTTGGCTGATCATAACTAAGAGGATATTTAATTTTTAATAAACCTGATCACTATAATAGATTGGGCATTTATTTAACTATATAAATGTACTCATATTAAATTGCTAGTACTACTGGTTATTTAAATATATTTTTTTTAAACATGTCAGGTGACGGATTTTCCCGACGGTTTGGGGCTATTCCGTCAACCAACGATTTTTCTTGTATCGTGACTTATTTTAAACATACACGTCAAGTGAACAAATACCGCTGAACTCTTAATCGAAACTAAACTCTAGCGAACTCAATTCAAGCTTTATTTTAGATTTTATTGCCGAATATATTTTTTGGGGAAAATCCGTCAACTGACGTCATGTTTTTACCCGACTGCGTCAGAAGGAGGTTTATGTTTTTAAAATAAGGGGCTTACTGTTTTTGCACTCACCAATTCGCGCCACTATTGAGTAAGGTCCGAAGTAGGTACAGTGTCGAAATCATTGTTATTATGGGCGTGACAGTATTTTTAATTTCAAATCATATCTAATAAGTAAATTGGACATTTCGCTGCTTTAATACAAAAGCGCCACAAATCAAAAACAAATACAATTAGATTTAAAACTTTAAGTAAATAGCGTTCTGAATTTAAATGCAACAAAGATTCATTTTGATTTGTGGCGCTTTTGTATTAAAGCAACGATTTCATAGCGTAAGTATTGAACGACCAATTTAGCTAAGACAAAGATAAAGGCAAAATAGCAGTGCATCACACTGCTATTCAAAATCAAAATCAAAATCAAAGTATTTTATTGCATGTCACATTAACTATTTTGCCTTTATCGATCAAAATTCATTATTTAACTTTGGAACCGTGCTTAACATTCTCAAATAAAAATACAGAGTATGATGTACGATGACGTCACTCCAGCAAGATGGCCCCCGCGCGTTTTAATATTATTGACCCAAATTTTAAACGTTCGTAGAATCAGAACTACTGGGTCTATTTGAATGAAATAAAAAGTAGTATGTTTGTTTATTTATAAACTTTACTGTTATAAAGTTTCAAGCGATTTGGCGTACCTACTGACATTCTTCATACTAATTTCGTCATTATTGCAATGGCGAGAGGGTCGGAGCACGCGGAAATGAAAGAGACACAAAGTCTACTTTTTCACTTTCCAGCCCAAATTCATCAGTTTTTGATTGACTAAGCAAACGAACATGTTTTTTTAAGTATTTTTACGTTTCGTTCTCACCGTGAGATATTATAAATATGTACCTACATATTAACATTAAATAGAGACTTAAACTCGGTATTAATCTTAATAGTTATTATTTAAGTAAGTCAAATAAAAAGGTTGGCAATATATGAAATGGGGAAATTCCGGCACATGACGGTTTTTCCCGTTTACCAATTGACGGATTTGTCTGCTCGATCATTTCGTTAATACCAATATTTAACCACCCATAGTTTCTCACCAACAGATTATAATTGAAAATTAATAAAACTAGCATCAAACATGCATATCGAACTATATAATAAACATACTTACTAAGCCGTAAACTTACATTTTCTCATCGCACCGTCACGAAACTCAGCAGCACACTACACTCGCCTTCGAGTTCGGAGCGCAACTGAACTTTAAAAGCGGGTTTTTTCCGTTTACTGGTTTAGCGCCATCTGTTTTTGACTGCAGGTATAAAACTTTATCTCTGCTTTACCGATCGAGTCAGTAAGCGTGTACTGTTGTTTGAATAGCCGCAAACGGCGTTTGACGGAAATGCCCCGCTGACGGATTTGGCCACACTGACCTTATGTATTATATATAGGATGTGCATGTGTTTGTGTGTGTGTGTGCGATTGTGTGTGTGTGTGAGTACGTGTGTGAAATGTTTGCATGTGTGTAAAAAACCAATTTTATTTTATTAGTTGCTCGGTACTTTAATAGTTTAGAGATTTAAGATATTTGTCTAATGTTTTTTTACACGAATACAGTGTTAATGATCTTAGATTTAGATCTTAGCTTAGTTTATTAATTTTATTATACAAGACAGGTCCACGGACCCTTAAAAATTTACTTGCAAATTTACTTTTGTGACGTTGAGTTAAATAAACGATGTCGTATCTTCTACGTGAGGTAGGGTAATCAGGCAGGTTTTTATGTTGTGTCAACAATAGTTGTTTAATAGAGGCCAATAAGTTGTTATTACTGATGATGTAGTTAAAATCTATGTAAAAACACTGTATGTAGCTTGATGTCATACGCCTGTCATCGGCACCAAAGTTTCGCTCCCTGATAATATGTAGCTTCGACTGCATGATGTTATACATTTCTGACTAATGACAGACGACAATTTATTTGTACGACGTGATTTGTCCATGTGTATAGAATGTCATTGGGCTATTACAGCAGGTTCTCATGTATATTTGTGCCAATAATTAAGGCTTCCTTGACGTCGTTTGTTTCTTAGTTACCAAAAATTACTATTGGTTGGAGGATGATGTTTGACTTATTTCATCGTCATCATCATCAGTATTCACTTATCACGATTCATTTTATAAATTGTGCGTTAAAAGAGCACACATTCACACAAACCCGGTAACCGTCAAATATTAATTCACTTAGCCACAAGTTTACTGGGTGAATGGGACCAACCAGGAAATCGCTAAAAAAAAAAACAGGTGTTCCATACATTAACTCTCAATTAATTCACCGTTAATGTATGGAACAGCTGGTTTTTTTTTGGCGATTTCGTGGTTGGTCCTGTTGGAAAAGTTGTTCAGTATAACCATCTTATTCACTTTTAGCCATTCCGGATCATGACCCCAAAATCGCCCAGTATACACAAACAATTATCTCACAAATGTTTTTACATAAGTATACGACAGTGTTTTTGACACTTTTAGCTTTATTTATTTTCAAACTTTACTATTTTCTTTAAAAAATAAATAAAATACGGATACGTTGTTTACAAGACAGCGCGCGCCATCAGTCGGCGTAAATATAGCGATTTGAGTATTACCAGTGACAAGTCTAGCATTTGCATTAAAAAAGTATCATTCAGTGAAGTGGAACTGACGATGAAGACCACTGATGGCCACCGGGACACCTCAAACGGTACCTATTTCCAGCGTGGCGATAAGATATCTCGATTAAGATAGTTGAGCGACTATGACGAAGCACATTCAAATGGTTTAAACATATGACTATGACTTTCCCGCGGCGTTGCTTATATCTTATTAATTGACTTGTGGAACGACAAAAAAGTATTATTATGTTCGTAAGTGTAGTATTTCTTGTTGGTCCCATTGGCAACACATCAGGATCTCATGATGGGATCTTGAAGAAATCGAGTGAATTCCTCAAATACCTATTATAGACATATAATATAGCATTTTTATTACTTTTAGTAACAAGGCCGGCATTTACATTCATAGAGTATCATTCGTTGAACTGGAACTGACGAAGAAGACCACTGACATCCAATAAGCAAGAAATAAGTTCATTTAAAATGGTAGGTAAATAGTAAAAGCTCAGGGCCTCTATTCAGGTGCGTTAAAACGATATCGTGTTTGACACGTTTAAGAATCGTTTATGTCACAGTCGCCATTATTGTAAATGACATAAGAGTTATCAAAACGTTGACAATACGGAAACAGGTCAAAAACGATATCGTTATTACCTTGTAGAATTCCAGCCCAGTGCAGCTGATGTCAGCGTTTCACAATATTTTAAACCAAAAGCTTACGTCAGTTGGACCATACCTACCATAATAAAAGAAGTTTTTTCTTGGGTATTTAAGGAATTTTTGTGACTGTGTTTAATATTATCAAAAAAATGTGATATATTTTCTCGCATTGCCTCGTCTCGGCCGCGAAGGGCGGCTGGACTCGTATATAGCGCGGCCTTGACTGCGTCTCGGCGGCGGTAACTAAAACTCGTCCCGCAACGACCTGCCGGTATCTGCAGTAATGTACTATTTCTCAAACATACACATTAAAAGTCGATACTCGTATATTATAAACCAAAATCAATTTCACTTGAGTGACATTAACATAAGTCCAAAAGTAGGTAATTGATTACACCGAACTCTAGCAATGGGACACGCTATGAAACAAAAAATATTTTTTAAAATCGATCTACAATTGACGAAGTAATCGCGTAACAAACACAAAAAAGTCGATCTGAAAACCGGTTAAGTTAGTTAAAAACGCAGCATAGTAGATTGTACAACCAGGGCATAAAACAAACCATTTTATACAAGAGTCATGGTCATACGTCGTTATCGCGGGTACAAAAACGATTTGACAGTACAGAAAGATTATGAAAAACAAGCAATAACAGACGCGGAACTCATTTTGAGGAACATCTATGCCTACTGCTACGAGTTTAAAATGTATCACACATTAGGTATTTCTAACTATGCAGTCGCAATGCAAACTCTTTAATATTTTTTCCTATTTGACATTGTCATTTGTTAGTAAGTATATTATCAATTATCCGTACTGAAAACTGTGTGTAATATATTTATTGCCGAGTGCTTTTAAAATGCCGCGAAGGAAAAAAACGAGCGAAGAATTTGTGGAGTTGTAGACAAAGGATTATCCTGAATTACAGGCTCGCGATACAAAATTATATTACACTAAGTGCAATGTTAGTTTCCCCCAGAGCCTCTATGGAACGACATTTCAACTTGGAAAAGCATACATCCGTCAAAAAAGATTTTAGGATGGAATTGACCGAATTTATGGTAAGCTGTAATATACCATGGTCTCAGTTAGAAAATCCCATATTCAAAAATTTTATTTTTAAAAATGTTAAAAAAGACGTTAAAATATAATTAAATTTACTTATTTCTTATGTATAAACTTGTTAACTACTTGGAAACATATGACAACAGTTTAACCCATACCCCTTTGCGGCTGTATTTTTTATTGATCTTTTCTAGAGAAAACTCTCCACATGTAAAGAGCTTCTTAGATGTTTAGTAGCTGTAGGCAGAATACGTCCGTTTCTACCAAATAGACATTCTGTTTTATCTGCTCTTTATCTGATGGGTTATTGTACCCGCGATAACGACGTATGGTCATGGTATTCATCCGAGCCGTTAGGCGAGGGTGGATAATTATGTCGAGGATAAAATGGGTTTTAAGACCGAGTTATACACTCTGCTTTTCACTTCGATTACGAGGAAATAAAACAGTAATAATGTAAAAAACTTTATCTACATCCATATCATAACTTCCCTACAATATGTTCAGAAACGATAAGCAAATGGCCTATATTAAGAAACCAGTATCTGTGGTTGCATCTTAATGTTCACTTTAAAGTGCCGGTAACCCACACTATAATTACATTCAAATTTCGAACATCTTCTTAAAACGAATAAATCCTATTTGGTTGTATTTATCGACTTAATCGATAGGTAATTTCATTCGATGGAAATATTCTTGTTCTATACATTTTTTTTAATTTCGAATATAACAATCGATTTGGGAATCGAAATCGACTCAAGTCTAGATTGTCTATGAATTAAAAAAAGTCAGCTATTCAAACTTTCGTATATAGAACAGAAAATAACAAGAGAAAAAGAAAATAACGCATAAAATTGCTAAAGCATTTTGCTATTTAATATTTGGTGAAAATGAGTAATGACGACAGTGATACGAGTGTGGAAATGTGTGAGACACCGCCTGAAATACGGGATGCCGCAACGACTGTGACCGAAAATTTATTGCCACAAAAGTCGCGAAAACAATACGAAAAAGCATACAAAGATTTCATGGATTGGAAAATGGCAAAAAACACATCATCAGTATCAGAAAACGTATTATTGGTTTATTTTCAACATTTATCTACCAAATTTAAGCCCGTTTCCTTGTGGACATTCTATTCCATGCTTAGAAGTACTTTAAGCATCAAACATGAAGTGGATATTTCCAAATACCACAAACTAATTGCGTTTCTGAAACGTCAAGCTGAAGGTTATACGGGAAAAAAATCCAAAACATTTTTACCTGAAGAAATAGAACATTTCCTAAATAAAGCACCTGACAAACTGTATCTTATGCAAAAGGTAATTTGTTTTGTATTACATATAAAACCATAACATCTTCAAAATTGGTCAAAAAATGTTCCCGATGAATTTCTTTGGTGTTTCTCTTCATATTTATGTTTTTTGTTTGGACTTACTCATTTTAATGTTATGACTTGTCATTGTTACAGGTTACTTTAATATTGGGAACAATGGGAGCATGCCGCAGGCAAGAATTTTACAATTTGCTGTACAGTGATGTCAAGGTCTTTGATAGTACTATATTAGTAACTGTACGTAATACCAAAAATAAAACCGACCGCACCTTCACTATAACAGGAAGTTATTCAGAAATATGTAAGAAATATATTGAACTACGGCCAACTCCATGTCCAGTGCCAAATTTTTTTCTTCATTACATTGGAGGTAAATGCACTACCCAAAGAGTAGGTTTAAATAAGTTTGGGTCACTTGGCAAAACAATAGCCACATATTTAGACCTTCCCGATCCTGGACTATACACGGGCCACTGCTTTCGCAGAACATCTGCAACGTTAGTGGTAGATGCAGGAGCAGATATTACAACCCTAAAACGCCATGGGGGTTGGAAGTCAACAACCGTCGCCGAAGGCTATATTGATAATTCAGTTCAAAGTAAAGTGGACATTTCAAACAAAATAATGAACTCGATAAAAAAAAATGAAGTAATAAATATTAACATGCCTAGCAGTTCTGCAAAATTAAATGAAAACTCTGCTACTGTATCTGTGGAGAAAGTGCATTTTTCTCATTGCACCATACAAAGTGTAGTAAATAATAATTATTATTATAAATAAAGTTTGTTTTTTATTATTTGTGGTTTATTTAAGCTTTGGTACTACAAACAAGTTAACAGTAAGACTAACTTAATAAAAATACAGGCCATATCTGAACATATTATAGAAAACTTATAATATGCATGTAGATAAAGTTATGTATGCGGCTATACATAATTAGGCATTAAAACACTCGTGTGATCTTATTATGAAACTCGCCTTCGGCTCGTTTCATAAAACCACACTCGTGCTTTAATGCCTCTTATTATGCACCAGCCACATAAAAAACTATTTTGTTTGAATTAGGCGGCAAAGTTCTTTTGTATTTTTAACCATTAGTGTGTTAGGTGTACGAATTATTTCCTCTTCACTATACAACATTTTAACAAAATTCCATAACACAGCAAGTTTTGCGACGAAAACAACTAATTAATAGTCCAAAACATGACAGCAAACAACCTCTTCCCACCACTGCATTGTTTTTTTTTGCATGAAACTTGTAACTTAGGTCGAACGCAATACCTACTGCCAGTTTTGCAAAGAAAACAACTACTTAATAGTCCAAAACGAGACAAAAACCATAAGAATAAATACTATTAGAACTAACTTCATCCCCACCACGCGCGCTCCCGCGTGGCCTGTCAACAGTCCAAGTCTATACTTATCTGAGCCAAAAACTAGCGGGTTGCCACCCAGAATCGGCGCTTGAAGTAAACGTGCAACAATATTCATATGAAGCTCTGAAAGGCGCCACTGTCTACGCAAACTGTGGTTTTATCATACGAAATGGTTAGTTCCGTATTTGACCACGTGCTTTACGTTAAACATAGAATAATATCAACGAAGTTGGAATCTTTATTTATTATTTGTAACATAATCACAGTAATGAGCGTAAAGAATGAAAGAATTAAATAAATTCATTTTTTACCTGTGCACTTTTTGTATAGATTTAACAACACTTGTTTTAAAACACTACAGTAAAGAATTGTGATTCCCCTTTAGGATCTTGCTCTTGGTATATACATATTATTAGTATTATCCATACAACAACGCCGAAAATGCCCTTCTAATAGTATTTATTCGTGAGAGTCAGAATGGCGGGTGTACCTTAACAAATATACAGGGTGGGAACGAGTAACCCGCCAAATTTTAACCATCGATTCTAGAGCCTATTTGGAGTATATAATGTGGTATAACATGAAGTCCAATAAGCATAATTTTCGAGATTTTTATTATTTAAAAAACAATTCCATAGTTAATCTAATTTGAACTCTGTCACCTTAACCTAAAGCATTATTTAGGTTGCAATAATCGATAGTTCGTAATAAAACGGCACTTATCGACTCATTTTAAATAGAAAAAGTTAAATGTGTCCAATTCACAGATTACGAATTTGATTACTGAAATACTGAAGTTTTAACTGAATATTAAAGTACAAATTTAGTACATTTTTTTGGAGTAATAACATTAGTCAATAGTCTATCAGTTCATGGTCAATTGGCATACACCCGCCGTCCTGACTGTCAGAATGGCGGGTGTACCTCCACATTGTAATAACTTTATTTGTAGAGCTGTACAATTTATTTTAAAGTAGGTACTAAATAGGACATTTTGAGTACATTTTTTTACTATAATCATTTTATATATTTGTGAAGGTACACCCGCCATTCTGACTCTCACATTTATTCTTATGCAAAAACCTCTTTCCCGCCACTGTATTTCTTTTTAAACTTTTTTTTTTTAAGTTTTCTGCATGAAACTTTTAACTAAGGTCGAACGGAATACTGCCAAGTGATACTTTGATTTTGTATGTTTTTTGTTAATAAATAATGCTTGTTTTTAATAGTTTAAAATTTCATTCGTGTTAGATGCAACATTGAAGGGAAATAAATTAAAGTAAATGTATTCGAATGACAAGTTTATTTAGTGCAGTCACCTCGTCTGTCAGACTGTAGGGCTTAATTGTCTAAGTCTAGATGACGACAACACTTTATGCGCTAGTGCACAAATGCGATTTTATGCAGCCTATACCCGGCATAAAGAAGGACGGTGCAGCGGCAGTGTTGTAAAGGATTCATGTAAACTGCCGGGCGCCGGGCGGTCACGGCCAGCGCTTTTGTCAAATCCCAGTTTGAGAGTTTTTGACAAGATATTTAAGTCAGCGTTATACATCTGGTCCAGGATCTCTTAAAACAAAATTCATGGCGAAAAATGGTAATACAAACTTTGTAAAAGGATAAACCAGACTGCTACATATTCCCATAAAAATATAAGCTTGACTTATGAACGAATTAACTTTTATGTTTCCAAGCAATGTTTACCTCGGCCGAAATTTCAATAGATGGAGTTGTATCCTAGATTACTTGTTTGCTATTTCTACATTACTCGTCCATCTATCGCTTCCTTTTAGGCCTCAATTATAATTATAATTTTTCTACAAACAGCACTTGTTTTTAAGGTTCCGTACCTCAAAAGGAAAAAACGTGCGTCCGTCCGTCTGTCTGTCAAGACCCTTTATCTCGCGACCGCGTATAGAGATGAAATTAAAACCATATACTCAGGTCTACAGTCCCTTGAAGCTGTAAAAATGAAACTTCTAAGTAAACGGAAAAATAAGATACGGCCGTTTATGCCGCAAAAATCGTATGACACTCACAAGGGAATCAAAATATATATACACTCGTATATATAATATTTCCCATAGACCTAGAATCCTAAAATTTGGCAAGAAGAAAGGTAAACCACACCACCACCACAAAAATGATAAAATCCAAAAATCGTTAATTTGTTGGTCTCCATCACAAAAAAATAATATTTTACGCGATTGCAAACTGATTTGCACTTGGTAAACTAATCGCGACCTACGTTGATGTATGGACAATTTACAACCGTTTTTCAACGGCAAAGTCAAGTTTGCCCCTCAATACAATTTAACATTCATAGAAGTTTGTACGGAACCCTCGGTGCGGGAGTCCGACTCGCACTTGACGGGTTTTTTTTCCATTTCAATAAGATCAGTATCCAACCACCGTACTCAGACTGACTCAAAGGCAGTTTAGAGACAATTCAACCGTTCCTTTTTTAACTAGTATATGAATAATCATCATTAACCGACTATGAGAGCGTCGTCCGTAAGAGTGCATTAAATTAAAATATTTCAACACATTTCAAATTAGTACTTTTGCATCAGGAAGTTGGCGTCAACAATCTAAACTCCCGATGTGGTAAAAAACCTAAATCTACGTATCATTTTAGTTTAGAACTACATATTAAAAAATATTGTATGTTTGCTTCCCGAGCTTATTGTGTCATTTATTCCAGTTTATAAGTTATGCTAATTGAAAAAAAAAAGATAAAAGTGTACCTTTTCCCATTTATTCTCAGCTAATGAAAAACACCATAAATCCTTGTAGTGGTGAAACTGCGTTTCCGTCAGGCTTGTAAATTCTCCACCGAATATCCACAGCTCGCCTCTGTGGAAAAATAATGTAATAAAAAGTCATGCGTTGGAATTAACCGCCTCAATCTCAGGAAAGTTTCACAGATGCATCTTGAGACAATAGCGGATATTTAAATAAATATATTTTCACATCTCATGCTCTTAAAGTCCTTCTTTATGCTGGGTATAGGCTGCATTTAATCGCATTTTATGCTCTAGTGCATAAAGCATACAGTGGCGGGAAAGAGGTTTTAATCTCGTTTTAGATATTCAATAGTTGTTTTATTTGCAAAAAAAATGTGATACGGAATCTTATTAAAATGTCGTCAAGTGAAGGGAAAAAAATTCTCACACCTAACACACTAATGGAAAAAATGCAAAAGAACTTATTGAACATACATTGCCGCCTAAAGCAAGAAAAGGTTTGTTCAGATTATCACTGTTTTATTTCCTCGTAATCGAGGTGAAAAGCAGAGTGTATAACTCGGTCTTCAAACCCATTTTACCCTCGACTTATTTATCTACCCTCGCCTGCCGGCTCGGATGGGTACCATAAGTCTTGGATAAAATGGTTTTTTATGACCTTGTTGTACAATCTACTGTCAAAAGATAATCCAAAAATAGGTACTTGTTAGCAGGAGTCGCGACTGCCTGGTGGGCGCTGCGTGGCGGCGGCGCGCCGGGCGCCCGCACGCGCCGCCACGCGTTGCTGTTCGGGTTGTACAACAGGAGCTCGTTGTACACAACGGTCTATACAAATCAAAACAAATTTCCCGAGTAAATAAACCCAATAAACTATGTATGAGTTTATAGAGTTTCAATGTTTTTTACAATCTCATTGCGTTTGTTTTTTTGAGATAAATAGTAGGTAACTTTATGAAATATTAATTTATATTTTTTAATTTATAACTCCGTACGCGACAGCGCCCTCTATTTGCAATTCCCAAAAAAAGCACTGTTGTTTTAGCCACTAGTCCTCTACACCTTGCTCTCTCACACATCAATAACACCCTACTCTTCGATCCTACCCTAGACTTGTTCTCCCAGTCGGAGCCGAGGTTCTTGGCGACAGCCGCGCGGTACCTGGAGTCGACGGCCACCCCCAGCACTGTATGTGGGTGATGTGCCCAATGCTGGTGGTGACACAAGGCCTTAGAGCGCCTTCAAATTAGCCGCAAATTGTCGCGCGGAGGCAGCGCGGCTGCAGCGCTGCGGCCGCGCTGCTGTAGCTTGGTTCGAGAATCATAGTGAATCATAGTGAAGAGAATTATATATTTAGTTTCACGATGGACTCTGACGAAGAAACACTGCTATTAGTGTTACTATTAAAAAGAAAAAGGATTTTAGACAAAAAACAAAAAAAAAAGCCTAAGAAAACGTTACCGTTATTTTGTATAACTCATCAAACTGAATTTTATAAAGTGAAAGATTACAGTGACAAAAAAATTCAGAATTACTTAAGATTATCAAGAAAACAATTCTACGAATTACTTCCCCGTTTGGAACGTTATATTGGAAAACAAAATACAACCTTCAAAAATACTATTTGTGCTGAAGAAAGACTATAACCCTCAGGTGAGTAAAATTTGCCAAAAAAATACATAATAATTGTTTTATTTTTTTAAGTAAATCACATAACACATTTTTCTTATTACTATTTTTAATTGTCATTACTCTCTGAAAACAAATTCTCATAAATAGAAGACATATCAGTCAATTGTGATTCTTGTATTGACACATTGGCTGGGCTTTGGCTTGATTGATTCATAGAAGTAAAATAACCATGATGTTGTTGGTAAGAATATTCGAAATTATCATTGATAAATCGTCGTATCAGTCCGATCATTTCGTACTTTGCGTCAGTCTTGCGGTGTTCAGGTATTTTCTTAAAATCACTTAACAATGATAATAAAAAACACCGATCGCCATCATTTTCAATAGATTCATCCTTTTTTTGCATTCTTTCCAAGAGTATTTTCAAAATTTTATTAGTCTCATCTTCTACCGGCTCCGAAACTTTCCTCTTTTTTGACGTCGAGGGCTGAGTAGATATATCAGTAGGTCTGGACACCGACAAACACGATAAAAATTGAAGTCGGTCAAAATGTTGATATTTTCGATTTGATGATGCAGCTGATCCACTCTTTGATGCTCTTTGCTTATTAAGTTCACGACTATAAGAATCCCTTATGTTTTTTCCATTTGCGTTGCAGTAGTATAGCTGAAAAAAATCAATCAAAATTTTTATTTACAGGTTTTTGGCAGAAGGTCTTACAAATTTATATCATACGTATAATCGTGGGCTTTCTACGATATGTGCTATTGTCAAAGAAGTTTGTCAAGCAATTTACGAAATCCTCCATACTATTTATATACCCGAGCTTCGGGAAGAAGATTGGTTAATTATTGCTAACGGATATTACACCAAGGCCAATTTCCCTAATTGCTTGGGTGCTATTGATGGGAAACATATACGAATAATCAAACCAGAGCATACTGGTTCTTTATATTACAATTATAAAAAATACTTTTCTATTGTTCTTTTAGCGATATGTGACTCAAACTATTCGGACGAATAGTATAACTTATACGTACATAGATGTTGGATCATATGTAAAGGCTTCTGATTCGCAAATTTTCAAAAACAGCAACTTTTACAAAAGACTACAAGAACAGACATTAAATATTCCCAATCCGTTACCAATTACAAATAATGGACCACCAGTGCCTTTTCATTGGTGATGAAGCATTCGGAATTAGTAATTTTATACAACGACCTTACGCTGACAATTACCTAAATGAGAAGAAACGTATTTTCAATTATCGTTTATCGAGAGCAAGAAGATACATTGAGTGTTCGTTTGGCATAATGGCAAATAAGTGGAGAATTCTTCATCGTCCGATAAATGTACAAATACCCTTTGCTGAACATATCGTCCGTGCGTGTTGTGTGTTACATAATTTACTTAGGAAGACAGATTCAAAGTCATCAAACTCCAACCCGACAATACTGAGATACGATTTACAAAACATACAACAAAATCAAAACAATCACTTACAAATAAGTGCTGCGGCTATACGTGATACATTAGCTGATTATTTTGTTAGTTCTGGCCCCTATTTCACCAAGCTTAACAAGTGCGACAATTGTCTAAATTACGTGACAATTGTTTTTTTATGAAACTGCAATTGTAATAATCAGGTGACAATTGTCGAGTAGTCACGATAAGTGTTGTTTCACAAATCTCTACATTATTAAACCACGCTGACAGGTGCGACAATAATTAAAAAAAGACATTTTTATGTCGTGAAATGACAGTTGTGAAAATCCTGACACCATTGTCACGTTGTCATGACAACCGATAATCTTTATAATATTTTTAAATGTTTTAAATGTTTAAATCAACCGTATGTTGATTGTTGACAGGCGTCCACCATTTCCGCGTAGTTAGTCCACAATTATACAACAACAATTATTATATTAGTTTGGAGTGTCCAAACAAATTTTTATTTCTTTTAATCAATCGCTCATGACTATACACAATTTTTTTCAATAAACGAGAGCGATTAGCTTGGCTGTATGGATAGTTTCCTCAGTCTTGTCGACTGTATGCAATTATTCTCACTTTAAAAAAACTGTAGCAAGAAACAAGGTTACTATTTTTTAATTTTGATGGGTGAATATGAGACACTACCCGTGTTCGTTTTTTAAAAGTTAGTTTTCCGATCATGTTTGAGAAAATGTAATTTTATTGATACTAGCCAGTGTTTATTTTTTAATTTCAAAGTACGTGTGTTTTGGAAGCGAGCCTTTTCGAGTTTGTCCGAGTAAATATAATTACCAATTACAAAACTTAATACTTAATTAAGTACACTGATGGTTTATTATAAATTGGCTTTTTATTTTTGAACGTACGCTCAAGAACCGCTTAAATTTTAAATATATAATTGTGGATATAAACTGACACTGGCTGAATACGAATATCTTTGATCACTTTGCATGAAACTTATTTAAAAGTATTAAACTATTAAGTGCCTTGATTAAAACCATTGCAATATGGATATTACAAAAAAAATACAGTTTTAAAATTGATTTCCGACAATAAAACAGTACTATTCGGTAAATTTGATAACAATTTAACATTCGACATGAAAATCAAGAAATGGAAAGAAATAGCTGAAAAGTTGAAAGAAATGGGAATATATGACAAGGACTGGAAAAATTTAAGAGATACGACGTGGCAAAATTGGAGGAAGAGAACTATTGTAAGTAATAAGTAAGTTTGAATTTTATACCCATAAACTGACACTGGCTGCAATATATAGTTGTGGATACAACTATATATTTAAAGTTTAAGCGGTTCTTGAGCGTACGTTCAAAAATAAAAAGCCAATTTATAATAAACCATCAGTGTACTTAATTAAGTATTAAGTTTTGTAATTGGTAATTATATTTACTCGGACAAACTCGAAAAGGCTCGCTTCCAAAACACACGTACTTTGAAATTAAAAAATAAACACTGGCTAGTATCAATAAAATTACATTTTCTCAAACATGATCGGAAAACTTACTTTTAAAAAACGAACACGGGTAGTGTCTCATATTCACCCATCAAAATTAAAAAATAGTAACCTTGTTTCTTGCTACAGTTTTTTTAATGTGAGAATAATTGCATACAGTCGACAAGACTGAGGAAACTATCCATACAGCCAAGCTAACCGCTCTCGTTTATTGAAAAAAATTGTGTACTGCAGCATTACCGCTGCAAAGATAAACCTTTTTTGCACCGTCGTATTGTTACCTCCTTGTTCCGGTTCGTGATGTTATTCTTTGGTCGCTTGTCATGAATGTTTTTAAATTTTTAAATTTTTAAGTTCAAAAACTTTCGAATTTTTCCTGACGTTCTCCGCTCGCTTGTTCTCGGTCATTATGAATTCGGAGCTGACATGTTGATAGTCACATAAAGATTATTTTTTTTGGAGAAAAGTCATGTTTTGATCAGTGAAGGCTCTCTAGTGTATCGCCTGCAAGATTCCTCAGTCTTCAACCTTTTTTGGCCACTTTTGAGTCTTGTACTGTCTCACGAAGGCACCGCAGTACCGGTTTATTCCCCGGGTAAGTTACGCTTCGTCTGTGTTCGTTTTCCCAAGATTCCTTTCCCCTCGTTTGATTCTCGTAGATTTATTAGTCTATTCTTTCCAGTTCCTACCGCCTACCACATTTGGCACCAGTGCTATTACGCACCAACCAGGTTCCAGTCCTTCCACCTACCCTAACCGGCACCACGGCGTGGAGAGGTTGACTCCGCACCACCACCGCTCAGCCCGCGCCAGACTACACCCGGCGCGCGTATCGATTTTTCACTCCAGCTACGGACTAACACCGCGGTCGGATGGAGACCGACTAGTGCACGCGTGCATTTTTTTTCGTTTTTAATTTATTCCTGTATAAGTTGTTTTAACCGGTAGTCTCTGTACCCCATACCAAACGTCACCCCAGAAACCGTGAGTATACCATTGTCACATTTCGTAGTGTTGCTTTGGCGACGTCTCCGTAGTAACATTCCAGTATTTGTTGACTGGTATTTTAGTCACCATCTCACACCCTTCATTCGACCCAGTAACCCCTATCACCTTTTTAACCCCCTAAATTCAAAAAAAAGGCCCGCGCGCCTGATCGAACAGCATTTATAATGTTCTTTTTCGGTTTTTAATTTGGTCAACGATAATTGTATTTGTAAACACATAACCGGCTCGCTTTCCTCTTTTACGGTGTCAAGAACCTATCTGTTTAGGTACCTTTGAATTGTGTACATCAACGTTATATTTAGGGTTTTGTTAAAATCAATTTGTACGGCTTGCTATTTTAATGTGTGCATTTCTCATTTGTGTATGTTGACTTAGGATTTGGTTAAAATAAATCTTTGTCTTTAAAACGTGGTTCGGCATTTTTAATTCCACAAATTCTACGTGTTGAGCACCGGTATACTCCGTGTGTTCGGTAGTACGATCATTTTAAAAGTTTTTTTTTTTTTTTAAATAGTCGTGCTACAGTACCTATAGTCATGAGCGATTGATTAAAAGAAATAAAAATTTGTTTGGACACTCCAAACTAATATAATAATTGTTGTTGTATAATTGTGGACTAACTACGCGGAAATGGTGGACGCCTGTCAACAATCAACATACGGTTGATTTAAACATTTAAAACATTTAAAAATATTATAAAGATTATCGGTTGTCATGACAACGTGACAATGGTGTCAGGATTTTCACAACTGTCATTTCACGACATAAAAATGACTTTTTTTAATTATTGTCGCACCTGTCAGCGTGGTTTAATAATGTAGAGATTTGTGAAACAACACTTATCGTGACTACTCGACAATTGTCACCTGATTATTACAATTGCAGTTTCATAAAAAACAATTGCGACGTAATTTAGACAATTGTCGCACTTGTCAAGCTTGGTGAAATAGGGGCCAGAAGGAGAATTGTCATGGCAAACAATGAAAACATAAAGTAGTTGTGTTAAAAATATACTTACATGCTTCATTTTTTTCACTTGCGGTCTTGTTTGTGAAATTTTCAATAAATTTATTACATATTTCTTCCCACGCCTTTTTCTTTTCGATTTTATTGCTGTACTTGTCGGACCTCAATCCCATATCGCTGGATGACTCTCAACTTCATCGATAAATTCTTCCAACCTGATTTTCGTTCATGTTTATACTTGAACAAAGAATACGTGCGCACCGTCACTAGTCGATCGATGAACTGATGCGCGGCTGCAGCGCGGGAGTAGCGCTGCAGTCGCGCGTTTTTAATTTATATGGGTTTAGACAACAGCGCGGCCGTAGCGCTGCAGCCGCGCTGCCTCCGCGCGACAATTTGCGGTTAATTTGAAGGCGCCCTTAGACTATGTACTTGTATATTGTTAATTTTAATTATTTAATAGTGTTAATGTAACTATTTTTTAATTTAAATTTGTGTTACTTTTCAACTATATTATTGTAACATATAACTGATATGACTGACTGACTGACTGTTAATATAAGTTGGTTAATAAACAAAACAAAAATATTTATTTATCTATTTCCTTTTACCAAAACATAAAATATGACAAATAATATACTGATAAAAGATTCAAAAAGGTAAATCGATGGTCAGTAAGGGCATAGCATTATTTATAACAAAAACTATAGTCCAGTCACTATATGGTTTTAAAAACATTAATTCCGTGGCGGAAGTGAATAAGTTGATAACTCGTTGAAAAAGAATGAAGTACGAGTAATTTAAACTATTATACAATTCGTTCTATAATACAAATTTCATTAAGTTTACATCTCGACTTGTCAGCTTATTCACGCCATGCACGGCATGTATTGTAATTATGTATTATAGCACACTAGAAGATGTATTGCCTCTTGGCACATACACATTTAGTATTTAGAGTATATATAACATTAGGCTTTCTTCTTCTAGTAGTTGTATCATCATTATGTGTGTAAGTAGTAGTTTAATGTCACCTCGATACCATGTTTAGTACGTTTAACTTGCTTACCGACAGTAGGTCCGAGATCTGATAGAGGTCACAAGTGGGAAATGTATAGGGCTTAGAGTAAATAACCTTAATCAATGCTCTCTGCGCCCGTCTCCACAGATCAGATTGCAGTAAACAATGACCGACTGTGCAAGACATATATATATAAATTTGGTTGAGTAGTTTTTTATCTGCTACATTCCTTAGGATTTTGAAGATCCAAATCATCTTTAGAGTTCTGGCCATGATCAATTCAGCAAGCCAAGTGAGCATTTGATCTAGCATAAAACCCAGATATTTGGTAGACTCATCTTTACTAATTATAGAGCACTTAGAATCAAAGCATGTATTTCTTGAAAAGTTATCACAAGTATGGATCCTCAATGTGAAGTTAGAATCTGGTTGTGTTCTATTATAATTTGTAAAGCAGATGACGTTGGTTTCAGCTATATTTAGAGTATGCAGATTATCTCTCAGCCAATAGGCAATCTTTGCGAGTCCTACTTTTGCACTCAGTCGAACATCCTCCCAACTATCTCCCGAAAACACAACTGCTGTATCGTCCGCGTAGGCAAAGATAGATCCATTTTCTATTTTTAAGTTGCACAGTTGGTTAACATAAATTAGGAAGAGAGTTGGCCCCAGAACGCTCCCTTGTGTGACGCCGTAACTAAAGTCCCATTCGCTGCTAACATCTTTCCCTATTTTTACATGTTGCCTACGGTTTTGTAGGTAGTTACTAAGTAATGACAATGGTTTACTTCGGACGCCAATCGTCTCCAGTGTTCATAAGAATGGGAGCAGAAACAGTGTCAAATGCCTTTTTTAAATCTATAAACACTGTAAGTCATTTCTTATTCTCGTCTACTTTATCCACAATTAAAGAAGACAGGGCCAACACAGCATCCTCTGTGGATATGCCCCTTCTGAAACCATACTGAGCGCTTGATAATATATCAAATTTATTTAGATAGTATACCAGTCTAGTATTGATGAGCTTTTCTAATATTTTCGAGATTGCCGGTAAGGCGATATAGGCCTGTAATTAGATACACTGTTTCTGTCCCCTCCGTTGTAAACTGGGGTAACAATAGCCTGTTTCAGAGAATCAGGGAAAACACAAAGTTTGAAGCATACGAGTATGTTCGCAAGATGTGTCATATGGGGACAAAGATAGCACTGGCTAATTTCTAAAACTGAGTAGGAATAATGTCCCACCCTGGAGCACTAGAAGATTTTACGTCAGACAGAATTTTATAGACCTCATTTGGGTTTGTAGGATATAGAGCAAAGGAGGATAAATGTGAGGTACCGAAATAGTTTAAATTGTGTGCATTATCATAAAGTTAGCAAAATATTTTTTGCACAGCGTTGATGGACTCCAGGGGTGTATTTTTAACATCTAAAAATTTTATTCTTTCACTTCTAGGATTTTTCTGTAAAATATTTCGTTAACTGTTCTCCATAGCCTCTTCGAGTTTTTGCTGGCTTTTCTTAGTTTTTCCTTATCATATTTCCTTTTCAACTTTTTTATGAACCCATTACAGTAGTTTCGGTACCTCCTGTATGCTTTCCTTAGTACCGTATTGTCGGGATCCAGTCGTAGCTTCCTTTGCATTGAATTTCTGTTCTTGATGCATCGGAGGATTGCCAATGTTATCCAGGGTTTTAAGATTCGATTATTACGGGGCACAAGTGTAAATATTGTATTTAGTGTAAGCCGATTTCTGATCACATGTATTAAGATGTCTGTAATATAATTTGGGTCACCGTTAAACTTTCAAAATTTATAGTATTTTTTGTTTTCTGGATGATTTTTGAAGTATTTATAATGCCAAGTCGCAGTAATGTCATAGAGTGACCAGTTACTGTCGAATCTAATACCAGTACATTGACCTGTGAATCAACCTTATTTATTTTAATCACGAAGTGGTCAAGACAGGCTTTATTTGTAGTGGGTAGTAAATGACCAGGGAAAACACCGTTAGGCCAGCATATTCAAATAGTTAAGCCTGTTAGAGCGCTCATATGATTGTTCAGTTACTTTTTGAATTAGGTTTATGTTTATGTCACCTGTGATTATTATGTTTATAGCTGCCTTTATTTTTTCTAAGTGTGGGTTTAGTGTTTGTATGAATTGATCAGCATTTTTTATTGGCGGCGAGCGATGTGTACCTATGATTTTCGTGTCTGATATCGATATCTCTAAACCAGATGCGTGTGACAGACTTATTTCCCTCACTTTAACCTTGTATTTAATAAAAGCCACCACACCATCATTTTGGTTCAGATGCTTCGTAGTTCAAAATGATACATAATTATCCAGGGTTGGTATGTGCTTGTCTGGATGCAGTCTGCATTCACTAAGTATTATAATATCAATATAAACCTTAAATTGTGATATGGTTGCAACGAGATTTTCCAAGTTACAATAAATGATAATTAAGTCAGAGAATTTAAAATGAATATGTTCAAAACTTCTTCTCATTTGCATTCAGCGGACTCTGTGCAACAATAAGTTCATCTAATTGATTAAGGGCAGTAAGAGTGTCATCCATTATGAATATAATTTAAGGCAGATAGCGTAGTCTGTTTGGGCAAGTAAGCAAATATATTTGGGTACATATTAGTCGTATTCGATAACTGGGATATAAAAATAGTTTTAGTTGGTTTAGGTGGTGTGTTAAGACGGCACCAAATAAATGACTTTAAATAGAAAATTAGCTATTAAGTACGTGTTGATTTTTATGTTTGTAATACTTAACTATTGACGGATATATCCGTCATGGTTGACAGCGCAAAATAGACTTTAGTATCTACGAGGCAAAGTTAACATTCGCTTTGGTTTTGAATTTGACATGGCGTTGAAAAGGTTAACGGCTTTGGAACCCTATACTGAGCATGGTCCGACATGTTCTTGCCCGGTTTTTTTTATTTTCTTTTGTTTGACACATTAATTATTGAAATCGGTACAGCTGCTTAGATAAAGGTTATTTTTTAAATAAAAATTGAACTGGCGCCATCTGTGTTCCTAAGGGCGTTCCTATTTTGGTCCCTACTATGTACCTACATACAAAATAGCTTGCTTATAGCACAAAATGCAGATTTTACCTAATGAATCCCCTTAACAACTTAGCTGTTTTTAGTTTGAGGAAGACGCCGTACTACCCTAATGTTTTTAAACAAGAGAATGATCCGGGATCCACTTTAGTTCATTGTAAAACCGTCTAGTCTTATTAATAAAACTACATTAAAAAAACACCTTTAGTATTTATCTAGTCGAGATCTTTTTGTTTCGGCGTTTAATACACAAATCTATTACTATCTATTAATATCTATATTTACCATTATTACCCCATAATCACGTACTTTTGAAGTGGTCATATTATTTATTACCCGACTGCGCAACGCAAAGGAGGGTAATGTGTTTCATAGCCTATATATGTATGTTTGTTCCTTAGTGGCGCTCAAAATCAAAATTCAATATAGCCGCAACCAGACGCCATTTAGTTTCATAATGTTTTTTTTTAATTATCATGTAGCATATAGCGATTTAAAGTTTGTTAGCAACCATAATGTTCTTTATTAGATATTTGCATTTTCAACACTTCTAATAAATCTGTGATAAAATTGTTATGTAATTATATAACAGTTCCTATCATAGTGAAAAAATATGCCTAATTATTATAATAAAATTCAATTTAATTCTTAAAATAGAATAAAATTACCAGCATTTTAAAATTTTGAAAGGTGACTTGTAATGACCACACTTCGTAGACAGGGCAAAATAGAATGTTGGCATTTATATTTTGTTGGGGTTGGGGTATTACTGTGCGTAAGTTACAAGGCACTAAATTGGATCGAGCTGTGGTTGATTTAAGTCCACGCATTTTTCCGAAAGGTCAAGCCCTTGTAGCCCAGAGCTGGGCTATATCTCTAGATGGTTTAATAATCAGTAGTTTAGACCACCGCAAACTGTTTAAGAATCCCCGCGATATTAACTCCCTCAATGAATTGACCAGTTTGCTTAATTCACCGTCTTAACACTCCAACTAAAAAGCGCAAATTGAAAATAATAAATTTATAAAATTCAGGTATTTTACCTGACTGCATAACAAAATATTTTTGTATTAAAAAAATAGATGGAAAGAAGATGATCCATTTCTTTCTCCAATCCCACACCCCATTGGTACACCCTAAACCGAGATCCGTGCCCGTTAGCTCGTTGTCCCTAAACTTATCCTGCAGAGAGTACCTAACATTCTTAGTTGCCTCCTTGCCAACTGAAGACGTAAAAACCAAAAAAAAAGTTTTTTAAGAAGTTGACTATCAAACTTAACACTGCGAACAATCTCATGCAGACAGAGGCATCTTCTAAAATTTTACTTTAAAGAAACACTATATCATTAGTAATCTCTATTAAATATTGTCTTTTTGATGATTAGCACTTTTGGTGAAAATACAATGAGAGCTAACAACTGGTTGTCATAATACAAGTTTTTTTTTATTTATATTTTTGTCATAAAACTGTAGTGATTGTATTGATAGATATGATTTATAAAGCTGGGTACAAATCTGAGCGGCTCAGCCTGAGGCATGCTCGCCCTACGCGGCGAGCTGCTAGCGAACCAAATTGTTGCACATAAACATGCGCTAGTGAGGCAGCGAACTTGACGCGAACCGTCATTTCAAAATGGCGTCTGACACGATGACAGCCGCGGCTGCGTTTATCATAATTCATCGAATTATTAACAAAAAGAAGAAGAAATCGCCTCGGTGGTGCAACGGCTCAGCAACTTTATCAAATTTGTACGCGCCTCGCCCACAGACAAGTTAGATCTTGTCGTTCTGACCGCGGCACACTCGGATACATATCCAAATTACGCGAGGCACGCACACAGAGGCGCCTTTGAGCACGGTCAAAAGACCGACTCTCGACGGCTCGCTGCGCGCCGCTCGCCCGCTGCTCGCGCAAAGCGCGTGAGTGCGTAAGAATTTGAGCAAAATAGGTGAGCCGTGCGTGCGACAACCCGAGGCTGCTCTAATTCGTACCCACCTTTACTTGATTGTAGGTATGATTAATCACCGTTTATGTATGAGGGTAGATTTATTAATATATATATTTAGTCGTGATTCAAGCCTGTTGTTTAATTGACGTGTCCTTAATAGTTAACATGGCGCAGCCGATTTAAAAGAACCAACAGAGTTAATAAGTACATTCAGAAGCCAAGTATAGTAGTGAGTTGTACGAGTACTGTAGAACTTGGATTAATTAAGAATAACCGATCTCAAGAACAATGGAGGCAGTTTTGCCACCACCACCGCCATTTGTGTTCGACAATAATTTAGAAAACGACACTTCAGGAAATTTGTCATTGGAATGGACGAAGTGGAAAAGTGCCCTCTTGATCGAGTTACCTTAAACGCAAGATGCCAATGATGGCGTTATACCTAAACATGAGATTTGCCTAAAAAGCTGTTTGCCCTAAACGAGGGATGCCTATAAAGCAGCATGCTTGAAATGTAAAATTGACTAAGAAGCAGATTGCCTAAAGTCGATGCCTACTAAGCAGGATGCTTAAATGGTAAAATGCGTACAAAGCAAAATGTCTAAGTGGTTAAACGCCTACACTTCAAAATGCCTAAGTGGTTAAATGCCTACATAGCAAATAACACCAAAACTACCATCGTCTTCCTGCAACGCCCAAAAGGGTTGAACCAAAAACTGGTGCCATCATTGTCCACTACATCGGGGCTATGATACCTGTCTTCTTCGCCGTTATTCTCTTCTTCGCTAACAATATTCCAGTCTATGCACATATTAAACATACCGATCTCAGTCAACTTGTATTTCAGACAATCTGCTTCTTAGTCGATTCACATTTCATTCATGCTGCTTCTTCGGTATCTCTCGTTTAGGGCAATCAGAGTTTTAATTCATCTTGTATTTTGGGCAACCTGCTTTACAGTTAAATTAAATTTAGGCAATCTGCTTCTTAGTCAATTTTACATTTCAGGCATGCTGCTTCAGTACTGTTCAATGGACTTCCCCTGACGCTGATCACTAGGGATGCATATTATGTGCATCTCTAGTTTAGGTCAAACAGCTTTTTAGGCAAATCTCATGTTTAGGTATAATGCCTTTATTGGCATCTTGCGTTTAAGGTAACTCGATCAAGAGAGGATAAGTGCATCTCGAATTTACCACGATGCGTGTGAATTGTCGAGTAAAGACAATAAAGTGCAAAAAAGCATTTTATTGCACATTATTGGTAAACGGTGTCGTGAAGTATACCTTCAGTTCGGCGACACGACTAAATTAACGACTATTTTTCTTGTCAAAAAACAATTTAACTATAGAGACACAAGTTATTCACTCGTGATCAGCGTCAGGGGAAGTCCATTGAACAGTACTCCTTTGAGCTAAAAAAGTAATAATAATAATAATAATAATAATAATAATATCACGGGACAATGTCACACAAATTGACCTAGTCCCAAACTAAGCTCTAGGCTTGTACTATGGGTACTAGACAACGATAAACTTACTTATATAGAGAAATATATACTTAAATACATAGAAAACATCCAAGTTAGCTAACACTTGCGAGTTTAAGGATTTAAAAGACGATTTAATCAAAGACAGATTAATATGTGGAATCAAAGACCTTAACAAAATCTTTGGATATTTGTAATTTGGCCCAGATATCCAAACTACAAGCAGGAACTAAAAGTCAAGAGTCAGTGGCGCATCATGCATATCATATTGATTAAAAAAATAGGATAGTCAACCAAGTAACGTAAGGTGGGTAACTCGAAGGGGGTCACATAGGTACCGCGGTGCCACGAGAGGGTGCGCGCGCGGGCGCTGGCCGGCCCCCGCTCCTGCGCAACCCCCGCCGCGCGGACTGTTGGCGGAGCCAGTCACAGAACTATATCGAGATAGAAGGAAAGAGTGTATGTACCTCGCGTGCCGAAAAGAGGTTCTTAGGACTGCATTGCTCGCCGCGATGCTCAGTCCGCTCTCGACCGCTTTCCGTGTGTGACGTTCGAATATAAAAATAAAATGCCCTGTTGCTCGATAATAAACTGTTTAAACACCACCAAAAAAGTAGGAGCTGTGAATAAAGATATTTCTTTTCATAGGTAAGTACTCTTTTCCCTAAAATATCCGTTATTATTTATAAAACAATTTGTTTTGTTGCATAGTATTAATTTCATATAAACAGTAACGGGCGAGTCCGTGTCTACTGCTACTTTTCCATTGCGGCTTTAATTTGACGCGCCAGACTTGGCATGCATTGAAAACCAGCAAAGAAAATAAACCAATCCAAACTGTCGAGCACTTGTCGAGACGCGTTCAAGGTTGATTTCTCATTTTTCTGTCAAAAGTAAGATATAGTGTTGTACCCGGCGATTTTCAATGCCGATTTCTTAGTCGATTAAAATAAATTTTGAAAACAGAAAAAATGATAATTATTTTTACAAGCGTTTTTTTCACTTGCAATGTATGTATATGCGTATGTAAGTATGTATGTATGTATGGGTCAAATCTTGCAAATTAAATTTGACCCACTTCCTGTTAACGGAATGGGCTGAAATTTGGACCATATATGTAAACTCAATGACAATGCAATATTATGGTATCTAAGAGATGATCTGATGATGGAAGGTGGCGACAGGATCTCCGCTATTCTTAACGTAGACCCACCGTGTTAGGACTCAATAGTTTTGTCTCGATAAGCAGATAAAGATTTTGCAAAAAAAAAGTACAGTCGGCAGCAAAAACTTGTCCCAAAAATGTTTTTTTTACTATTATGTAGCCGTGAGATGAAGTAGTAGTCAAAATGAAATATTTTTGCCAAAAGGATAATAATTAAGTATATTTTGCAATTTTGTTCCAGTTTTCCAAAAGATCCTATTATAAAAAATAGATGGATAGAAGCAACGGGTCGATAAAACTGGTCTCCTACAAAACACAGCCGGATTGGTTCTGTACATTTTCACAAAGATACCTTTACCTACTGGCCAATCAAAGTACCGGCGAATAATCAGTATTATCCGACTATATGTAGATGTAGTGATAATGTCAAATAATGAAAAGGTACCTACATTTATACGTCACAATGAGTGTGTGTGTGTGTGTGTGTGTGTGTGTGTGTGTGTGTGTGTGCGTGCGTGCGTGCGTGTGTGTGTGTGTGTGTGTGTGTGTGTGTGTGCGCGTGTGCGTGTGTGTGTGAGTGTGCTTACTCCAGCGTACGTGAACTTTGGACGAGAACTTCGTTTACCAGCAGATCTTTTAACTGGACGCCCTCCAGATTCGCCAAACTCGATCTCGGAGTATGTGAGCGATTTGCGGAACCGGATAGACGACGTTCACAGTCACGTTCGTGAACATGGACTTCAAGCCTCCTCGAAGATGAAATACGATATGACAGAAAATCTAATCAAATGGGGTTTGAGGCAGGTTCGTTGGTGTGGCTGCATAACCCCATGCGACGAAAAGGAAAATCTCCGAAATTATCGCCTAATTGGGAAGGGCCGTACAGAGTAGTCACTAAAATCAACGACGTTACTTATCGGATACAACGAAATCAGCGAAGTCCTTGTAAGGTTGTCCACGTTGATCGACTGGCCAGATACTACGGGTCTAATAATGCTCGGGAATACTTTATGTGGCATGATCTATCTGATTCTGACTGTAAATAAATACACAAATAAACTGATGGTAAAGAAATATTTGACGAAACGCACCTTTGACAAACGTAGTTTGACTACACGGACCTTTGGCAAAAAGGACATTTTGACGAATCGCACTTTTGACAAAATCATGTTTGACCAAACGAGCCTTTGACAAAAAGCGTATTTTGACTAATCACTCGTTTGACTAGAGGCGGAAAAGCCTCTTGCAGATGGCACTTTTAAGGTAGTGCCGAAACCATTCTTCCAGCTGTACTCAATACATGCTGTGTTGAATTATGAGTCGGAAGGCAGTCGTACTATAATACCAATAATATATGCACTTTTACCCAACAAGCTCGAATCCACTTATAAACGACTTTTTGATTTATTGAAAACCGCCTTAGGCGTGGATATAAACACATTTCAAAGCAGACTACGAGCTTGCTGCGATGAATGCTGTATCACACGTTTTTCCCTCGGCGAAAGTATCTGGATGCTTCTTACATTTCATGAAAGCCATTTGGAAGAAATCTAAGGAAATTAATAATGCTAAAGAAAAAGATGGGAAAAAGTTTGTAAAATTACTAACATAATTGCCTTTACTGCCAAATGAATACATACCACAGGGGTGGTTAAATTTATTAGAAAAGTCATCGCATATAAATAACATCGAAAAATGGAAAAAATACTTTGAAAGATATTGGATGGGTGTGGTAACACCAAATATTTTTGGATGCTCGAAAGAGACATAACGTACCACCAACCATTTGGAGGGGTGGCATAATAGACTTAATAAAAAGTTATCAAAAAAACCAAACATTCACCATTTTTTAATGACTTAAAAAAGAGGCCAGACATAATGACATTGTAATAAAACAAGCACAAGCTCACAAGGAAACAAAAAAGTCTAGAAAAGTAGACCTAAAGTTCGATCGACATATAAAAAAATTAGTTGACGATGTAAAGTCAAATAGTATCGGATTGTACGATTTTTTGAAGAAAGCGTCGTATATGAGCTTTGAAAGAAACATTAAGAAAGATCTTGAACATGATTTCGCGACAGATTCCGAATCCATTTCGAGTTCCGAATGGTCCGATTCAAACACTACTGAATCAGACATGGAGAATAATCAGTAATTATATTTTATTACAGATAATACTGTATTAAGAGAAGCGTTTTTATTTGGTTGAGGTAATCTTACTTAAGTTATTTAAGTTTTGTTTTAAACAATAGTTACAAATAAATTGTTCTGTTTTATCAAGTTTTTCATTTAATATAAATATTATTTTTTTAGCATTAATAATAGGTCCGTTACCTGATGTTGTTATTTTGGGTCTACCTATATTTTTTCGTTCTTATCTATTTATTTATCTCGTTAAATATGACCAGTATGACCACAAATAATTGTGGTTGATTGTATATCCGTTTAGCGTACCATGAAACTGAATTACTAAGAATCTAACTAACTCAAAATCGAACAAAATTAGAAATAAGCTTGCAATTAATAAAACTTATCCAGAATGCGACCTCAGCAGAGACAGGCCCGTTTTGAATCTGACCTAGTTATAATTTGGTTTCCTTAGAATTGAACTTGCTTAGGATCTGACTTCCTCAGAATTTGACCTTTAGATAATTAGACATACTCAGAATTGAGCTTATCTCGAATACGACCTAATGTTAAACGGATGATCTCGGAAACTGAGTTAATAAGAATCTGGGAAAGTCAGGATTGAACCTATTCGGAATTTGGTAACCTGCGCCCAAAGGCTTAATACGCAACTATCTAATCATTCGTAATACTAATTCAGATTCTGCCATCTTGATGAGAGCTGTTTTTTTTAATATTACCTAATAAATATTATTTAATTTTAATATTTTAAATTATATTACCTATGTATAGTCTTAATGCTAAATGACGTAATCAAAAAGTGGTTGAACATGCAAACTCTTTGGTTGGACGCACGGCTTGGAAGTTGAAACAAAATTATATTTAAAAAAATGGAAAACTATAACGCACTAGTGCGGAATATCCAACTTTCCGCACGATATACAGCTACGAAAAGTACCACTTTTTGAGCAACTGTGTTAAAAAAGCGTTTAAAGATTGATGACCTTTGTTTTACAGTACTATGATAAAAAAAACCCGTTGTATTTTCGGTCGAAGCGTTAAAAAATGGTTTAGGTGCCTGTATGCTTCAGGACAATTTGCCGGAGTGTCACGCTGCGCGATCCTTGACGAAGGCGGAACCAGCCTACGCTCAAATCGAGAAGGAGCTGTTGGCGTGTGTGTATGCGTGCGAAAAGTTTTACGCGTATGCATTTGGCAGAAACGATGTTACCGTAGAAAATGATCATAAGCCACTGGTTAGCATTATTTGTAAACAATTGCCACTGCTCCGGCTAGATTACAAAGGATGTTACTCCGTTTGAAACCCTATGCTTTTAAACTCGTGTATAAACCCGGGAAGTATTTATTTATGGCCGACACGCTGTCGAACCGGTCACGGCCCCGCGCGATCTATTACACGCACGTGTGCAAGTGTGCGCCGTCCTTATGAGTAACCCACTAGTTGATACACATTTCGTTCGTATACAAAAACAGACGCAAGACGATGATGAGTCGCAAACCTTGCTGAAATATATAAAAACTGGATGGCCCACGCACAAACAAGAAATAACGAATGACAAAGTTAAGCCATACTGGAATTTCCGGGGCGAGTTAATGGCAGCGTACGGCATGGCGTGGAAAGGAGACCGAATTATAATTCCGACGCCCATGCGTAGTGAAATGCTAAGGCGCGTGCACACCGGCCATTTAGGTTTAGAAAAGTACAAGTTAAAAATGCAAGAGTCTATTTTCTGGCCAAACATTATTACACAATTGGAGGACTTCATTAACAATTGTCAAGCTTGCCTAACATATAATCAAAACGGGAAAGAAACATTAATGCCACACGAGTTTCCAGATCGAGCGTGGTCAAAAGTGGGGGTAGATGCTTTTCACTTCAAAGATAAAAAATACTCGTTAGTTATAGATTATTACAGTAAGTTCGCAGAGCTAGTACCTAGAACTAAGTTAAAATATATTTTTTGTCATCAAGGAATTCCTGATACAGTCATGTCAGATAACGGGCCCGAATTTCGATCGTATCAGTTCAAAATGTTTGCTCAACAATGGTGTTTTGAACACATAACGTCGTCCCCCTTTATCCACAATCTAATGGCCAAGTGGAGCGATTCGTGCAAACAGTTAAGAACATCATGAAGAAAACATGTGTTGAAAAAACTGATTTCAGGTGAGCATTGTTGGAGTATTTAAATACTCCCATTAGTAGTACGTTAGCATCTCCATCGCAATTGCTGAATAATAGAAAATTTCGAAGCATTGTTCCGTGTTTGCCTCGACTTCTTCGGCCTAAATTTCAAAAACATGTCAAAACAGAGTTACTGAAACGACAAGAAAACCAAAAGCGATGTTATGTTATGACATGACAGCGAAAGATCTACCTCAGTTAATTCCAGGTCGGTAAACAAAGAGTGGGTAAGTGGGACAATTTTAAGCCTGAAAGGGATACGGTCATATGTGGTTCTAATACAACAAGGGGGTACTTTGATCCGAAACAGACGTCATTTAATACCAGATTCCCAACAAAGACCAGAAATTCGCAACTCCAATTCCGCTGTTTACACCCAGCCTTACGATGATATCATTGCCCCAAGTGATAACGCGATAGCCACCGGTGCTCAGTCGCCCGAGAGCAGCGGCGCCGGCGCACGCGCAGCCCCAGCGTCCCACTGTACCAACAATGATAACAACTATGTCACTCGCTCCGGCAGGTTGGTGATTCCTCCTGATCGGTGGAGCTATTGAACACCACTACGAACACGCCGATGCACCATCGTGTTACAAATTTAAATAAAACTTATATAAGTTCTCGTTTAGTATATAAATGTAAAAATATATACAATTTTTTAATTATTGTGCATGTTAGGTAAATAATTTACATTGTGAAAATTTAGATAACTATTTAAAAACAAAACAATAATAATATTTAATGTGATGTTTACTTTCCTAATTTATTTCAACATAAATTATAAGAAATGCAATACAGATGTAACGAGATTGAGCTTGTCATATTATATAAAACTTGGATTACGAGCCCCAATGCAAAAGAGTTCGGCTACTATTTAAAATTGAAAGTAACTTTTTTTCAAAGTCAAATCTAGTTAGTAATTTTAATAGCATGGAAGCAAGAAATAAAAAAAAGTATTGTAAAATTAATCAAGTTTATTTCCTACATAATACAAATTAAAATTATTTCTGTATTTAAATTAAAAAAAATACAATTTTTCTATCAACGACAACGCATAATAGTTCGGCTTTCGATCTTGAGTATGCAAAATAGTTCGCCTACCACTTAGTTGTCTCGCCTTTACTTTTAAGAACAGCCTTGATTCTCAATGGCATCGTCTCTACCAACTCTTCACACTCTTTTGGGGTTATAGACTCCCAGACAGCGACTATTTTCTCTTTTAAATCACTTTTTGACCTCGATGGAAAATTGCGTATTTTTTTTTTCATTTTCCACCACAATGTTTCAATGGGTGACAAACCTGGACTATTCGACGGCCACTCCGTAGTGGGGATTCCTTTAGACTCGAGCCAAGTCTTCGTGGTTTTCGCAGTATGGCAAGAAGCCCCGTCTTGTTGAAAAGTGTAGACATTTTCATATTTCAAGCTTGGAATAGATGGAATTAAACTTGTTTTCAAAATGTCCTGGTATTTCACTGCATTAACCGTCCCTTCTACAAAATGCAGGCGGCCTACCCCTTGTGCCGACATGCAACCCCATATCATCACAGACCCAGGAAACTTCACTTTTCTCTTAATGCAGTCTTTGATGAATGCTTCGTCTTTCTTTCGAATGATTTTTTTCCGTTCGTCGCCGACAGTTACTTCGAATTTTGATTCATCACTCCATATTATTTGACGCCATTCCTCAGTAGTCCAGTTTGAGTGCTCGCGAGCGAATTTCAGCCTCTTCTTTTTCTGTAACTCCGTTAGTAAAGGTTTTTCCTTGGCCGTTTAAAAACCATATCCCATTCTTTTGAGAACCCTTTTGCAGGTATCCACTGAAACGTCTTTCTGGATCATATCACGCCATTTTACGGTAAGTTCCCCCGCACGAGCGCGGCGGTTTTGTTTGATAATTTTCTTTACAACACGGTTTTCAGCGGCACTCGTCATACGCGGTCGACCCGACTTCTTCAAACACGAAATTGTGCCGTGTTTCTTGCGATGCTCAATGATGGACCGGACAGTAGATCTTGGCAGTAATAAATCTCTGGCGATTTGGTTGGTAGATTTTCCACTCTCACTACTGGAAATTATAATTTTCCTGACTTCTTCTGTGACTGGTTTTCCGCGGCCCATGTTGCTCTAATTAATAACTTATAATATTTATTTATTTATTTATTTATTTTATTGGAGAAACAAACAGGAATAAGTGTACAAACAAAAATGAATACAGATTTATATAAACTAATCATGCACTTACCCCCTTGATAGTTCTCACTAAAACACAAGTATTAGAGAAGGGTAGTTTCGTACTCTTACGCTATGCTTAATCTGACGTCTCAAAGGTACTGCCAAGCACCATAGTACCCTGTTACAGTAAACTACAAAATGACAAACAGATGCAAAACAACAAAACTATGAGTCCAAAATTTCACATATTTTTTTCCTAAATTGATATTTATTTGTGTTAAAGATATCTACTGAAACAAAAAACTTGTTGTAAGAAGTACACAAACGGCGCAAAGGTGCACGAACACCTGCGTTGCTGGAGGATATAGGAACGGCGAATAAGGCGGCTGATCGTGAAGTACACCGAGATGGTACTCTGAAGCGAATTAAATTCAGGAGGTCGATACTGTTATAATTACCTCTGCAGATGTTGTAGAGCATTACTGCATCAGTAAGTGTACGTCTGGATTCGAGCGAGGGCATTCGGTAATGTTTGAGTAGGGCAGAATATGATAGTTTTCTTCCAGTGAGACGCCTATGCATGGCCCTAAGGAACTTTTTCTGGATCATTTCAATTGGTTTGGAATACTTTTCGTAAAGAGGATTCCAAACAACAGATGCATATTCAAGGTGGGGCCTGACGAGAGTCTTATATAATAACAAGTATGTAGCGGGCTTTTTGAAAACCTTAGCGGTCCTTAGAATAAAACCTAACATCTGATATCCCTTAGAAACGATTCGTTCTACGTGTACTTTGAAGTGTAGTTTGTCATCGAAATGGATTCCTAAATCACGAATAGCGGAAACTTTTTGAATAGCTATGGTGCCAATTTTGTAATGAAACGCGACAAACCGGTTTGTATTTTTTGTAAAGGAGATGTGCTTGCATTTATCACCAGCCAATTGCAACTTATTCTTATTGCAATATACGAAAAAATTATCCAAGTCTTCTTGGACACCTTTACAGTCTTCTATGCAATTTATAATTTTAAATATTTTTAGGTCATCAGCATACATGAGGAATTTACATGTCTTGAAACATGATTTGATGTCATTTACAAATAATGTATACAGAAAAGGACCCAAAATTGACCCCTGAATTACCCCAGATGTAACATTTGTAGGATTTGACCTATAACCATTTATAACAACTATTTGAGCTCTGTTTGTAAGGTATGACGCAAACCACCGTACGAGATTTCCGCGTATGCCGTTGTAAGCTAGTTTTTTGAGAAGCAATAAATGATCCACCTTGTCAAAAGCTTTTCTAAAATCTGTAATAATGAAAAATACTTGGGGTATGTACTTATATATACCCTTTGACATGTTAAACGACAATGGGTTCCTAATTTATTTAAATCTTGTTTATTTTTTTGGGTAATAAAATTAAAGAGGCTTAACGTTAGGCATGTACGAACTATTTTGCATCAATTAAGAACCTGCCGAACTGTTTTGCGAAACCATAATATGAATTAATATATATAGGTTTTTTCTTTTCTTATAATGGATTTATTGTGCAATAGTGTAAAAGCAACGTTGTATTTATGGAGTATAATATTGTATAAATCGTTTGCTGCTAATGCCTTTCCAGAAATAAAACGAGTTGATATAAGATTCATATACTTAACAATCTATGACTTGACGAACTCTTTTGCATTGGGGCTCGTAGTGAGAAAGAATAAGTAGTAAGGTACTCAAATGCGTACTATGGATACCATGTCATTATTAAGAAAGAAAATGTTACAACCATATCTTGGTATACTTAAGTAAGTTAGAGTGCATGCTCGTACACAATACCATATTTAGTTAACATAACTATTTGCATAAGTCATACAACTAAAAAGGGGGGTTGTAGGTATGATTAATAAACGTTTATGTATGAGGGTAGATTTATTAATATATATATTTAGTCGTGATTCAAGACTGTTGTTTTATTGACGTGTCCTTAATAGTTAACATTAGATTAGCTAGTATTAGAGGTTTTTCCCTGCAGTATGAAGGAGATGAAATAAACCTTAAATCTATCTATAATATAAAAATGAATCGCAAAATGTGTTGGTAAGCGCATAACTCAACAACGCCTCGACCAATTTTACCAATTCTTTTTTTTTTAATGTTTGTTGATGTCCAAGGATGGTTTTTACGGCGAGAAAAATTCGAATAATTTCCGGAAAAGTCAGAAATTTTCAGCGGGGCGAAGCCGCTAGCGGGCCGCTAGTCAACAATAAAATCAAGGGTGCCCTAAAATATTTAGAAAGGCTTTTTGTTTCAATAATGCAAACATATAATGATAGCTACAAGAGGATCGCACTTCATCACACCGAGTGTTTAATCCGCAAATCATATTTCTGCCCTCCTAAGCAAAAATGCAGTATCTCAAATTCATTTACCAATGCAAATTCAATCCTATCCTGTTAGTAATAAGGTTGCATTTCCTACAGAAGTTTGGTCTGAGATACTGCGATTTGTGTTAGCAGGGCAGATTTAATGTTATGTGAACCCTGTCCTATCTCTTTCTTTCGATCATTTCATATATGTGGAGTTAAAGTTTTGTAATTAGAGTTTCAGAGAAACGCACCTGGGTGCATGTGACAGAAGCGCAACGCCGACTCAAGGTCCACGTGTCGCGGAATTTTACACTACGTTGGCATCGCGCCACGCGGATGTTGAGGAGTCCGAGTGCCAAGATGCCAACTCTTTCGTTTAGAACTTTTCGGTTGGAAAATGACAACTTCAACTTATGATTTATGGACAACTAGCTTCTGCCCAACTTCATTCGCATAGAATTCAATTATTTTTATACCCTGCGGAGCTTTAAAATTCATTATGATAAATTTAATTCAAATCCGCCCAGGGGTTGCAGCGTGAAAGAGTAACTAACTAACAAAGACACACACACAAACTTTAACATTTATAAAATTAGTAGGATATAGTATGTATTTCCTGATGAATAATATTTTATTTGGAGTTAGAAGGTAAGAGTTCAGAAAAGTATGCCTATGTATCCACTAGGGTTACTGGGTTTATTTGTTTACATACTGATGGTTGATAGGCAAAACGCTTCAAGCGTAATTTTTTGAAAAGTCACAATAAAGTGACTAAAGTTATAATATCAGTGGATAAAGTAATGGACTTGGGAGAGGTCACTAGTAGAATGACTCGGTCGCAAATTACCGACTCGCAAAATGACCCCATCGCTTGTAGCCCACATCTCAAAATGTCTGAGTCGTAAAATGACCACATCGCTTGTAGCCTACTTCTCAAAACGTCCGAGTCGCAAAATGACCACATCGCTTGTAGCCTACTTCTCAAAATGTCTGAGTCGCAAAATTACCACTTCGTTTGCGTTACTAGGTAGGTTAGGTTCGTTAGGTAACTTCAAATGCCCGAAGGGCAAATTTCCTAAGAATAGCAGCCCCGCCACGCCACACAGTGCATCGTTTAACCGAAACTACCGCTCGAAATTCAAAAAAGGCAAGGTAAACAAATCAATTAGGGGTTAATGGAAACATATTTAGGACTAATTAGGGGGTCATTAACACGTGGGTATTTTTCTGAAATATAATTAATGTGTACTTAATCACCTAGGTCAAAAATATAAAATGTCGCAATTAGTTAACAGGGTATTCATTTGCATTCTTGCCCTTGCAGTTAAAACATATATAATTCAGTATATTGTTAATTTGTGTTTGTGGAAACTATGGAACTTTCTACTCAAGGTATGTACTATTTAAACATTTTTTTTCTTTGAAGTAATCTACTTTAGTTTACACATAATACGACTTTAAAGTTTGTCGTTTTTTTCATCTATTTTTTTCATGTTTGTTGTAATTAAAAGAGTAGAAAAAAAAATCTGTAGTTGCAAACTCAATAAAACTTTTTTGGGTGATAGGTCTAACCTTACAGATTCTAATTATGTATCTTAAGTGTCAATTTTCGGTTCGGAACATACATGGAGATTTTTTTTTCAGATGGACGTCGCAGCATCACTAACGCCGATTGTTTTTATGCGTGGCGCGAAAGCCCTAAAGGGTGCAAAATGAGTGGTGTTCGAGAAGCTATTCTTAAATCTTACGACTTGGACAACTCTTCCGATCAGGACAAGCTACTTGTTGAAGAGAAAATAAAAGTATTTTGCATGGTCGCATCCAAAAAATGGAGCAAAGCCGGGCAAAATATGGAAACATTTTTAAAATATAATATCATGTGGTTGAGTGAAACATTTCAGTTGCCACCTACTTTGAGAGATATCTCGATAGATGAACCTACACCTGGACCGAGTTCTCGTGGTAGAAAACCCAAAGTTTTTGATGAGTGTGCTGTGTCAACGAAGAGAAAAAAGGTGCAGTGCTTGGTGGAGAGCCATTCCATTTCGGAACTTTCATTGGCACATTCGATTGCGTTACGAGCGGAGGGATATTCTGCTGCAGCCTCCGAGGTGAAAAAAATCCCTTTAACACCAGCGCAAGCTGTCGCTGCCAATACTGCAGGTGATGGATTGCAGTCGAAAATATTAACTTCCGAACAGGCTTTATCTCTGTATTTAGATTTAGAACTGTCAGAAAGCAAGTATAAACTGCTTCGAGCTACCGTAAATAGTTTACATAAAGATACATTCCCCACCCTTCATAATTTGAAGCAAGCTAAGCAACTGTGTTATCCATCACATGAGTTTATAGAGGTCACTGAAACTCATGCCGAAGTACAACTGCAGGCTTTGTTGGATCATACAGTTGCTAGGATTGTGGAATGTCAAGAAGAGGTATTGCGAGTAGTCTCTTCTTACAAAGAATTGACTATGATTTACAAGTGGGGTTTTGACGGTAGCTCGGGGCATAGTTTGTATAAGCAAAGATTTACAGATTCGTCGAATACCGATGAATATTTATTGTCTGTTGGTTTAGTTCCCCTTCAGCTAAAGCACACTTTAGATGGAACTGTTATTTGGCAAAATCCACGCCCGGGATCCACGCGATTTTGTAGACCCATAAAGTTTGCCTTTGTAAAAGAAAACGCTAATATAGTAAAAGAAGAGTCGGAAAGATTAGAACGGTTAGTTTCTGATTTAGTTCCATCTAAAGTGTGTATTTTTGATTTAGAATTAAGTATAAGCCATGATTTACATTTTACAATGGTCGATGGGAGTATTTGTAATATTGTGTCAGAAGCCAACAGTACGTCCAAGTGTTTCGTATGTGGTGCAAAACCTTCAGAGATGAACAAGTCTCTGGAGAAAATTACAAATGTCGAATCATATAGATTTGGCATTTCACCACTGCATGCATGGATTCGTTCTTTTGAATGTCTACTACATATTTCGTATCGCCTACCAATCATGTCATGGCAAGTGAGAGGTGGCGATAATAAAAAGATAGTAGACGAAAGAAAAAAACAAATCCAAGCATCATTTAAAGAAAAACTTGGACTTATTGTTGACAAACCGAAACCTGGATTTGGTTCAACGAATGACGGTAATACTGCTAGGCGGTTTTTCAGAAACGCGGAAATATCTGCTGAAATAACAGGTATTAACGTGAATTTGATAAAAAAAAATGGCAGTTATTCTCAATGTCATAGGATGTGGCTATCATGTCGATATTGAGAAATTTGGTCATTTGGTGAGCCAAACCAAATCATTGTACCTGGAACTGTATTCATGGTATTACATGCCAGTGACAGTACATAAGATACTGGTTCACGGTGTTGACATAATATCTACGTGTATACTTCCGATAGGGCAAATGTCAGAAGAAGCATTAGAAGCGCGCCACAAATAAATCAGGAAGATACGCGAGCATCACACGCGCAAGTCCTCGCGGATTAATACAAATACCGATTTACTGAATTTGCTTCTTTTGACATCAGATCCTAAAATTTCATCTCTTCGAAAAAGTACAAAAACGCGGGACAAGTTGTCACAGGAAGTTTTGAATTATTTAAAAAGCCCTGAACCAAGTGATCCCGCGTTTGAAGGTTTTCATCTCGAAGACGTGGAATTTTCGGATTCTGACAGTGACAATGAGTAAAATGTAAATTGTGTGCTCTTTTTATTTTTTATAGTAGTTTAAATAATTGTTTGTATTTTATGCTTTTATATTAAGTATTGTTTATTAATAATTATTTCTTGTATGAATCCTTATAAGTTTACTGTATTGCTGTTGTTTTTTTGTATTTTATTTTATATTTTATAATTACTTGTTATTATTTACTTATTATTATTTATTTTAACTTACATGTATTAAATAAAATACAAATTTCTATGTTATATTGTATTTTTATTTCAAAATCTTGGTAATTTCTATGTAAAAAAAAACTAAAACGTTTCTAATTATATTATATTAAAATTAAATACATTTTAAAACATATTTACAATGATTCCATTCGATTTGTCGTCTATTTGAATTTCGAGCGGTAGTTTCGGTTAAATGATGCACTGCGCCATATATATGCCAATATGCCAAGACAGGCATAAAATGAAAAAAGCAAAGTGGTCATTTTGCGGCTCAGTCATTTTGAGATGTGGGCTACAAGCGACGTGGTCATTTTGCGACTCGGACGTTTTGAGAAGTAGGCTACAAGCGAGGTGGTCATTTTACGACTCAGTCATTTTGAGATGTTGGCTACAAGCGATGTGGTCATTTTGCGATGTGGTAATGTTTCGATCTAGTCACTCTACTAGTGACCCCCTGGAAGTACTTCTGGACGCAAAATTTACCTTCTCTAATCATGTAGATTTGATTGTCGATAAGATACAACGGAAACTTATAAAAAGCTTGAATTTCCGTTCTTGTACTGTAACAAAAGATTACGTAGAGTCGTGTATTTTGCATAACATTTGTGGGCTTCAAAACAGGCGACTACTCGTAGTTCGTGATATGATGCTGCTGCACGATGCATGTTCGGGGTCTCTGGACTGTAGTGAGTTGTCGTCAGTACTTTTGAGGCTCAAAGCGACCTCCTAAAGGACTAGGCATGCAACTCTATTTGCAGTTCCCTTTAACCGCACCAAATATGGCTGCAACTGTCTTGCCACTCGTCTTCCACGCACGTACAACAAATTGTTTGAATCTGTGGACCCGTTTCGCCAGAACAGTCTCTTTTAAGAAAAATATAATTATGTTGTTGCCGCAAGTGTGAAATGCCGATCTCGCACGCACACACACGCACACAAACACACACACACACACGCACACACACACACACACACACACACGCACACACACACACACACACACACACACACACACACACACACACAAACACACACACACACACACACACACGTCATTCCATTCGTAGTCTATCTCGTATGTTTTGTTTCGTATTAGTCATGTCATTAAATTGCCCTTTTCTGTTTAATTCTCCTAAAAGTCTGTTTGTTATTTAAAAAAAAATAAAAAAAAACAAATCATTTTCTCATTTTCTAAATTCTTACTTAGTTAATGTAATGTTTGGTGTGTTATTTAGTAGTTAAAAGTTATAAAATGTAAATCCGTGATTGGCCGGTAATTTGTATACAATAATACATTTTTTTAAATTGTTATATATTGAGCTGTGGATTTTGTTTCAATAAATAAATAAATAAGTAAATAAATAAAAGTGATTACAATAAATTAGAAAAATCTGCTGATTCCAAATATACCTGTAACTCAATGTCGCACATTTTGTAGCTTGAAGCGTTTTGCCTTTCAACTAGAGTTGCCGCGAATATTCGCTATTATTCGGTATTCGGCATTACTCGTCATTTTTTTGATATTCGTCGAATACCGAATAATAGCTAGTATTTTTCAGCATTCGGCGAATAGTCGTCTAAATTAAACTTTTATCGAACAAAAAAACTAATGAGTTAAAAAAACGTCAACCGATGTCGAAAATCAAATAACAAATGCATGCCGCCTATCCTAAACACAAGCGTACTGATTGAGCGGGAAATCCCGTACAATAACAAATGCTGGGTTATACAAAACGGGGTATTCCCCGTAAACTATGTACAAGAAAAGGGTTGCCACTTGCCAGCATTTAAAAATTGAAAATTAAATTTACTACATACAGTGGTGGACATGTAATTAGAAACAGTACATAAAACTTAGGTAAACACAGAATGAACTATCGTTATGAGTAAAAAATATATTGATTAAAACACTATTAACTATGCTAGAATATAGCCAATGAGTTAAAAAACTCATAAAATATTATTAAAAAATAAATCTGTTCTATCTTTAATTATGATAAGAGTTTAAATATCATGTTAGTTGAATTTCTATTACTGGCCGCTTGGACAACTAATTAGAAACAGGACCCATGGTTCGTTCCATGTTTGAAATTAAAAAAAAAACCTCTTTTTACGCTTTTCCTGTAGTTTTGGCGGCAATTAAACGTCAATTTGGAATTACGTGAATAATAAGTATTGTTAAAAATGGGTAAAAATAAGAGTTGTGACGAGTCAACTAGGCAATTAATCGTTAAATTACATTTAGATCGAAAGTGGACTTATACACCGTGTTTTTTTTTGATTTACGATAACTTTAAGGGCACGTTCTTCAAGTCAAATTAAGTTAATTTCCCGAAGATAGACATAATGATAACTCGTACGATTATAAAGATATTCAATTATTAAAATTAATCAGTTAATCACGTTAAACTAATGTAATAGGCTCTTAATTGATACCTAACAATTTTCTTTTAATTACCTATTATGAGTAAAGAGTTTTCAATTGTTAGGTTTATAGGTACAACACGAAGGTTAAAGAAAATAGGTATCTTATGTTACGTATACGAGTATTCACATGACCAAAGAGCGGAATTCTTCATAGCAAAAATCAAACTGTCAGAGGGATTGACCTAACTGTTTTATCGACTTATCGATGTTACGGAATAATATCGCATTAGGTATCCATAATCAACTTAAAAGATTATTCTGTAACATTTGACCTCTTTGATAAGCAACTTGCATCTCCATATTAAAGTAAATCATGTCAGCGTCACATATGTCATCTCACTTGAGTTTCATGAGTGATTTCCGTGCCGTGCTACTAAAATGGTTAATCCTAAATGAAAAACCATAAAAAAATGGATACAGAAAGATTCTTCTCGTAGTTTCAAAGAATATTCTTCCACAATATATTGCTCTAAATGTGACGTTCATTTACATCAGCTAAAGAAACATTGTGTTGAAAGTCATTTAGTGAGTAAAACTCATTCGTCACAATGCTCAAAAAGTACGAGTTCAGACACATTCTATATAGATTTAATAATATTTTTAGTTTCGTGCAATATTCCATGGAAAAAGATTAACAATCCAGTTTATAAAAAAAAAAAAAAACAAAAATATATTTGTTGTTCCTGTACATCAAAATCACTTCCGGATGAATCATTGCTGAGAAAAGTATACATAGATATAGTTTACCAACAAACAGTTCAAGACATACGCAAGAACCTGATAGGAAAATATATATGGATAACAGTCGACGAAACATTAAATAGGATGGGCAAAAGTGTCACTAATTTGATTGTAAGAGAACTAAAGAAAAATTCTTGTTGCAAATCTTACTTAATCGGAAGTATGTTAGAAATGTCCTTGTTTTGAGCACTGATAGTGCCGCGTACATGCTAAAGGCTGGTAAAATCTTAAAAGCTACATTTCCAAATCTACTACATGTTACATGTCTGGCACATGGATTACATAGAGTCTGCGAGCACATACGATCTCAATATAAAAGTGTTGATGCCTTAATATACAACGTAAATCCATCCGTACCATTGCCTCCAAAACCTATTATAACTAGGTGGGGCACATGGCTTAATGCAGCTATATATTATGCAGAATATTTGGAATGTATTACAGAAGTAATTTCAAAATTAAATTCAAAAGAGTCGGCTGCATTAAGAGAAGCTAAAAGAGTACATAAGCACAATAATTTGAGAAATTGATCTGTTGTACATAAAAGAAAGTTATGGCATTTTACGTGACGCAATAATCAAATTACAAACATCCTGTTTATCCTTATTAGACTCTTTTCGAATACTTGACCAGGTGAGAAGTATTCTAAATTGGTGTGGATCTCAGACAGTGCAAATAAAACTTGAAAAAGTACTAGATAGAATTCCGGACTACGACATGATACGCAAATATGCTGATTTTATAGAAAAAGGTGATTACAGCCAAAACACCGTTATCGAGTACTACAAATATGCTCCTGTTACTTCAACTGAGGTAGAACGCTCGTTTTCATCTTGTAAATGGATCTACAATGAAAAAATGAGTAATTTGAAAGGTGTCAATGTTGAAAAAATAATGACTATTTTCTTTTACTACAGGGAAGATAAAGAAAACATATTTAGTACAGATTTAGATTTCGACTTTGTTATTTTGAATGAAGATTAGTTACCTACTCTTAGCAATATTTGTTTGAAATTTTTATTTTCTGTTTTATTCTTTACTATTATACTAAAATACAGTGGCGGTCAGCTAATTAGGGACACCGTTAATTTGTTTGTATGTATATCCAAAAGCCTGATTTCATTACTTTAACTTTGTTTTCGTTAAGTGACAAATATTTATCGATAAGTCGATAAAACAGTTAGGTCAATCCCTCTGACAGTTTGATTTTTGCTATGAAGAATTCCGCTCTTTGCACATGACATTAAATTGAATGAAATTCAAGTTGGTTTTCGTAGTCCTCAGTAACTGCTGTATTTTGAAAGCTGTCTCTTTTCATCAAAGAGGGTTAAACCGCCTATAACGACGCCCTATCTTCTATCTTGCTTTAAGTTAATTCGCGAAGTCTTAGGAGGGCTTGTAAAACCTATTTACGAATAATCATAAACACACTAATGATTATGTCTATGATATTGAATACCTACGTGTCAATGTAAACTGACAATGTCAAGGAAATGTAAATCATATAAATAAAAAATGCCTCGTTTTAATTATCGTCCTGAGGAAGAAGCTGAAATGCACTTCATTTACGGCTTATGTGACGGCAATGCTTCTGAAGCGGCACGAGAATATAGGCGGCGTTATCCCGACCGACGGACGCCTAACCCTCATACGTTCATAAATTTAAGTATTTCTAATGTGTACTTTATTCCTTCATTTATTAGTAACTAGCTGTTGCCCGCGACTTCGTCCGCGTGGAGCTCGTTTACGCGGTTCCCGAGGGAATATTACCTTCCTTTATTATTTTTTTACCTTCCTCTTGAATCACTCTAAGTATCTATTAAAAAAACCGCATCAAAATCTGTTGCGTAGTTTGCAAGATATAAGCATACATAGGGACAGACAGACAGACACCGGAAGCGACTTTAATTTATACTATGTTAAGATTATTTTATGTTAAACAAACCGTAATTATTATTGTTACAGTTACACCGACGATTTAGAGAACAGGGTTTAAAAAAGACTCCTCACGAAAGGGATATTAATTTGACAGTACAGGACGAAGACGGGATCATGAACGCAATAATTGAAGATCCGACCTTGTCAACAAGACGTGTGGGGCGAATTTACAATGTAAATCACGATAAGGTTTGGAGAGTTTGGAAGCGGTATGGTCTACATCCATATCATTATCGCAAAGTGCAAGGCCTTTTGCCGCACGATAACTTTTCACGAATTGCATTCTGCCAACGAATGAACGCACTTTTGACTCGTCGGGAAAATATTGTGGATGGACGAGGCACAATTTACAAGAGCAGGTATTATGAATACAAAAAACTTCCATCATTGGTCAGAGCACAACCCTAAACTAGCCAGAGAGTCTTCTTTTCAGCATGAGTTCTCGGTCAATATGTGGGCAGGAATTTTAAATAACCAACTGATAGGTCCCGTAGAAATTCCAAGCAGACTGAACGGTGAAAATTACTTGGAATTTTTACAATCTCTCCATACTATGGATTACTTTGAAGAATTACCATTACAAACGCTACGTACACATTGAATACAGCATGATAGGGCACCTGCACATTTTGCTCTTCGCGTACGCGAATATTTAAATACAAATTTAGCCGGCCGGTGGATTGGACGCGGTAGTCCAACCCTTGCTTGGTGTCCTCGGTCTCCCGATCTAACGCCCCTGGACTTTTACGTCTGGGGAACTCTTAAAGAGCGTGTATATTCAAAACCAATTTCAACACGAGAAGATTTACTCATAAGGATTCGGGAAGTAGCTGATGACATGCGTGCTACTGAAGTTAATTTAAATCGTCAGATACGCACACGATTACACCTTTGTTTAGAGCATGAAAGTGGTCATTTTGAAAATCATTCACATTAGTTTAAATAAATTTAATTTGGTTGTTTAGGTTGAATAGCTTAGGCTTCTTGATGGTTCAAACATTCACATTAGGTACTTAGCTATCATAAAAGGTTCTTTGGTTAACGTATTAATAATGTAGCTATCCAATGTGCGTGTACGTTTGTAATGAATAAATTCAAAAACTACTGTGCCAATTTTAAAAAAATATTTCACCAATAGTTAGAAGGGACTTCAGGATAAACATATTATTATAAAGAGGAGAGGTTTGTATTTTTGTATGTGTGTATGTTTGTAATGGATAAACTCAAAAACTACTGTGCCGATTTCAAACATTGTGTCACCAATAGTTAGAACGGACTTTCAGGATGAATAAAGGCTACACTGATCCCTCGGGAACAGTTTAAACGAGCTCCACACGGACGAAGATGTTCTGACCAAATTTCGTGCTCTTTTAGAAAAAAAATTGTTCGAGACACGTACATAATTGACTATTCAAAGCTCTTGTTTTTTCTGCCTCGGTCACCCACAGTATCGTTCTTTGCTTGGTTAATCCTGTGTTAAAAGTACCCGTATGTTTATTTGTACACCTAGAATTAAATACTTGAAAAGTTGTTACTCAACAGAAGGTGATTTCGTTCTTTGTGATAACTTATGATCTGCAGACCATGCCGCTTGAAGGATTTCTAAACAGTTTTGTGAAATCCGTTGTAAATACGCACGATATTTGTTTTTATACTCATTGTTTGATACCGTTGATATGTTTTTTTACAGTTTTAAGTAATGCTAGGTTTTTCATTGTAATAAATCATAAGGTGCCTAATAAATAAAATGACTGTTGATGTTTGTGCGGCCATTTACTCTAAATTTTAAATAAAAATATTTTAAACAACGCAACGAATTTTTTTCATTCTATAAACCATTAAGTAATTAGTTATGATGAATGAGAATATTAAAAATTAGAGCAATCTGCTAAATCCATTTATGAAATAAAAAAAAAATCACTTTGTTTTGTTATTTTAGGGTGCTTGTTTGCACTCAACCGACGATAAAAATGTAACTATCCTAAAATGTAATTATGATACGCATGTTATTGTTAAATACTGGGTAATTAAAATATCAATTTATAAAAAAAAACTCTAATAAATAAAAGAGACCCACCTGGGAATCGAACCGGTGACCTCTTACACAGTAAGCAAGATACTTCCCGCCAAGTCAAGCGATCGTGCACCTGTCAAGTGTTATCTTTACTTGTGTGTGTGTATTTCACGCTGACTTGACGTATTTGACACTAACTATGAGTTAACTCTAAAGACCCTTTTAGAATGATTGAAGACACAACATTTAATTACTTTGTTCTAAACAATTTTTTTTATTTTTTTTTGCAATATTTTAAAATCTAATGTACCACGTAGTTTCTATACGTGTACCTAACAATATGCCGAAGTTATCGTAAATCAAAAAAAACACGGTGTAGAAGAATTGCTAAACATCTAGAATGTTCTGTGAAGAAAGTTTTCAACGCTATTGCTCATTATAAAACAAACGGAACTACTAAAAGTGTTGTTAGAAAATCTCGTCCAAGGAAAACGTCTCCCCGGGAAGATTTGCAAATAATACGTGTAGCTAAACAAGACCCGTTTAAAGGCTCCAACGAGATTAGAAATGAAGTTTTTTCACCTGATGACCCAAGGAACATTTCCTCGAAACTGGTACGCCGTAGATTAGTGGAAGCTAAATTGTTCGGGAGGGTTTCTCGAAAGGTACCGCTTCTTACCAAGAAATATCTTAACTGGACCGTCAGAGAATGGAAAAAAGTGTTATTATCGGATGAAACAAAAATAAATATGGTGAATTCTGACGGCAAACGCTACGTTAGACGTCCAATAAACCATGCTTTTGATTATAAATACACAAGGAGCATAGTCAAACACGGCGGTGGTAATATATGGGGATGTTTTTCTGGTTGCGGAGTTGGACCCATCCGTAAGATTGAAGGTATAATGAATCAATTTCAATACAAAAACATCTTAGAAGAGACAATGATTCCCTACACCGACGACCATTTGCCTGTGACCTGGATCATTCAGCACGATAACGACCCAAAACACACGGCCCGCAGTGTTAACCCTTTATAAGGCAGAGGCTATATTTTTACCACATTACTATAAACTGAAATTGAACTTTACTACCTACATTTTACGATATATTTTTTAATGTATTTTCCTGAAATATAACATCATCTATTATTACTCTATAAAGCCAACCAAGACTGTATTTCATTTTGGTCTAGTATTTTTACTTTAACGGGGCCTTATAAAGGGTTAAATCCTTTCTTAGTGAGCAACGTGTTACCATGTTAGACTGGCCTGCAAATAGTCCCGATTTAAATTCTATTGAACATTGTGGTACGTCGTTAAAAAAAAAAAAGTCTCCATTAAACGTAATTCCAGTCAAAATGAACTTTACGAAGCCTTTGTTGAAGCATGGAACTCGATCCCACTCGATAAATGTATGAAATTACTTGAGTCAATGCCACGTCGTTGCAGAGCCGTCATTAATAACAAAGGCTATGCAACTAAATATTAATTTTTACCCCTTCCACCCCCGCCGTAACACCTGAGATTTGATTTGTTTGTGGTTTGTCATTAGTCTTTGCAAAATTACAGTGTGCATTGCGTGCCACGTGTTATTTGAGGTTATAAATATGGTTCCTACACCTAAACGTAAACATAAAACTTTGACGATTGCTGAAAAAGGTGCTATATTAGACAGCTTAAAAGATAGTGTCTGCAACTTTACTGTCTCAAAAGTATGGGGTTGGAAAAGCCACTATTACTGATATGAAGAAAAAAGAACAGAAAATTCGGTCATTTGTTGCTTTAACCGAAAAAGGCCCAGGGTTAAGAAAAACATTAAAATTGCCAGAAAAGCCGATGCTTGAAGAAGCACTCTTTACGTGGTTTTTAGAGCAAAGACGCAAAAACGTCCCTTTATCCGGCGAAATTGTTATGCAAAAAGCCAGATTCTTTCATGAAAAACTAACTGGGTCGGAATTTCGTGCAAGTAGAGGATGGTTAGACAATTTTAAAAAGCTTCACGGCATACGCCAATTAAAAGTGTCAGGTGAGAAAGTCTCCAGTAATGCAGAAGCTGTTCAACCATTCCACGATAAATTCTTGAATCTGGTAAGAGAAAAAGGTCTTTCACCTGAGCAAATCTATAATTCCGACGAATCTGGATTATTTTGGAAGGTGCTACCAGATAAGACTTTAGCCTCTTCTGTTGAAGATGGAGCCCCTGGCTCAAAGGTGTCTAAAGAAAAAATAACTTTTATGCCTTGTGCAAACTCGACAGGCAATCATAAATTACGGTTACTGGTCGTGGGTAAGGCCAAAAAGCCAAGATCTTTCGGATCTGTAAAATTACCAGTGAATTATGAAGGGCAAAAACGAGCATGGGTAACCAGAGATCTTTTCCTGAATTGGTTCAGAGGACATTTCATTCCAGAGGTAAAACGTCATTTAAAGAAATTAGGTATGCCGCAAAGGGCATTATTACTCCTAGACAATGCACCTGGTCATCCGAATGCTGAAGATCTGATGACAGAAGATGGAAACTTTTCCGTTTTGTACATGCCACCAAACTGCACAGCCTTGATTCAACCAATGGATCAAAACGTAATTCAAAATGTCAAAATTAATTACAAGAAGAAACTGCTGCTTCAAGTTTTTGCCCTGCAAGAAGCTGATGAAAGCTTAACACTGCATGATGTAATCAAAAAAATATCCTTTAAAGACGCAATTTTTTCACTGGCACAATGTTGGGACAAGTTGTCGTCGTCTCTCATTAAAACATCTCGAAAGCCTCTTTGGCCCGAACAATTCGTTGCAACAGAAAATGAGTCGGGCGAAAATGATGGCTTCGACTTGGAAGACGATATCCCGCTTATTCTGATTCGCAACAGTGGGTATACTGAAGAAACGATTTCCAACTTCTTGACAAACAGCGAAGAGGAGAATTTCACAGAACCCATAACAGATGAAGAGATCATAGCCCAACTTACGCAAGAGACTGACGAATCTGGATATGACGACTCTTTTATTGACAATTCTTCGGCTCCTAACGTAATGAAAAATTCCCCACTCGCAAGCTATATCGGCTTTAAACACTTGTTTGGACTGGGCCGACGAAAATGACCTGTCGTTGCCCGAAAAAATGATGCTGCGTAATTTGAGGGACAAAGCATTTGCTTGGTCATTAAATAGAACCCGGCAAACTAAATTGGATGAGTTCTTAAAATGATTTAACTAGCATTTCACGTCGCCATCTTAAGTGTTAATGTGCTTTATTTATAAGTTTCATTATTTTTGTAATTTTAAAGTCCTAAAATAAATAATTTTTTTTAGAATAAACTTATGTTTTATTTCTAACATACTATAATCCGAACGCTAGTTCGGATTATTGATGTTTTGTTTCTAACATACTATAATCCGAACGCTCCCAGAGTCCGAACAGGAGTTGTTTTTTTGAAGTTCGGATTATCGAGGCCCTACTGTACTTGTCCATGACGGATGGTACTGCGAATGTCGTTAAGTTGTTTGTACGTAACTAAATATCTAAATGGTAGTTGTAAATTCGGATATTTATTTGTTTTTTAATTAATTATAAGTTGTTGAACGTACTCTATGCATTTTGTTGTTTTATTTCCAAAAACAAAAGTTTTACGGCAATGTGCCTTGTATAATGTGAGTCGCAAGTGTTTCTAATTATATGTCCACCACTGTATATGTAGGTATGTATAACATGAAACAGATTTCTTTAACTTTATTGTTTTCTTTTGCTCACAACCTTAGAAGAAATTAGAAATATTTTTAATGTGTTTAATATTTTTTTTATGTCGAATAGTAATGTCGAGTTATTCGACTATTCGCCAAAGTGAATGGTGATTAATCGGTATACGACTATTCGCTATAACCACTATTCGCGGCAACTCTACTTTCAACCATTGATATAATAGAGGCATACAGAATAAATGTGACTGAATTCAGCATGCAACACCAGGATTATTATGACTCAAGTAACATTAATCCTATCACTTTTTCATCCTCTATCAGCAATATCATCACATCAATACCAAAGTCGCGAACCTGCACTTCGATTCAAAATAAGAATAGCAGATTCTCAACTTTACCAAGTTGCGTTTCTGTCATTGTCTTTTGAAGTCAAAGTGCAGATTCGCATGGATGTGATGATATAATATATTGCTGCTCTAGCAGTCAGGTATACTTGTTATTATTAGACCCTGTTATCAAGTGGGCAGTTTGGCGGCTACCTAACATTAGTGATGTAGGGTCTAGTTGTTTCATTGGCAACCCGAATAGGAATCCAATGTAGATACATTGTATATCTTCGTAAGGTTTACCTTTTGACCATCATGATATTCTCCCCCGAAGAGAATTAGCTCGTTACTAGTGGGGTGGGGCGTCAGGGTGGCATAGGCTCTGGGTGAAGGCGGGCCAGGGAGTGTCTTTTCTTTGGCTGCCAAACGCTTTGCTTCCTCGTACTCTATCTGAGCTACCACATTAGCTATATCTTCCTGAAATTTTAACTACTTTAGTAGGACTTCGGGTCAAATATATTTATGCACGACATTTTCCACTGTAGTTATTTGGAAATGTCATACCATGCCGGCGTTGACTAACCTCTCCCAAATTAGCAAGTTCTTTTTTACGCTTATTTGCAATTTTTTTCTCAGTTTTAACTGCTGTTTTTACAGCTCCGCTAACCTTATTTTTATTTTTCTTTTTCCCCATTGTAACGAATCTTATGACCAATAATTAAACTCGTAACGTAGGGGATAATATTAACCACAGATTAGAAGGTATGTCTAAAGACAGATAGGAATCAAACTTAGAACTGACATTACGTTAGTAGTAGTTGAATAACTCACCGCAGGGTGGGAGCAGTGGCGCTAGTATGCAAAAAAAAAAAAAAAAAACTGGAAAATGGCGGCAAATTAATTCAGACCGAAGTTCATTCTTGAATTGAACGAGATTAACTTCTCCACTCTCATTGTTGATAAAAGAGCGAATTAGTTAATCTCGTTCAATTCAAGAATGAACTTCAGCAAATGGTGTATGCTAAACATTTTGTGTTAAGAAATTTTTTGCACTGTTTTAATGGAGTTACATATTTTAAGTAGGTACATTTTCGACACAAAGCTGATGCATTGAATCAAATTCTTTAAAAGGAAAGTACACTTAACTGTCGCAAAAATAGTGTTTGCAATCCACAAAGATTCGTGCCATATCTATAAATATTTGCTGCTGAAAGATTGTATAACTGTGTGGCGTCAAATTAAGTAGCTGGGTGCGCGTCTTCATGGATTGAAAATATAAAAACGTAGAAATTATAGACCAAATTAGATTTAAAATATTTATTTTGCAATTATGTAAGCCTGTAGCTAATTTTATGTCACAAGTCTACCAGCGCTTCTCAAAAGTCGACCATTGTGAGAACAAGCGCCGCAAGTAATTTTATAGTAAGTCTTTTAAAGAAGAACTCGTATTTAAATGATACAACATATAAGAAAGAATGATATAAAATTTATTTTATAACCTAGAAACGGAATTTAATTGCGTATGTACAAGTCTGCTATACTGTGGACCCAAATTTGAAAAAAATAGGACATATTCATGCTGTGTCACAATAAGATGGTGTTTTATTAATACTTTAAATATTAGGTTATAGCGATAGGTTATCAATAGCAAGATGACCATTTCCATCCTTAGAAATTATCACTCTAATCCGTTGGTATTCAATTTACTCATTTAAGTAAGTAATCGTCATGTGCTTCGAAAAACTTGTCAAGAAATCAGGGTTAAAGGATAGCATTAACTTATTAACGCGTATAAAAGTTTTAAATACGTTATTGTTTAGACACAAACCTACCGATTCATGGCCAAGAAGAAGGCCTTAGGTTTTTTCACTCAAAAATATTATTTAATTCTACACTTACAGTCTCACATGCCATTAATATCCGTTAAAACCCCACTTGGTGATTAGATTAAGGCTTTCACTCAGTGAATCTGACTGAGTCAATAACACCAACAATACGTAGAAGTTTCTGAGCTGTCAAATTTAATTAGCTTTTCGCTGGCATCCTCTTCGGTTAATTCAATATCATCATTCTTCGGATAGTACTGTCTTGTGGCAGCTTGTGGTAAGAAAATCATCAAAGAGTTTCCGGAATAGAAAAAAATGGTTATCAATGCCATCCATTTGGACAAATCCAGAAATTTACCTAATGAGAGCCAATGCTGTATCATCATGAAGTGTCTTTTGTAGCATCCTACCTACCTTCCAAATCAATTTCTGAGCTGTCAAATTTCATTAGGTTTACGCTGGCATCCTCTTCGGTTAATTCAATATCATCATTCTTCGGATAGTACTGTCTTGTGGCAGCTTGTGGTAAGAAAATCATCAAAGAGTTTCCGGAATAGAAAAAAATGGTTATCAATGCCATAAGCGCCAATATAATAAGAGCCAATGCTGTATCTTCATGAAGTGTCTTTTGTAGCATCCTACCGCATTCTTCGCAGGATTTTTGGAAGATGATCAATAATACTGGGTAGGTTATCCATTCCGTCAACTCTTCTTCATCTCATTGTATTAAGTCGTCCTATTTTCTTATTTTTCGTATACCATGTTTCGCGGCAATCAAGAAACTTCAAGAAAATCCATTTAAACAACCACTAGGTCACTTTCCAAGGGCAGTCACCGGCCATGATTGGAAACAATCCCTTAAGTAATCTTCGGGTAATGTTTGAGAAAGGATATTTTCTAGAACCGCTTTGTAAAGCCGTTGGTTGGAAGTCCTTTTGACCCCCTTCTCGCAGAAGATGTAAAAAAACAGGTATTTTCCAAATCAATCCATGTTTTCTTCTAATGTATGTTGGTAAGCTTGCTTTTAGCATATATGTCATTCCACAAAACATTAGTCTCCATTTAAAGGTGTAGGTTTAAGCAAATATTAACAATACCTATATGAGTTGTAATACTTACTCGAAATAAATGATTTATTATTATTTTTAAAAGTCTCTTTAAAATATTTTTTTACAATAAGCCTAATAATGTCCTATTTTTCTCAAATTGGGAAAAAATACGTCTGATTCTACTTCAAATTATTTACATAACACAACACTAGAATTGTACGTATATACAGAAAATAACTAAACCATTCAATTGATACTACCAAAAATCCGAATTACAGACCGACAACTTTAATAATTTTAGAGAAAAAGGGTGTTGACAGCCATACAGACAAACGGACAGGTAGACAGACAACAAAGTGATCTTATAAGGATTTAAAGATGTAGTTTTTTCAAACGCGCAAGATATATTGATCTTAAAATTTACAGAGGAGAAAGTGCGCAATGCTTAATAGGGTGATCGCACCAGTGTTGGACACTTTTAAGCTGATAGGCACCAATAATGGACACTTTACTCTTAATGCAAAGATCATAAGGTTATAAATTGATTGTTGCAAAACAAATGAATAACCTTTATTGTCTGTAAAATAAGAGTCAAGTGTCCATCACTGGACCTTATCCATTACTGGTTCGATCACCCTACCCCATAAACTAAATACCTACGTAAAGATTAACCTCGATAAACTCGTGAAGGTCATCAAATTTTAACGAGGGATTTAAAACTAAGTAATTCTATGAATGTGTTGCGCTGACCACTCGTAGATACCAAGAGCCACGCCCGTTGATTCTGAAATTGTAAAAAAACTTGAGTTTAATGTATGCAACAATTCATAAGTTTAACTGAATCGATGAGAAAGGGAGATGTTTATTCGTAAACATAAAAGCGCATAGGTATTCAAACATATCTCGCTAACTAAATGCACTTTTAATCGATGATTAAACGAAACCTGGTCTCTGGAGGATATACAGACCTATAATTTTTTACCCATGCACGTTCAACGATTTTATACTGTTTAAAGTTATTTAAGTTATTGATAAAAATTAACAGCAACCGCATTTTGACCATCTTAACAGCTAAGTATAATGGATTTGAGAATCCAATTAACGTTGCACAGAAAAATACTATTTTTGTTAAAAAATAAACCACGAACAATTATCCACATTTTACTCTTTCTACGCAACTTCTTTTCTACGTTAGTAAATTTCTGAAGCAATTTCTATAAAATACTCCTCAGAGATAGACTGGCTTTGTTTATGTATCATAAGTATGATTATGAAAAAGTAATAAAAGAAAGTACAAAGTCAGATACAAAGATACATACCATTAATTTAATTTATAGACCGAGGGTATTTCAATGCTGGGCTTGCTTATCTTCACAATCTTCTTTTAGCGACGTGGAGGTGCGCTGTCACTGGTTATCCCTTGAAAATAATGAATAAGTAATATTATTCTTACTAGTAAAGACTTTATAGTATTACCAAGATGTAATTCTGTAATGTCTTTAGTCAGTTTTAATTATTAAAGCGTGAAATATGACTTAACGGTACTTTAACACTCTTTTTCACGATCTAAGTGAGATAAGAGACGTATGATCCACGCTATCAAAAGCTTTGTAAAATCTGGGGTAATTCAGTAAATGTACAATCCGCATTCATACTGCAAAAGAAATGCCTACGAACTATTTATAAGCTTGGAAATATAGAATCATTAAGGACTGTTTATAAAACTATCAAAATACTTACTCTGACATGTATTTATATTCTAGAAAATTGTTTATTCGTAAGAGAAAATGATGACTACTTGACTAAAAAAAGTTGAGTTTAGTAAAAACTTCTTATTTCAAAAACGGATTACTTAATCAAAAAACTGTTTACACAAACTCGTAATATTTTTCAAAGACCTATCCAACGACACCCCACACTACAGGGTAAACGAGAAACAAAAAACATTTTACGTGTTGGGGGGTACTCTAAAAAAATCTTTAAATTGATTATACTGGGTGATTTTGGGGTCGTCAAAAAAAAAACAGCTGTTCCATACATGAACTCTCAATTAATTCACCGTTAATGTATGGAACAGCAGTTTTTTTTAGCGATTTCGTGGTTGGTCCCACCAGAAAAGTTGTTCAGTATGACCATATTATTCCCTTTTGGCCATTCCGGATCATGACCCCAAAATCACCCAGTATTGTTCGTACATTATGTCCACAAACCTTGCTCTGAAGAAAACTTTCCTTCGTGGACGATCAGCTCGATGTAGACCCAGGTCGGCAAACTGGTGGAGTGGTCCCAGCACACTATGTCTTGAGCCACAGTGTCCTTGGTCAGCTCACTGCAGCTTGTGAATGTCCATCGAATGCTCGTGCCTATGGCACGACTACTAAATGTGGGTTTATCCCTTTATATCCTACTTCACTACTTGAAGGTGTTTACTGAATTTTTCCGACTCATTTTAAAAACATGACTTCCGATAGTTATGAACACAAATGATATGGGTACAAATGTCCGACTTTCAATAATCGAAACAATAAATGTATGGCAGTCAAAGGGATCCCGAATTACTATACCTATAAGTTACCTCATAGCCTGACTGAATATTAATTAATAAGAAACAAGCAACGTCGCTGGAAAGTCATTGTCATATGTTTAAACCATTTGAATGTACTTAGTTATAGTCTCTCAGCTATCTTAATGGAGACATCTTATCGCCTCCCTTGAAAAAGGTACCGTTGAGGAATTCTGGAGGCCATCAGTGGCCTTCATCATCAATTCTACTTCACCAAATAATACATATTGAATGCAAATGCTGGAACTGTCACTGAAAATACTGAAATCGCTACATGTATTCCTATAATAATTAAAGAGTTCCCTCAATTTCATCAAGATCCCATCATCACACCACTAAAACGAAAAATATATTTTTCAAAATCGAAAAAGTCGGTCCAGCGGTCGTTGAATAATTGGGGAACATACAAAAATAAAAAACCCGATGAATTGAGAACCTCTCCCTTTTTGAAGTCGGTTAAAAAGAAGCAGAATAGAAATAGGACGTAAATTGAATTATATTATATTTTATCTCTTATATTTTATGAGACGAAGATGATTTTTTGAATTTTGGTGACCTCTTGTATTTTTCTAGTGCGATAGCTTGCATTTTTGGGAAAGGTGGTCTTAGTCTTTCCAAATAGGAACCCCTTAAAATATTATTGATAGAATGAATGAAATTGTGAATTTGTATTCTACAAACAATTTTTGTGAAAAAACATAATGCGTCAGTTCGGTGTTCCTCACATCCGAACCAATCAACAACTGATTCATTTAAAAATTTGGCTTGGATATTTTTTACTATATCCCTATTATGAGCGGATTCATTAAGGTGTTGATTGATAATCTCTACCAATTTTTTAAAAAGTAAAATTAATTTTACTGTTGGATATTTTAAATTTTTGCCTTTTAGGTATTCACGCTCTCGAGCAGAGATAAAGTTGTGAATATCACCATGCTCTGTGGTTAAAAATGTCTTGCGACAATTTGCACATTTGAACTGACTGGCAAGTCGTCTCGAAACGTAACCAGCCGCATATGCTGATACTTGGGTTGGAATACGCTCGCGCCGGGCCTGATGGAATAGAGAAGGTGTTCTCAAAGGCACGGCTTGCGCGCTGGTTAATGCAGTTGACGAACCCTCGGGAGAAGCAGTTTTACCTGAAACAGATATTGGATAAGCAGTGTAAAGTTCTAAAAAAAATTTACTACTATCTACTAGAGTTTGGCCCGAATCATCTTCACAGTTAAAACTGGTAGAATGTGGTGCCAGAATGTCATTTAATATTAATGATTTGAATGCGCACTTAAACGAAAAAACGTCCGGACGGTTATTTCGGTAATTTAATGCTCTAATTCGACCAAACATGTTTTCAATGGGATCTTGATTTAGATTCCTAGTGTAAAAAAATTTCACACCAGCATCTTTTAAGTCCGTCCAAATTTGGATTAAACTTTCCAGAGTGGTGATCCAGTTTTGTACACTAGGAACCTGTATTTTTTTGCAATTACTTAATGGATGAGCCTGTACTGAAGATATATTGGTAAAATACAAATCCTTTAGAATTTTAATCGCATCGCGCCAAAACGCGACGTGTGTCGATTGGCCGCGAACTTCGATTACGGGGCCTCGCATCTTGCCAGGTGCGCGACCGCCGCGCGAGCCGTTCACGCTGTCAAATAACCGGTCGAAAAACAGAACAGCCTCAGCCGTATCTCCCATGCTCGGGCTAACCGCCGTCCCACTCATGTGGGTTCCTGAAAAAACGATTTTGAATGACGTTCTAGTAGAGATTTACCATCTAATGAGTCCAATGTAGCATATTATACCGGTAAAAACGTTATGTTGTTGTATCGTAATACATTAAATTTCAGGAAAAAAAAAGAAAAAAAAAAATTATTATTACTTAAATGGTTTTTTTTCTGCTGAGTGCATGGTAAAATTAGTACATTTTTAATACAAGTGCGGAAAGTATGTCATTTTACACGAGTCCCGAGGTGCAGGCGAGGGACAAGACTCGGGACGAGTTAAAATGACGGTTCCGCACGTGTATCAAACGACGTTTTTTAATACATTTGCGAAAAATATCAATGTATCAAAAATAAATCACTAAAAAAACTATTACGGTTACTTAATGGATGGGCCTGTACTAAAGATATATTGGTAAAATACAAATCATCTACAATTTTAATCGCGTCGCGCCAAAACGATAATATGTCACGATTACTCAAAAAACAAATCACTGGTCGAAATGATGCTATTCATATGTTTAATGGCTGTCTTTTGTATTTCGCGACTGAGCTTAATTTAAAAAAGCACCAAGAAAATGATTGCATTCATATTGTTCCACAAATACCGAGCTAGGAAAAAAAAAAAAAGGGTTTAATAATGAACAACCAAGTAATAAAGTCGTATTTGATCAATTTCAAAGAAAGCTTAAATTGCCTTTTAAATTTATGCAGATTTCGAAGCTTTTGTGAAACCACTTCAAACTTGTGACCCCAACCCGACTGAATCGTATACAAATAATATACATGAACATGAAGTGTACAGATGTGTGTGTTCTTACGATGATAAACTATCGAAGTATCGTACGCATACAGGCCCCGACTGTGCTACTCACTTTATGGAGAGTATAGCCAAGGATGTTACTGATATTCAACTAAAAATTTGTTTTGAGGCATTTTCCCATATGAGTTTGTTAAATCTTATGTACGACTCACTAAATGCAACCTTCCTTCCAGAGCAAGCTGAGTTTTACAATTTGTTAAGTGATAGTACCGTACCGTATCTGATAAAGACTATGCTTTTGCAAAAGATGTTTGGAGTCATTTTAAATATACAAATATGTCAGATTACTCTAGCTCGTATTTAAAAAAACAAAAAACCGCTTTCAAAGTTATTTTATGCGTTTCTGAAGGCGGTTTTTTGATTTTTAAAACATTTTATTTTTATTTTATACTTTTTAGTGATTATAATACGTACGTTACGTAGTCCCACTTTTTGATTGATATGAAAATTTAAGTTATTTCAAGCGTGTCGCAAGCACAGAACTATATTGAGATAGAAGGAAAGAGTTCGTCGATTTCTATGAGAACCGAGCGTGTAACATTTTACGAAGTTACTTTGACGTCACGCGAGTATTTTAGTGATGTGCATAACATAAACATAATCGTTTCCAATCGTGTCAACGATCGCAATGCGTAAAAAAAGTTAAACTGAGAACCTCTTTTTTTAAGTCCAGCCAAACGCGAGATAATCGTAGACAAACATACATACATACGGGTCAAACAGAGAACTTCTTTTTATAGAAGTCGATTAAAAAACCAAAACCTTCTCGTAAGTATAACAAATACTTTCCTGAAAACCGCATCAAAATCGGTTCAGCCAAACGCGTGATAAATACATAGGTAATGGATAAAACTGAGAACATCTTTTTTTAAATCGGTTAGAATATCAAAACCTCCTAAGTGTAACAAATACTTTTCTGAAAACCGCAACAAAATCGGTTAACCTCTTTCTGTTAAAAATAAGCACTTTATGCACAATAATATTGTGACGTATAAATCTGATGTACATCTATAATAGTTGGATAAGCTGTACTGATTATTCGCCGAAACTTTGAGTGGCCAGTACAGGGTATCTTCGTGGAAATACATGGAACAAATCTGGCTGTGTTTTGTAGGAAACCAGTTTTTGCGACCAATTCAATCCATTTATTTTTTACAAGAGGATCTTTCGGAAAACTAAAACAAATTTGCAATACAGTAACTATATTTTAAAATTATCGATATAACTATAATTATTATCATTTTTTAATCGACTATGAAATCGGCATTGGAAATCGCAGGGTACAACACTATTATTTTACTTTTGACAGAAAATGAGAATTAAAACCTTGAACGCGTCGCACTTGTGTGCTCGACAGTTTGGATTGTTTTATATTCGTTGCTGGTTTTCAATGCACGCCATGTCTGGCGCGTTAAATTAAAGTCGCAATGGAAAAGTAGCACTTGACACAGAGTCGACCGCAACTGTTTATGTGAAATTAATACTGAGCAACAAAATAAATTGTTTTAAAAATAATAACAGATATTTTAGGGCAAAGAGTATTTACCGATGAAAGGAAATATCGTTATTTACAGCTCCAACTTTTTTTGTGGTGTTTGTACACGTTTTTATCGAGCAAGGGGCCATTTTATTTTTCTAATCGAACGTCACACGCGGAATGCGGTCGAGAGCGGACTGAGCATCGCGGCCAGCAACGGCGATGTTTTAGTCGTCGTTTCGCCACGCGAGGTACATACACTCTTTCCTTCTATCTCGATATAGTTCTGTGGTCGCAAGCAACGCCGCGGTATAGTCATAGTCATATTTCAACAAGTCAATATTCTTCGTTGTAGTCGCTCAACTATCTAGTAAACTAAACCTTAGTAGACAAAAATTAGGAAATTCAAAACGTACTGCCTTGTTAGTAAGTACTTACTTAGTCTCACAAAGAATTTCATCGACGCACATACCCGTTCGCTTAACGCTTGGGTGCAGTTGCGCACTTTCATTTTCTTTATCTGTAAAATATAAAAACCTTCTTAAACACTTCCTTGCTTAGCTTCTTTTGGGTTTAGGTCATTTTTAGACGTTTCAGGAACCATATGGGCCTTTGAAGAATTTTACAGTAAGAGTGAAAGAAATAGCATGACCCAAAAATACGTAAAACATTTAAGCAACTGTGCAGTTTCAATACCGATGTACACTGATGGAACTTTAGCGTAGTCGATTCTACAGATTAACTTTGGGCTACCGATAGTATTATAACTTTGAGTTTTCCCTGGGTTAACTTTTTAATTGTAACTGTTGCACCATTCAAATGTGTGAGCCAACTGAGCCAAGTCATCGTTAGCAACCTTAATGACGGTATCGAGAGCACCAAGAACGCCCTGAGAATAAATCGTAAACATCAATTGCTAGGTCATTCTCGATGGGTCGAAGTACATTGATTATTCCTGTTTATAAAAGTGGTAGTGTGATTAACAATGGTATTACACACCTTTTCAGGGATGATGTGCTCGTCGGTGATATGTTTTAGGGTACGGACTTCCCCAATGGCACAATCTTCTTTGTAAACCTCTACAATATCTGACCATTTGGTTATCTTTCCTTTAAATACCAAGTTTTTGGTCAGATAATTATTTCTTATACCTTTTATAAGGTGTGGCGGATCATAAACGATATTTAATTTGTGTCCGTTTATAACGAGACGACCATCTGTAACAAGTGATTCAAGAATTCGAAACGGTTGAGTAATGAAAGTTTGGAAAGGCCGTCAAAAAGACGGTTTCCCTAATTTTGCCTTTTTTGGACCCAAGTGTCTTTTGGCCCGCAACTTCAACACAAAGACGTGAAAAAGTACAGATATTCATCATCAAAATTCCACAGAATAAAACCATCCCAACCCTATTTAAGTTGTATATAGCACGGAATGGATGCGTGTTTGCCACGCACTACGTCGGAATTTTATAAACTTACCTAGATGTTCATTATTAATAATTTGTTGCCTCCTGGTATCATTTTGAAAACTTTTTACCGCTCTCTGGAATGTGGAACCTTGGTCGCAAATTAATGCCATTGGTATCAGGCCACACTCTGCCACAGCAGATACTATGTCACTTAAAATATTTTTCATTTTTGAGTAAGATGTACTTCCCTCACAAAAGTAATACGCTATACTTTGTCTCCAGGTGCTGCAGATTCCTCTTACCATGAATAAGAGGACATGGTCAGCAAATTTGCATTGTGGGTTATCGCCGAAATCGACGAACCCGTCTATTTTGTCCTCGGATTCGACGAACTTTAAAAAAGGACTAATTGACATTTCGTCAAAAACGACCGAACAATATTTTTTTTGTTGTCTCCAGTGTTTTACCGACTCTTTTAGGTGCTCAAATATTTTAAGGTTTATTCCCGGGTTTATTTTAATATGTTGTACAAATTTATTTAAAATTCTTCTTGAAGGTAATACAAATAATTTTCTTTTTAATACAAAAAATTATAGCCCTTGGGACTTTGACGAGATATTGAAAGGGCAAGTAGTTTTTCATCGACATTGAAACGCCGTCTCTTCACATGTCGATTAATTTGCGAAACCTGCATATTCAAAAAAGTTTGAGCTTGAGGAGTCATTTTCTCTAGCATTTTATGAAATGAACTGTTGTCATTTAACTTCTTAGCCTTCGCCAATCGGCTTGCGTAAGAGTCCTGAAGGCGATGATTTCTTTTAATCAACTCTCTGCACTTAAGGTACATTTTACTGCACTCCGGCGACAAAGTTTTAATACTTTTTGCAAGTCTGATTCTTTTTGATGGTTTGAATCCTGAAATTGATATAAACCGTAATTAATAAGAAATAATCCATTAAATCAATCGTCCGCACCTATTACAACTTAACAACTATTTTCTAAATGTTACCACTTTGCTACTTGGCAACATATAATACTAGCTCAATGTCCTTCCCCGAGACTCAAAACTACCTCCATACCAAATTTAATCTAAACCGACTCATCGGTTTATCCGTGAAAGCGTAACAAACAGATAGACAGATTGAGTTAGTTACCGTTGCCTGAACTGCCCGTATTCATCATCGTTGACCTAGTATTACAAGTCGGTTCTGTAAAACAGAAACACGAGCATTATTTAGCTAACCATTACCTAGTTCCACTGAGCCCTGATAACAGTTGCAAACCCATTTCAATATACAAGTATGTATGATATAGTAGTTACCGTCGCCTGAACTGCCCGTGGTCATCATCATTGACCTAGTATTACAAGTCGGTTCTATAAAACAGAAACACGAGCATTATTTAGCTCACCATTACCTAGTTCCACTGAGCCCTAATAACAGTTGCAAACCCATTTCTATATACAAGTATGTATGATATAGTAGTTACCGTCGCCTGAACTGCCCGTGGTCATCATCATTGACCTAGTATTACAAGTCGGTTCTGTAAAACAGAAACACGAGCATTATTTAGCTAACCATTACCTAGTTCCACTGAGCCCTGATAACAGTTGCAAACCCATTTCAATATACAAGTATGTATGATATAGTAGTTACCGTCGCCTGAACTGCCCGTGGTCATCATCATTGACCTAGTATTACAAGTCGGTTCTGTAAAACAGAAACACGAGCATTATTTAGCTAACCATTACCTAGTTCCACTGAGCCCTGATAACAGTTGTAAACCCATTTCAATATACAAGTATGTATGATATAGTAGTTACCGTCGCCTGAACTGCCCGTGGTCATCAGCATTGACCTAGTATTACAAGTCGGTTCTGTAAAACAGAAACACGAGCATTATTTAGCTAACCATTACCTAGTTAAGTTTAAATGTTAAGACTAGCTGTTCAATTATGAAATAAGTTGCCGCGTAAAATGGTAGATGACAATTGAATATCAATCATCTTCGTATCATCATCACCGACACCATCATCAACACAAAGTTAGTATCATCATTACCACTATCATCACCATCATATCAGTGTTTACCTTCATACATAAAGAAAAATACATTTATTCACTGCACACATGAGACACTTACTTAAGACAGCGGTATGGATCAGACGTGTTGCAAAATATTATAAAATTGTAAAATTATATGGTTTCTCAATTGTGAGCCTTATTCTAATCAGACTATAAAACAAACTGAACAGACCAAAAGTTGTTACATATCACATATATCGAATGAGTGAAGTTTAGAAGTCAAAGTGCGCGACGCCGTAACCGCTCTTCGACCCCGCGGGTAAACGAGACGGGCTCATTATTTTTCATATCGTTCGCACAGCAGCCCAGCGGTCACAACTACGACGACACGGAACGATAATGAATGTACTACGCTCACCCAATGGAGGCGGCAACTACTGTGGCGAACTTGGCGGGTCACAACCCGACCTATCAACTAGTACAGAGCTCGACAGTCAAAAAGTGACATTTCGCAACAAACGAAAATTCTCCGAAGGAAATAGTCACGTGCTACAGGAAATTGCCGACCTAAGAAACCAGATGGCTGAAATGATGTCCCTTTTAAGAGCTAGTAGCCAGTCTCAGACTGAGAACATAGCGAAGCTTTGCCAAGATGTAAGTACCATAAAAAATCAAGTCAATAATATCTCGAGTAGTATTAAAACTATAACTACAGAACAAGAAAACTTAAAAATAGAATTGTCTAATGTGACCGCGTCAGTTAATATTACGGAAGAAAAAGTGCAGCTCCTGGAAACGAATCTTGAGGCTTTAAAAACGACAATAGAGCAAGGACCCTTAACATCAGACAATTATAATAGTATTATTACCGAGTGTCAGCAACGTAATCTCAGATGCAAAAATATTATAATGGTTGGTGTTCAGGAGCCTGACAGTCAATTACCCGATCCAGCGGCCTATGAGAGGCAAGAAGTCAATAAAATAACTCAACAAATTTACAACAACTGTCCTGAAGCCCAAAAAATATTTCGGATTGGAAAGCTTACGCAAGAAAAAGTACGGCCAGTTAAGGTTTGCTTCGCCTCTGAAGAACCTGTTAAACAGATTCTCCGCAACAAAAACAAAGTCAATTTAGAAAACATAAAAATATACTCTGACAAAACTCCCTATCAGAGAGAATTCCTGAATAACTTGAAACTTGAGCTAGAAAACCGAACCTCAAAAGGTGAGAAGAATCTGTGTATAAAGTATGTAAAAGGTGAGCCGAAAATCTTACATCAACAGCCAAAAAACTCAGCGCCAAACATAGTGATGGAGAGTCCAACAATGAAATAATAAAAACATCTAGTAAAAATGTCACATACCAAATCACAAACATTTACTCGCAAATATTTAAAACTGAAAAGTCCATAAAATGTTTTTATGCAAATGTCAGAAGCATAATAAAGCCAGGTAAACTCGACGAATTGAAATGCGTTCTAGACTCTTTTCAAACAACCATCCATATTATAGCCTTAACGGAGACATGGATAAAAGAGGAAGATGAAGCAAGAAGACTCCAGTTACCGGGATACTCCCATTATTACAACTTCAGGCAAAATACAAGAGGGGGAGGTATTTCTATTTTTGTACACACAAATCTAAAACATTACTTAATTGAAGAACGAGGCATTGATGACAATCACTTCATATGGATACACATAGAAAAGTTCGACCTGGATATTGGGACTATATATAAACCTGAACGCACAAACTCAACTAATTTTCTGGATGAATATTCTAGCCAACTGCAGAGGAGAAATAGAATCCTGGTATTTGGTGATTTCAACTACGACCTACTCAAGCATAACTCAGCAACAAAGAAATACAAAACAACTCTAAAAGAAAATGGACTAACAATATTAAATAAAATCGACCCAGCTTACTGTACTCGCCAAACAAGAAGCACAAGTACTATTTTGGATCACGTATGCACCAACTTAAACCAAAATAAATTCCATCTGGCCATCATCGATTCTGAACTTGCAGATCATAAACAAATATACTGTGAAATTAAGAAGTATCAACCGCCGGTGAAAAGGAAAGTAGAATATGCTGCAGTAGATTATTTAAAATTCTATAAGAATGTTGAGAGCATGAAAAATGAAAACGATGAATATGAAAACCTTGAGAACAAACTGCTTAAGTGCCTGATGGTGAGCAAAATTACAAAATTTAAAATTATAAACCCACCAAAACAGGATTGGATAAATAAGGACATATTAAATGCTATAGATAAGAGAAATAGTCTTGGAAAAATGCATAAAAATACTACCTTAGAAAATGAAACACTAAAAGAAGAACTTGATAAACAGAAGAAATTTGTGGCTGATAACATCCAAACTGCAAAGAAAACTTACTATTACAACTGCTTCAAGGCATGTATAAATAAGCCGCGAAAGATGTGGAACCTTATCAATGATTTTGCCCTTAATAAAGCTAAAGAAACTTGTATACCAATGAAATTAGAAGTAGATCAAAAGGTTCTTACAGACATACTAAGTATTTGTGAGCAGTTCAATGTTTACTTTTCTACAATCGGATCGACGTTGGCTGAAAAAATTCAGCCAACCCAACAAAGTAACGCTCAGACTCTAGCATCGGGCTACGCTAAACAAACAGAATATCTCAGCGAGCTTCAACCAACCACGTCTGAAGAAATAAGTAAGATCATAACAAATTTAAAGTCAAATACCAGCTCAGGTCTCGACGGTATCACAGCTAAATTAATTAAATCCATAAAGTTTCTTATTACTGAGGAGCTCACAAAGTGTATCAATAAATGCTTAAGGAAGGGAATTTTCCCCGATAGTTTAAAGATTGCCAAAGTAACACCTATTTATAAATCCGGATGTAAAACTGACCCTGGAAACTACCGGCCTATCTCAGTTTTGCCTGTTATCTCTAAAATCTACGAAAAGGTCATCTATAATCGTCTTCACACATTTTTGACTCGCAATAATGTCCTTTCGCAGCATCAATATGGCTTCCGACCAAAATCCAACACGCTTTCAGCAACGATTGACTTAATTACAACACTTAAAGTTAAAATAGATCAAAAACAAATAGCATTAGGCGTTTTCATTGATCTTAAAAAGGCTTTCGACACAGTTTGTCACGAAAAACTATTAAACAAATTTTATAACATTGGAGTTACTGGGAATGCACTAAAAATTCTGAAATCTTACTTAATGAATCGCAAACAGGTCGTGAAATTAGGCGAACAACAGAGTAGCCCAAGAGCAATTACGTACGGCGTACCCCAGGGTTCAATTTTAGGGCCACTGATGTTCCTTGTTTATATCAATGATATACAAGACATTGGATTAAAAGGACAATTGACACTTTACGCTGACGACACTAGTCTTTTCTACTCTGATAAAAATATTGTAAATATCATATTAGATGTACAAAGAGACCTAGATATCATAAATAACTGGCTGAAGTGTAATTTACTTACCATGAATGTCTCAAAAACAAACTATGTTATATTTGCCGCAACGAATAAAAAAGTCCCTGATTTTATACCACCATCAATCAACAATCAAAATATCAATAGAAAAACAAACGAAAAATATCTTGGTTTAATAATTGATAGCCACCTCAACTGGAAACCTCATATCGATAAAGTAAAATCTAAATTAACCTCGCTTATGGGTGCTATCCACAGTATCGCCCGCTGCCTACCGCGAAAAGTAAAATACCTAATATACAATTCCTTAGTCAAGCCTCATATTGACTATTTAGTGGAAATATGGGGAGCGGCAGCGAAGACTAACTTAAATAAAATCCAAATCGCACAAAATAAACTGCTAAAAGTCTTGTTTCATTATCCATTTCGAACTCCTACTCGCAAACTTTACAACGATTTAAAAATAATGAATATTTCTCAATCATATGTATATCATACATGCCTATTAATCCGTAAAATTCTTCAGAAGGACGTAAAATCACACATCAGTTTCACAAAAAAACAACAAGTGCAAAAGATTAAATTAAGAAATGCTGATCACTTAGTATTGCGAACACCTAGGACAAAATACGGGAAAAGGAGCATTATCTATGAAGGTGCTAAATTATATAACAAACTACCCAAGGATGTGAAAGACTCTAAATCCATGAGTAGTTTTAAAAAAAGAATGCAATTCCATATAATAAATAATTTACATCTCTAAAATTGAACCATAAAATTATAATTTGCGTAAACACATACAATATAACTTAACTTACTTACACTTATATTACTTTAGAAATTCAAATTAAATAAAGATTAAATCACTTATCTACATATATAAACAAATAATCATGATATTATATTTTTTGTCAAAGTGCAATATGAATAAAATAAATGAATATACTTATTAATAATATTATGTTGAATTATACACTTGCATGCATAAATGTAGGTACAAACCGAATTATATATATATATATATTTCTTTTAACATTTCTTTTAACATACTAAATACCAAAATATGAAAAAAAAATAAAAAAAAATGAGTATCTGAATATAATTTATCTACATCCAATATAGTAGCTACAATAATATCATATTTTATTAAAATAAAATATCATAGTATCAGGCTTATGGCTGTGCACACATGCACCAACTGCCGCATCCATGTTTACCAGGGTCGGTTGGTAACTCTTAAACATGTATTTTACGCATGCACTCGCTATCGGCGGCTAGGCTAGGTGTATGTACGATGGCGCTGCATAGCCGCCGAAAATATATAATTCTACCCACTTCCCTTTCTTATTCGTACCGCAACAAATAACTGTGTATAAAATTAACACCGTCTGCTAGTCTTAGTTTTTAGTATTTACTACATGAAATGTTTATTTTTAATTCTTTATATTTCTCATGTAAGTGAATTTGTGTAAATTCTTTATGAGAATAAAGTTCTTCTTAAACCTTAGACATACAGAAAAAAGTAAAAACAGAAAACTGCAATAAAAAAAGTGAGTGAGTAGTGAGTGTCTTAGCGGCAGTGAATCGGACACTGGCTCAGCATAATGCTGAGGCGCTCAACACCTACAGCGCTGATTTTCAACCAGCTCCGTTTGTGACAGACGGACGGTACGCCAAACTAATAAATATAATAAAGGAAAAAAAAACCACTATTAAACTACTGTTAAACAAATACTTATAGGTTAAGTGACTAAATAGATAAGTACCAAAACTACATGCAAATACCTTACAGAAACATAATTAGCAAAAAAGTGCTGATTGGGAAATTATAATTTTTGAAGCGTCAGCAAATAGCGCTCCTTGGATTGGAGGGGGGATATCATTCCAGCACTTGGACGCCGCGAACTTGAAACTATCCCGAAACGCCGCGGTTCGGTGCAGCGGCACAATAGCCCTAGCTTTAAATCTGCGTACATTACTGGACCACTGGATCTTTTTAAAGAGGTACGACGGGGTCATGTGTTGCACCACACCGAACATAAGGGTCACCAGGTCACCGGGCCGGAAAAGGCACTAATAAACACCCAAGACCGGTCCGTCGCTACGGACCGCGTAAGCCGCCGCCTTAAAGGGCTATGCCCTTAAGGCACCCCCGCCGCCGCCGCTTCGCGAGGTGGGGTGTGAGATGGTCATGATGACTGCTGCGGCGATTCATTCCTTATTTGGAGAGCGAACAGTGCGCACGAGTGAACCGAGCGATAATCGGAGTTTATTGTGCGATAATTGTTTGTAACTATTGTGAGTGTGTTAATAAAGTTTAGCTCTTAATTATAGGTGTGTTCGTGCATTTCTATCAGTTACCTACCCCCACGTACGTAACAATACATACATATCATTCTAATTTCTACGAAACAAATAATCTTATTGCTAACTACACTATACAACTTGGAACAAAACTTGGTTGGTTGGACTCTATTCCGACAATGAGGTCATAAATTAAATATAATAGTCCGACTATAATGTACATTTCTTTAGAACCTTTAATACACAGCGCGATGAGGGTTTTAGAGGCATCACTGTATGTGTGGTCGTGCCACACTCGACAACGTTGTTTTAATAAAAGAGTTGTTTCCACATCTGAAAAATTGTATAGTATTTGTTAAGTTCTTGCTGAAGGTTTAAAAAATCTTTATCAAAAACAGTCAATAACTCTGTCCTTATTATCCGCTTTTAAGTTTTTTGTCTTTTAAAATTGAAAGTAAAATTGCATTCACTAGACCAAGTTATAACTAGTATAATGCCAGTAGCTACTGTAGCTTAGCATACCTAATTAGTATAGATCAACGACGACGGCGAGCCCCACAACTTAAATTGACAATTCCATACCAAATTTCATCCAAATCGGTTCAGTGGCTTAGCCGTGAAAGGACTATCAAATAAACAAAAATCACACTTTGACATTAATAATATTACTAGCTGTTGCCCGCGACTCCGTTCCCGTAGAAATTATTTATACCCATTTCCAACTTTCCGAGATAAAAAGTATCCTGTGTCCTTCCCGGGACCTTAGTTATCTCCATACCAAATTTCCTCGAAATCGGTTCACTCGTGACTATGGCTTTAAACAAATACAACTTATAAAAACCGCCTTTTTTAAATTTTTTAATAATAGGTTTGGATTTTGTGTTTTTTATTGAATTTTATTTATAAAATAATACGATAAGTAATAATTAAATATTGTTGCATTAGAGATTGCACTAAAGATAAAAACATTCATATTTGTTACAGTGAATAAGAGAAATCGCGGTCGGTAACAGGAGTCCCTAGTGGGCCGGTCGGGTCCTCATTTTGTTGCAGGTAGCGTGGCTGTAGCGGACCGCTGGAAGAGCTGTTGAACGAGAGTATAAGAAGTGGAGGCCTTGTGGATTTCAGTTAGTTAGGTTGGAGAGTTGGTTTGGGTAGTCAGCTGGAGTTGTTTTGGAAGGAGCTTACGAGCAGTCGGTATATCCAAGCTATTTTCACCTAGACGTCGAAAAAAATTCTCAACCCCCACACAACTTGTCCATGGAAACTCAAGGTATTAAGGAGGAGGATTTGGATCCATCATACCACACTTATTTGTTAAGTACGAAAAGAATCGTCATGTTGCGAATGCCTTCTCTGTCTATGTTGCGAATGGATATTTGTCAAATTATTGTTTTTATGTAGAATATACGGAAGTAATAATAAAGAAGTCTTCATTTATCACAAAAATCTGAAAAACGGTTGACCCTGCAGGCCAATTCTGGAAATTCCCGCTATTTTCAAGCTCGAACCAACTTGACGGCAAATGCTGCACAAACAATTCTTGATTTGAAGTTGAATAGAACTTTACTATAACTTGCATATAAACCTGGTATAGTGATATTCTTTCAGTTAAGTTGCCTATAAATGACGGAACTAGTTTTCCTGAAAGTTACGGTTAGAGTAGCTATCAGGGTTAGGTTCGATTTCTTCGAATTAAATAAGTTTTTTTTGTAATAAATATTGGTTATCGTTTGATGATCTGACAGGAACTAGGAACTTAGTATTTGATTCGAGGGGGGCCCCTATCAATCGCGGGGCCCTGGGCACTTGCCCAAAGTGCCCACTGGGAAAGAGGGGTCTGCTTAGGTCCCTATCAATGCAGCGATATTAGCCATCAGGGGCCATGCACACTTATTCATATCACACTGTGTTATTATAACATACCTTCACTGGGTAATAATTTTCTTTTGCGTTCTGTTTCGCTTTCTTTGTGATCTAAAAATGAATAGTATATATTTTATAAAATAATAAAACCGTTTTCAAATACCCTCTAACTCCTGATCAGAAATAAAATATGAGGACGGTGTTTGTCATGCTACGACGTACTGTCGCGATTTAACCCATGTTGAGAGCATGATTTACAGTGCACATTTAGCATAACAACTGTACTTGGCCACACAGTCCGAACTAATGGACCCCTATAGTATGGCTCCACCTTAAGATTGTGTTTTGTGTTCCTGACACGCAGTGTTTAAGTGGGTTTTAAATACAGTTTAATTAAAATATTATATTGCGTTTTAGAAATTGAAATATTATTTTGTCTTACTCTACAGCACATACTTATACACTACAATGTCACTGTCCAAGATGCAGGATCTTGATGAGTAGTTCTCTTGGCACTTCACCATCAGTTCACTATACCACATGCATTATGATTTGTGAACGTAGCTTGATAATCTTACACTTACCTGAACGACTTAATTTTTAGTTTTAAAACGTTTTAGACAATGCATATAACCTGCGCAAGTGCCTCCAAATTTGCAAGCTACTTGCACCGTGTACAAACACCATTAAACCAGCGCTACACTCTTGCCGATTTTGGGTGAGGTAGGCTTGTCCTAGTAGTCCTCCTTCTCAAAAAAAATAGAAAGGGAATGCATATAATCATCTGCCTCGCCCGAGATGGCATAACTGCTCTTCGGCGAGAGTGTGTGGCTGGCATTAGAATTAAACAGTTGATACACAGAAGAAAAACCTTACGGAGTACTACAGCCACGGCCGGTTGTCCCGACAAAATCTCTTCTGTAGAAAAAAGGGTCGGACACGCCAAAGGAGTCCTTCGGGGCTTTGCCCCTCCACACACTAAATAACGCTTTTCGAAATGTAAAAAACAAACTTTTAGGTTTTGCAGGGACGCTGCACTTTTTGATTTTAAATTGCTAGCGTGCGGCGCCAGCAGTTCACACCAGATGCGTTGCAAATCTGGGTTTCTGGGGAACCGAAATAATGTTTGGTGCTCCACAGTTGATTTGCACACATTTACGACACATTTCGTGTAAGGCATGTTGCAAACAGAGTTTAAGAGAAGAGTTGGGTGGAGTATTGGTGGACGTGAAATATGGATAATGGGAAGTGAGAACTGGAAGAGAGCAAATGTAACAAAGCAAGTTATGATATTACTGAATTAATACCAATTTTATATCGTATAACCCGACAACGTCAAACGCAACGGTTGAATGAATGTAAAAATGATCTACAGATAAAGCAACAATAACAAGTAAACTGTTCACGCTTCGTATCATCATTCGATTAAGTGAACTGTATAGGATACTTTATTAACGTTTACTCGTGATTCCCAAAGCGTACCAATGACGTCACGAATCAGTAGCGTCGGAGAATGAATGAGGCTGATTCCAACCCGTATTAACAGACTATGCTCATTTTTTTTTTTTTTTATTGAAGCTTTGGCTACTAGGCCATCAGCTTAAAAATAATTTTAATAACAAGTCACACAAATAACATAAAATTAACCTATTTACAGAACAAAACACGAAAATTAGTAACACTACTCTAAATTAAAATAGTATGAAATACTTTATACAACAAATCATATCAATAAATTTTCAAACATAAAAGGTAATTGCAAATTTCTCATAAAGTACCTACTGTACTCAAAATATAATCATAGACAATAAAATATAACATCGAATGCTTCATTCATTCTTTAACAGAACTTGGTATAATTGTTAACCCTAAATCCTTACATAAACAAATAAACAACAATATTTGAATCTTAAACCTAGGACAAACGAAAAAAATATGATCTAGATCACAAAGATTACAATTACAAAATTTACAAACAGGACTATTATTTAAATTTAATCTATACAAATGTGCAGGAGAGCGACAGTGGCCTATTCGCAATCTGCAAATAACAGTTGTAAAATGTCTGCCTGGGAATTTATTTAATTTATCAAACCAGGATTGAGTGCTGGGTACGGGAGCTATATGTGCCAACCATTTGCCTTTAATATTTCTAGTAGACGACTACAATTAAGGGCATTTTCTGTAGACTTCGCTAGCGCATCAACCAACTCATTACCTAATATCCCAGAGTGCCCAGGTACCCAACAAAATTCAACAGTAATATTTCTTTTAAACAAGTTATGTAAGCAATTTCTTAATTTGGATATCAAATAATTTGTTGAGGCACTTACATTTTTCATCGTCAAAGCTTGCAAAGCACTCATAGAATCGGACAAAATTAAAAAAAGTTCATGTTCAAAGTAATTAGAACTAATATATTCTAAAGCATAAATAATTCCTAAAACTTCTGTCGAAAATACAGAAAAATAATTGTTACATTTATAAACTTTACCAATGTTAAAAAAAGAATCATAAAATGCAAAACTGGTCCTGTCAATGGTTTTAGAACCGTCTGTATAAATATGCACAAAATCTTTCTTTCCGTCAAGGAACTCCAGGAAGTCAAATTTTGACCTAAATTTAGTAAAATTAACTGTCACATTTCTAAATATAGCAGAATAATTACCTTCAAAGCATGGTAAGATAGCTGACCAAGACATTAGGTATATCTTGGAATTCAAAATTTAAATAAGCTATAGACTCACTCAAGGAGAAAGATTTAGTAAGGGCGATTGAGTTAAAGTTAGGTATAAAGAAATTTTCTAAGTATTTTGATACTATTTGATTGTCCCTGCTAACAAGTTTGAGACAATATTTATCTGTTATATAGCTTCTACGAATGAATAAAGGTACAATACCTGCTTCAACTTCTAATGAATTTATAGGGGATGACATCATAGCACCAGTAATAATTCTTAAAGCTCTGTTCTGAATTATGTCCAGACGTCTCAGTGAATGACTACTTGCATTTGAAAAAACATGCAACCATAGTCGAAATGACTTCTAATGACAGCCACATAAATTATTTTTAGAACTTTGGGATCAGCACCCCATTTAAGACCGGCTAATGATTTTAAAATATTTAAGCACAATTCAGTTCTATTACATATAACATCGATATGAGTTTTTCATGATAAATCAAAATCAAGGACGATTCCAAGATATTTAACAAATGGATGGACCGGTATTCTAACTTTATTGTAAAAAACTTGAGGATGACATAAACCATTTTTTGAAAATAAGATTACAGAACACTTAGCTACGTTTACCTCTAGTTTTAAATCATTCGATAACATTAAATGTAGTCTATCCAGACAACTATTAATTAAAGATTCGCCATCTTGCATTACTTTACAATTTACATATAACACTAGATCGTCCGCATAAAGTAAATATTTTACTGATGTAGGTATATAATTCATAAGACATACTAAACTCAAAATAAATATGAGTGGAGATATAACCGAACCCTGAGGGGTGCCTTTAGTGGAAAGTTTAGGGCCAAACAATTTCGGCTTTAGTACTTTTAGTGACAATAACCTATTATTAAGAAAACTATACAACCAGAACAATATATGTCCGGGAAAACCTAAACTATGTAAGCTTTTTATGAGGTAATAATGATCTATGTTATCAAAAGCTCCTTTGATATCAAGAAAAACTGCTAGGGTGTATTCATTATTTGTAAAATTATTTTGAATATCACCTATTAAGCAACTTAGATTATCCATCGTGCACTTACCCTTTGTAAATCCATATTGATTAATAGGAATCAAACCAGATCGTTCAATGTACCATTCGATTCGATTCTTTAACATTGTCTCAAAAACTTTAGAAAAACAAGATGTTAACGATATTGGCCTATATGAATCAATATCATTGGGGTCTTTATAAGGCTTCAAGACTGGGACTACATGTTGTGTTTTCCAGGTAGGAGGAATACGATTAGTTCACCAAAGCTGATTCAATATATTAAACAAAATACTCTTAACGTCATTAGGAAGATTTTTTATAACTTTATAAGAAATTAAATCAGGTCCAGGAGATGTGTCTTTTTTATTTTCTAAAGACGACACAAATTCATCAAATGAAAATGGATCCAGCATCCATTGAGCGTCTTCCGAGCCGTAACATTTAAAGAACTCTGAATAATTATATTCATCTAGTTGATTCTCACAGGGAGCTATTTTATTTAAGAAGACAATGGCATTTTGAGGGTTATAAAATAAATTTGGACGAGAAAATTTTTAATAATTAATTTTTGAGTGTTTGATCCTACGAATGTGATCCCAAATAATTTTACTCGAAGTCATACGATTAAATGTTGAACAAAGGGTCTGCCAGCTTAATCGTTTTATTTCCATCAATGTTCGCGTCTTAACAGCATCAAATTTCTTATAAAGGATATAATTTTCCATTGAAGGAAATTGTTTATAAGAATTCAAAGCAATTTTGGTTTGAAGTATTACACGGTCGCAATCCGTATTCCACCACGGCGTCGTTTTTAAATTAAATTTACGTTGGTAACATTTATATGAGTATGTCATCAATACGTCTTGCAGTTTATTTACAAACTGTTCATAATTAACTAGAGTTTTTTTTCGCCGCTTGGCTCCTTGGTGACAGCACGTGTGCGAAGATTGACGTTCAAAATTTTGTGTTTTTGTTGAGGTTTTGTTGTGCTCCTGAGTGTTGTCTGCTGTAGCAGTAAGTGTTTTAACTGTATTGTGTGCTGCTAACCATAGCTTTAACTAACTATGGCCCAAATTCCTCCTAAACCTCCCGACATACAGAATAGCTCTGAAATGGCGGCTTCCGATTGCTCGCCAATCGACATGTCGCAAGATATCTTCACTGGCGAGCAAGCGGAGACGGATAGACGCAATAATAAAAGACCTCATCCGCGGGACGATGTCCAAGAGCCAGCAAAGCTCCTGAATAGGGCTCCGTCATCCGCAGTGCAACATATATTTTCTCACCCGAGTCTAACTGAGACTAAAAAATACAGTAATGTTGATGCGGGACCCTATTTGGTTCATGTTTCTCGATCGGACTCCCATCCCGCGGCTGGGACGACGTTAAACCCCATTAAGTTTGGCCAAGTTATGGTAAATTGCAAAGTCCAAAACATAGTAAGAGAGGGAATTAAAAGTGTAGGCAGGAATAGGATTTCCATAGAATTCAAATCTGGAGACTCTGCAAATTCTTTTCTGAGTGATCCACTGCTGGCTGCAAAGCAATTTGTGGCAGTCATCCCAAATTTCAACGTTACCCGAACGGGCATTGTCCGAGGAATCCCAACAGATTTTTCCATGGATGAGTTTGTACAAACAGTGGAATTGCCACCTGGTTGTGGTGAAGTACTGAAAGCAAGAAGACTGAATCCACAGGGAGGGGGTTATAGAATGGGTTCCCACAGGGACAGTAGTTTTGACATTTAGCGGTCAGGTCCTGCCTGCTAGGATTTATAGCCTTTACACTTCTATCACGGTTGAGACTTACCAGCTACCCACCATTCAGTGCCATAGTTGCTGCAGGTTCGGACATGTGGCAGACCAATGCAGATCGAAACCTCGCTGCTTTAAATGTTCTAAAGACCATATTGGAAGAAGTTGCAACGTACAGGAAGAGTTGGCTTCATGCCTGTTCTGCTCAGGCCGACACTTTGCTACGAGCCAAACTTGCCCAGAGCAAGGACGTCAAAAAGCTATTAAGGTTACCATGACCCAAGAGAACATCCCATACTCAGAGGCCTCAGAAAGATTCCCAACAGTTAGGCGTTCATATTCAGATGCCGCTAGGACTTTGTTTGCTCCCGTTATCCCTCCTAATACTCAGCGTATCACTTCTTCCCCTTCCCCTCCCTCCCCTGGTCAACCTTCTTTCACTCAAAGCTACCGAAAAACCACATACACCCCCAGATCTCCTCGTCAACCTCTATGCCAGGGTTATGACCGAGTAGCCCATCAGGCTATTATTGGTCAGCGCAACCCTCCATCACCTGCCAATGGGGTAGCTTTGCAGGCCTCTTTGTCAGCTCATGACCCGTCTCATTCTGCTCCTAATGACAATTTAATCGAGGTCATGCTCTCACTGCTTATTAATATGTTCACAAAAATGAACGACTTCCCTATACCGTCCAACGTTGCCGATAAACTGAGAGTTCTTTTAAATGTGGTTAACATTCAACATGATTCAGTGGAATAGTCACAGCCTCCGTCCCAAGGTACATGAAATATATAACATGGTTAATTTATATGATCCCACCGTCTTTGCCATCTCGGAGACATGGTTGATCCCGGATTCCCGATTCCGTGTTCCGGGATACGTGTGTTTTCGGAATGACAGAGGGGATGGCTATGCGGGTACTGCTCTTCTTATCAAATCATCTGTTACTTTTAGTCGCTTAGCTCTTCCACCAATTCCTCCAGGAGTAAATGCAGTCGCAGCCAAAATTTTAGATATTTGTGTGCTTTCCATTTATATTTCAGAACCCCGCTCAGTCTTAATCTCCGAACTTGAACCCTTTTTTTCTGCCCTTTCGGGTTCTTTTCTAATCTTGGGTGATTTTAACTGTCATCACTTTCTATGGGGAAGCTCAGACTGTGACTCCCTGGCTTGTGATCTGGTGGACCTAATGGAGGAGAAAAATATATGTCTTCTTAATGACGGCTCACCGACACGCAGGACAGCTCCCGGTCTAAACACGAGCGCAGTCGACCTATCTTTATGTTCCCCCAACCTCGCTTCTTTACTGTCTTGGTCTGTTTTGCTGGACTCGTATGGCAGCGACCACCTTCCTATTCTTATCTCTGCCCCTTCATCTTTTACTCCACCTTCAATTACGTCTGCTACTCTTCGATTCCGCCTTACCAAAGCTGATTGGGACAAATATGCTGTAGATATAGATTCCGCTGTCTGTGAATTCCCCCCGGTATCACCTAACAACGCTCTTGAGTGCCACGATAGATTAGTCGAATCCCTTACAAGTGTCGCTAAAAAAAATATCCCCGTTAAAAAACCAGGTAGAGCTTATAGACCCTCGTCACCTTGGTGGGACTTAGAATGTACAAACATGATCCGTCGCAGAAGAGAAGCTGAAGAAGCATACTGTGCATGTATGTCCATCGATAATTTTCTTTCATTTAAAAGATATGCAGCTCTAGCTAAACGGCTTTTCAAAAAGAAAAAAAGATTAGGGTGGATTGGATTTTGTCAGAGCATATCCCCTCGCACTCCTGCTACATTGCTTTGGAAAGCAATTAAACGCTTCCGTGGCGCTTTTGCCTCTTCAGATTTGAGCAGTAACGACCCCTCAGGTTGGATCAGGGATTTTATTTACTCGCTATCTCCCCCTTCTGCCCCCAACCTAAACTCTCTTCCGGCTTATTATCGCGCTTCTTCACCATCTTGTAGATTTGACGAGCCGTTTTCCATACTAGAACTTCAGGCATCTTTAGACCACCTACGCCAATCGGCTCCTGGCTTGGACAACATTCCATATGCCTTTATAATTCATGCTGGTCAAATCACGAAAATTTGGTTCCTTCAGCTCATTAACACATTTTTTGATATAGGCTTTGTCCCTAGCGCATGGAAAAAACAATTAATAATTCCAATCCGAAAACCCGGCAAAGACCCTTCAGTGGCATCTTCTTATCGCCCCATTGCCCTTTCCTCTTGTTTGCTTAAAATTGTAGAGCATATGATTAAAAAGCGTCTAGAGTGGTGTGTAGAGAATGGGAAAGTCTTGGCTGGGAGCCAGTTTGGCTTCCGACGGGGTATGGGAACTATGGATAGCCTGTCCATTCTTACCACAGATATTAGGATTTCGCTGACTAGAAACGAATTTCTGGTTGGAGGTTTCCTGGATGTCTCATCTGCATACGATAACGTGATGCTCTCCACACTCAGGGAAAAATTGTTCCAGCTGAGTCTGCCTGAGAAGCTGATCAATTTCACATGCAATATCTTGATGGAAAGATCGATAGAGATCAAACACCGCGACACTCTTACTTCTCCTCGACTAATTTGGAACGGTCTTCCTCAAGGGTCAGTGCTTAGTCCGTTGTTGTATAGCCTCTATACCTATGACTTGGAGGAAACTGTTAGCCCTTTCTGCAATGTCTTACAATACGCCGATGACCTCGCCCTTTACACTCCTGCAAGTAACCTCGACATAGCCGCCAATAGCTTCAACCAAGCTTTGTTCTACCTGGGCGAGTGGCTCTCTTCCCACGGTTTGTCTCTGTCCGCTTCTAAAAGTAAAGTAGTCATTTTCACCAGGAAGAGGGCTATTCCTCAGGTGGAGATAGCGTTCAACGACCAATTGATCCCCATTACTAATAAAGTTAAGTTTCTGGGAGTCACATTAGACTCTCGTCTGTCTGCTGCTCCCTTTATAAACTCGGTGGTTCAAAAATGCCAATCAAATATTAACATCCTTCGCTGTCTGTCGGGAGTGTGGTGGGGTGCCCATCCGTACTCCCAAAAACTTCTGTATAACGCCTTAATTCGTAGCATTCTGGATTACGGGTCATTCATTCTTGAACCATGCAGTAAGGTTGCACTTAAGAAATTGGATCGAATTCAGTACCAGTCCCTGAGACTCATATTGGGGGCTATGAAATCTTCTCCTACGAACGCGTTGCAGGTGGAGGCTCTCGATCCACCCTTATCGCTGCGTCGGCAATACCTCGCAGACAGATTTTTATATAAGATCGCCCAACGCTCAGATCACCCTCTTTTGCCTAAACTCCATGTCCTTTCTGACCTCATCTCCAATAGTAGTTTTTGGGTTAATAAAACCATTCCGTGTTTAATAAATAGCTATCGTAAATTTAACACTCTCCCTCATCCAATATTTTCCTGCTCTCCCTTTCCTCTTTTTTATACTTCCTACGATGCTTTAATTTTTCAACCTAACATAAATCTGAACTTTGGAATTTACAAGAACCAACCAGGGGCTGAGCTCCGATTCAAAAATGTGATCGACAAAGATTGGCGCGAATGGACGACTGTCTTTACAGACTCCTCCAAACTCTCAAACGTCACTATGGTAGGGTCAGCAGTTTGGATCCCTAAATTTTCAATTGTTTTGAGCTTTAAAGGCCCTCCTCAAATCTTGGTTTCAATTCCGCGAAGTGAGCGTCGGGAAGAGTTTAATGTCACGGCGATATTTGACACCAAGATGAGGGCTGATAAGGCGCGTATTAATGTAAAGCATACTGTTGCCACCTCGTTGCACCATCCCAATCTACCTAAGCTGCCAAAAATTAGTATAAAGCAATTCGATGGCAAGATCGATAATTGGATAACATTTATTCAGCTATTTAATTCGTTGGTTCATGAGCGTACAGACTTAGCGGAGGTAGAAAAGTTGCATTATTTGTTGTCGAGTGTGCAGAATGAAGCACACGATTTAATAAAAAATTACCCTGTTACTAACCAGAATTATATGGTTGCGTACAATGCATTATACAAACATTATAATAAAACTAGGTTAATAGCGTCCACATATTATGAGCGGCTTATTAATTGTGAGCCAGTAAAGTCTTCTCGTGCTAACGATTTAGAGCGGGTGAACCGGTCATTCACTGAAAATTTGGATATTTTGAAGAGTTTTAATTTACCGGACAAGAATTTTATGTTGGTTCAGTTGTTGTGGTCTAAATTATGTAGATAGAGTAACCAGGGAACAATTTGAGCTAGAGCATAACTCGGATGAAATCCCTGAATTTAAAAAATTACAAATGTTTATTGAAAAACGGTTCCGAGCATTAGACGCAGCAGGTTTTAATACACCATCATTGGGTAATACTCAACCAGCTGGTAATAAACCGGTTAGTAGGCATAAAGCTGCACTTGTTGTATCATCCTCGTTATGCAATTTGTGTAAAGAGCTACATAGTCTTTCAACTTGTCCATCATTTTTAAAAATTGACCCGGTTGACCGCTTTAAATTTGTTAAGGAAAATAAATTATGCATTTTATGCTTGTTGGGTTCACACTCAGTGAAATTGTGTAAATCAAAGCAGCGATGTGAACACTGTCGATTTTCACACCACACATTGCTGCATTTTAATAAACCTGTGCCTTTAGATAAAAGTGCAGAAACGTCGAAACCTTTACCATGCCTTCCGAAGCCAACTGCTATGTTGGCTAATAATGTTGTAGCTGCTACACTATTTTCGACAGCCAAGGTTCTCATAAGGGACATTGATGGTAACTTAATTCCGGTTAGAGTGCTACTCGATTGTGCTAGCGCTTGTAACTTCATAACTGAAGCATGTGCCAAAAAACTTGGTCTTAAAATTAAATGTGGGAGGTATGCCGTAAATGGCATAGGGCAGGCGGTCGCTGAGCCTGCAGGCACGTTGTCGTGTATTATTTCACCCAGTACTGGTGACACAAAAAATACCTTTTCGTTTGAGGCATACTCACTGCCTACTATATGTTCGGATATGCCAGCCGAACGCATTGACATCTCGTCATGGCATCACATTAAAAACCTTGACTTAGCTGACCCTTGTCTACATTTACCAGGGCCGATAGACATGCTGCTTAGTGTCGACATTTTTGCTTCGTCGTTACGTCCAGGGTTGCTCCATGGTGGCCCAGGCGAACCTGTTGCCATCAACACCATTTTCGGATGGATTTTGATGGGTGGTTGTGCTACGGACGACTGTCGCTCTCGCTCTCGCCGTGATCACTGCCACGTTATCGCGAACTCTTTTTCGTTGGACGACTCGCTCAAGCGATTTTGGGAATTGGAACAAGTCGTTTCTCCGAGTGCCGTCATCTTGTCGAAGGAAGATCAGATGTGCGAGCAATATTTTGTCGCTAATTTTCGTCGCACGGAAGAAGGTAGATTGGTCGTTCCTCTTCCTTTCACTGATCCTTCCAACAAACCTTCTTTCTCTGGGTCTCGTGCGATCGCATTAAAGAGATTTTCGTCGTTGGAGAGAAAGTTACAGCAAAGTACTGAATTTCGCCGGAACTACGTAGCCTTTATGGAAGACTACGAGAAGTGTCGTCATCTCGAGAGATGTGATCCTCCAACGGCGGACAATGGATCCTTCTTCTACATACCTCATCATGGAGTTGAGGCCCTTGTCGACCAGCACCCCTCTTCGCGTGGTGTTCGACGCCAGTGCCAAGGACGCACAAGGTACCTCACTTAATGATACCCTCCTGCCAGGCCAGAAACTGCAAAAGAACATCCTGCATCTTCTTCTTCGCTTTCGTTGGCATCTCGTTGTTTTTACTGCAGATGTCAAGCAAATGTACCGACAAATCTTGGTAACTCCAGATGATGCAGAATATCAGCGTGTTCTTTGGCGACCATCTGTCAACGAGCCTATTAGGGACTACCGTTTACTCACGGTCACATATGGTGTATCGTCAGCTCCTTACCAGGCTCTCCGTACTGTTGCTCAGCTGGCGCAGGAGTCAGCGGTCGACTACCCTGGTGGATCAGCAGCGCTAAGCCGTGATATCTACGTCGATGACATCGTCTCTGGTGCTGAGTCCGTAGGGCAGGCGCGTGATATCAGATCGGACCTCTCTACTATTTTATCGTCGGGTGGCATGCATTTAAGGAAGTGGACATCAAATCACCAGGGGTTCATCGACGGTTTGCCTCCAGAGGATCTCTATTCTGAGGATTTCCGTGAGTTTGATGCCACTGGCGATGTCTCCCTCAAGATACTTGGCCTTTTGTGGTTGCCGCATTCTGATAATTTTGCCTTTAAGGTTTCTGTCGAGGATCGTCGGTGCACTAAGCGCACCATTCTCTCGGAGATAGCCAGGATATTTGACCCATTAGGTCTCCTTTCGCCTGTAACCTTTTTCGCCAAATACTTAATGCAGTTGCTCTGGGTGTCCGGCGTCGCCTGGGATGACGACGCTCCGCACAACATTGGCCTTGAATGGCAAGCGTTAAAGGGTCAACTGTCGTCGCTGAGCTCTGTAGCTGTACCCCGCCGTATGGTGAAGGAATTTGTCGTCTTATAGCTCCACGGGTTCTGCGACGCATCAGAGCGGGGATTCTGTGCGGTCATCTATTGCAGGACAGTCGACAAGAATGGAGTTGTCACTGTCCAACTAGTTTGTGCCAAATCTAAAGTCGCACCTCTTCGCAGGTTATCGATACCGCGCCTTGAGCTATTGGCGGCGGTTCTCCTTTCGGATTTGATGGCGTCTGTCGTAGAGGCGCTAAAGCCCTTCCATTCAGGTAGTGAAGTCTTCGCATGGTCTGACTCAAGTGTGGCCCTCACTTGGATCAAGTCATGTCCATCCAAATGGAAAACTTTCGTGGCCAATCGTGTAAGCCACATACAAGACATCGTACCTCCCGATTGCTGGCGTCACGTAAGGACATCAGACAACCCAGCTGATTGTGGGTCTCGAGGCCTCCTGCCTAACGATTTAGTGAACCAAACTTGCTGGTGGAATGGCCCTTACTGGCTCGAGCTAGCTAGCGAAGATTGGCCTAGGTCCATGCTGTCGGTGGATGTAGATGTTCTCCACGAAGAACAGAAAGTTACAGTTCTGGTGACATCTCTTAGCGAGAACTTAGTGGAAAACCTTTTAGTAAGGTTCTCGTCGTTGAAAACCCTCAAACATGTTTTGGCATATTGCTTCCGTTTTGTGCACAATGTCAAAAGACGAAAACAACCAAACAAGTTGCTTCTGGGACCCTTGGCACCTTCTGAGATAAAACAGGCTCTGATGTTTCTCGTACGCTCTGTCCAGGAGCGTAGCTTCTCGTCAGAGATAGGAAAGATTAAAACCGAGTTGCCGAATAACCTCCCTAAGAGGTTTAGAAAATTGTCTCCGTTCCTGGATGACGCGGGGCTTTTGAGGGTGGGCGGACGCTTGTCGCGAGCTTCTCTCGACTTCGATGTGAAGCATCCGTTGCTCCTACCTCGCGACCATCGCCTTACATCTTTGCTTATCGATGAATATCACCAAAGGTTTATGCATCCTGGGCCGCAAACTCTCCAGAACTTACTGGCTCAACACTTCTGGATATTGTCTGTAAAGCGCGCTATCCAGGCTGTAACAGCAAAATGTTTAAAATGTTTTCGTGTTCGTCCGTTGGGTGCTCCTGCGCCTTTTATGGGTGACTTTGTAACTTGCCATTCTATCGCATTAGCCAAGTCAAACCGTTTTCGAGCGCTGCAGTCGATTTTGGCGGGCCTTTCGACATCTCTCTCGGTCGTGGCCGCGGAAACAAGACTTATAAAGGCTACATCTGCGTGTTCGTCTGTACCTCGACCAAGGCCGTCCATGTCGAACTTGCCACCGAACTCTCTGCGGAAGCTTTTTTGGCCGCACTTCGGCGGTTCGTAGCGCGTCGTGGTCGTTGCTGTCGCTTAGTGTCAGATCAGGGCAAGAATTTTGTCGGCGCTAGCAACATCTTGGAGCGTCTTATTAAAGACGCAGCGCAGGCGGACGAAATCCGGTTTGAATTCAATCCGCCGGGGAGTCCACATTTTTCGGGTTTGGCTGAAGCTGGAATTAAAGCTGTGAAAACTCATTTGTCGCGTGTCGTTGGGCAGCAGAGGCTGACCTACGAAGAGTTTTACACAGTCTTAAGTCAAGTCGACGCCCTCTTAAACTCAAGACCACTTACTCCACTTAGCACCGATCCCAACGATCTAACGGTTTTAACTCCTGGTCACTTCTTGACCACAGAACCTTTGTCGGTTGTGCCGGACGAGGACTTGACTGATGTCAAGGTTGGTATCACTCAGCGTTGGAAGATGTTACAAAAAATGCACCAAGACTTTTGGAGAAAGTGGTCCCAGGAGTATATGCACACTCTTCAGCAGCGGATGAAGTGGCATGATAGGCAACCTAGCATAGAAAAGGGTGTGTTAGTGCTCATAGTAAACGAGCAAACTAGCCCCATGAAGTGGCCTCTAGGTCGCATAGTAGACACACCTCCTGGGTCTGACGGAGTCTGCCGTGTCGTCACGGTGCGCACTGCTTACGGCTTTTATAAACGACCTGTTGTCAAGCTCTGCCCTTTGCCTATTTAACCATTTCATGTTTACTTGTATCGTTTTTTTTTTATGTGCTCTTTATTTTCGTTTGTTTTGTCGTATCCTAGTCAAAATACTAATGTATTTTGGTGGGCGGAATGTTCACTTTTGTCATTGTCTAGTAGTTTATTTTAGTTTTGTTGTGGTAACATTAAAAAGGGTTTACCTTTACGTAGCTGGCAACAATTTCCCTCCCCCCACCAAAGTCCGTTACTTAATTGGGTCCCGTTTTAAAATATTGTCGCGCGAACACCTCTCGCTCCGTTAATAATTCGTAGTATAACTAAACAAAGTGTGTTGGAGGCTCCCGGCGTGAACACTGGACATAAATCGAAGGCTAAGTGCGTGTACTGAAGGTAAGGTTGACGGTCGATCTGGAGAAGCTGAAAACTGCCACCAACGGTGCATCGCTGCGGACGCCTACGATTCTGTATCCAGCAGATCCGGAGACGCCAGGTCAGACCACCACTCACTTTAGTCTAGCCTAATTTTAATTTATAATAGAACATACACAATATTTCTGGTAATCCCTTCCAACTCTGTCGAACCCCTTTGTCGTTTCTCGTACCCATACAGTCCACTCTTTCGTTTATCGAACAATAAGAAAACTACAATTCATAATAAATTTAATGCAATTTGTTTTCTTACAACTGCCACGAAATAAGTATTAACGTATTAATTTGTACAAGTAACTGCCAGCCTTGCGGAGTGGGCGGAGTCAGTAAAGCTCATGGCGGGCGAAATAATACATACTCTCGCGGCGCAGATTTAAGCTGCATAAAGCTGCATTTTGCCTCGTTAGGGGCGCCCCCACTATCGATCGCAGAAATGTAACCAAGGTCACTTCCGGCCGTGCACTTGTTTAATTATCGTTAACGCGTTCTGTTTAGGTTTAAATTCGCATGTTTGCTGTCACGGAATGTCGCTTCTGTACTTGTACTATTACTTATTCTGTGGTCTAGGTAGGGCGCGATAGGGCTCCGTGAGCATACGTAAGGCGATCGTGACGTTGCGTATCGTGTTCGTACCGGCGTCGGAGTAGAGTTACTCCACCTAGACCACAGAATAAGTATTAAAAGTAATAGTACAAGTACAGAAGCGATGGAGTTGCCTACGTGACTTCCGAATATTCCCGAGCCGAAGCGAAGGTTACCGAACGGTCGGTTGCGTTCCGATACGCGCCACAATGTCATATCCATTCTCTTTCTTTATCATTGAAGGGGACGCACCGCTGTGAGGCGATGACGTCATCATCCGTGAGCGCTAGCCAAATCCAGCCTGACCCCTCTACTACGGCCTGGTTCGAAAAAGGCAATGTTTATATGGGTAGGGAATTTATTAAATTCTGTGCAGACTGCGCATTGGTCATGGCCTTTTTCCAGCGCATCTTCATAGGTTAAAATTATCCAGTAATTCCCGGTGTAAATTTTGTACGTTTGTAATTTGCGATTTAGATCATTTATTTTATATCTGTCCTTATTTTAATTTACAGAGCTTATGATTTATTGCTCATTGTTTAGACACTTCCAAACTTAATGACATGTTTTTCCATTTAAACTTCAGGATCTGCTTAGGCATTATAACTTGTACAGTTTTATTTTTAGTTTTGTTAAAAATACTTCTTTTTTTTTTTTTTTTTTTATGACAAGGTGAAGGCACACGAGCACTCAGGCCACCTGATGGTAAGTGGAATCTGAGACCCATAGGCATTTAAATTCTCAAGTCTATAATCCTAAGACCTCAAATGGAATGCCTCTATGCTAGTAATTTCACCGGTTGTCTTATCCCCACACCGGAACACAACAATGCGAACACTATTGCTTGGCGGGTGGTTAATGGATAAGATGGTGGTAGCGATCCGGACGGACCCTGCACAGGGTCCTACCACCACTTTCAGCCCCTTGTAATTATTTAAGTTATAGTTCTTAATTTAGTTTTAATTTGATGTAAAACCTTAATTTGATATTAGTGTTAAGTTGAATATTTTGTTAAAATGTATCTAATTAAGCCGATGGCCCTAGTAGCCAAAGACCAAAAAAAAAAAAAATGTCTGTTGGGGTACGTCAACATACCTCTTCTAATCTGTGGGGGTATGTATGTCAGGCTCTATTATAAAGGATATTCTACCAATATTTTAAATGTACCGAAGCCGAAGTAATAAAGTAGAATTTTTAAGTGTTAGTTTACTTACTTAATTATAGTAACTCAAATAACATATAGTAGTTGGGATCCCTATATTTCTTAAGTTTACGTATACACTTGAAACACGATGACGACTCCGGGAACTTCGGTAAGAGCATTTATAATAGTGTTTATTTTATTTACCTGTTTATATATTTGCAACAACATTTTATGATTTAAGTAAAGCCTTTCATTATTAGTTACTAAAGGGCAACAGTGCATGCACAATTAGTGTTTTTGATCATTACAATATTGCTACTTGTTTATTGAGTCAACAGTATAGTGTAGATAATATAAAACGTGATTGAAAGTCATAAACATGCAAATACATTGTTTCTGACTAATATAGGCTATGTTTTATTTAGTTTTTAAGAGACTGGAGTGGTCCTTGTAAGGCCTGATGTGCAATAGCCTTACATAATCGAGGCAATTCATTTAAATGACGTTTTAACAAGAATAAATTTCAGTGTTGAGCAAAAGTATTTGATTTTTATATCCTTGCTAGTATATTCCAATTTGAGATCAAGATATAAAAAAATTAGCAAACCATTTGCATTTTATTTATAATTATTCTTTTTATTTATTTTTAAATTTTAAAACAAAACTAGAAGACTTTTTGTTTACCATTAAATTGCACACGAAGGGGTGATGACAGAGCAAAAAAGGAAAAAAAATGGGAATGTTTAATAATTTGTTGTCCAAGTAATAATAGTTACTTAAGTTCTTGTTTTACTATACAATACAATACAAATACTCCTTATTGAACACCAAAAATAAAAAAAATAAAAACAGAACATGGAACAGTACATTTAAATCATAGGTATACATCAGGTGGTCTTACCGCTAAATCGCGATCTCTCCCAGACAACCTTGTAAGAGAAATAACTGAGGACACAAATTCATGGCAGGCGGTGTAAACTAATTCGTTTAGAACTCGAACTAAATAACTACAAGAAACAATGAAATTATTTCAATTTTGAAATTAGAACTATTTATAAATAGACTAAATATAAACTAAATACATATAATTATTCATCTATATAATATATACATACATACATCCTCCAAAACAGCCAAATAATGACAACAGACGAAGCATGAGATAGAACAAAGAAAAAAGTAAAGGAGATAATAGAAAAACTACGGAAGCGATAGAAAATGATCCTTTAGCTTGCTTTTAAAAATGGCAACAGACTTAGCACTTCATACCTCCACAGGCAAAGCATTCCATAACCTTATCGCCTTGATGGTAAAAGAATTTGTGTAAAATTTGGAGGAAGAAAAAGGAACTGACAGGAGAAGGTTTTGGGACGCTCTAATAGATTTAAAATAATTGAACCGCTCCTTTAGGATGCTTAGGTTGGTTGTTAGGTTGTTTTATTATTTAAAAATAAGAAATGGGATATGTTTTTGTTGACATTATTTACAATGTATAGAACAAAATATGGTTTGATTTAAGTTCCTAAACATAACTATTTTGCTAACATTCTATGTACTGTTTTCAAGGTATGTAATTACTGTCTATTGTGTTTCAGGCAACCCCAGCTAATCAAGAATTCAAAATAAGGGTTCCGAAAAACGTCAAGAAAAAGCACCATGTAATGCGATTTAATGCTACACTCAATGTGGACTTTGCCAAGTGGACTCAAGTTAAAATGGAGAGGGAAAACAATATCAAAGAGTTCAAAGGATTAGATGAAGAAATGCCAAAGTAACCTACTTTCCTTATGATAGTTAATTACATGTTACATATAGTACTCGTTTCTGTAAGTAAATGGTCAGGGGTGATCTTAGGTGCATTATAGGTTCGGTCATGCACATTTTACACACCCGTATAGCCCTTTCAGACCCGGGCAATACGATCGTGCGGTAACAGGTCATTTTGGTACTAATGTCTAAATGTATAATGGATCAAAATGTCTCATTATCAAAATGTACAACGGTTGTTGGCCACAGAGTATTCTGTCCTGAAAACCAGTCAAACTGACACTTTAGCCGTCATTAATTCTATCTAGAAAACGTTTTGACTAGAGCACATTTAGTCAATCGCGTTTTGTACATTCTGTCCTGTAAACTTTCAGACAAATTGACAATTTAGCCGTTATGAATTCTATTGAGTAAACATTTTGAATGACATGATTTTTGGACAACTCTACACCTCACACGCTCGGATGCCTGCGACCCGTAACACTGACTCTAGAGCCCCACTAACCCGCCACTATACTGACGATTTCTCAGACATTGATCTGGGTGAGATTGAAATCGCCCTCAGACAACTTAGAAATGGTAAAGCCCCAGGTGAGGACTGAATCACATCAGAGCTTCTGAAAGCCGGAGGGACACCTGTCTTGAAGGGACTACAGAGGCTCTTCAACACCGTCCTCCACAATGGCTCAGTACCAAAGGCGTGGGGAGGAAGTGTGGTTGTGCTGTTCTTCAAGAAAGGAGACAAAACGCTCCTCAAGAACTACCAACCAATATCACTTCTGAGCCACGTCTATAAGCTGTTCTCGAGGGTGATCACAAATTGTCTCGCCCAAAGATTTGATAAGTTTCAGCCCCCGGAACAGGCTGGGTTTCGAAAAAGCTACAGTACCATAGACCACATACACACAGTGTGGCAGATAATACAGAAGACCGAAGAGTGTAAGCGCCCACTGTGTCTAGCGTTTGTGGACTATGAGAAAGCCTTCGACTCCGTTGAAACCTGGGTTTCAACAGTGCCATATCGATTGGAGATATATCGAGGTGATGAGATGTCTCTATGATGCCGCAACAATGACCGTCCAAGTTCAGGACCAGCAAACGAAACCTATCCAATTGCAACGTGGCGTGAGACAGGGGGATGTTATATCCCCGAAACTGTTCACCAACGCAATGGAAGACGTCTTCAAAATGCTGGACTGGGCTGGACGAGGCATAAATATCAACGGCGAGTACATCTCTCACCTTCGATTTGCCGACGATATAGTTATAATGGCGGAGTCGCTGCAGGATCTCAGTGGGATGCTCCAAGACCTCAGCACCGCCTCCCGAAGCGTGGGTCTCGGCATGAATCTGGACAAGACCAAGGTCATGTTTAATAACCAGATCGTGCCGGGACTAGTCTACGTCGAGGGGGCGGAACTAGAAGTTGTCCAACAATTTCTCTAACTCGGGCAGACTATTTAGCTGGGCAGGGGCAACTTCGACAAAGAGGCATCAAGGAGGATCCAATTGGGCTGGGCAGCATTTGGGAAATTGCGTCAAGTATTCTCCTCGGCCATTCCTCAGTGCTTAAAGACAAAAGTCTTTAATCAGTGCGTACTGCCAGTCATGACCTATGGTGCGGAAACGTGGACACTGACGGCAGGACTGGTCCACCGATTTTAAGTTGCTCAGCAAGCCATGGAGCATGCTATGCTTGCAGTTTCTCTGATGGATCACATCAGAAATGAATTCATTCGTCAGAGAACCAAGGTGACCGACATAGCCACCAGGATTGGCAAGTTGAAGTGGCAGTGGGCTGGTCACATCTGCCGAAGAACCGATGGTCGATGGGGAAAGAGGGTTCTTGAGTGGAGACCATGCTCTGGCACACGCAGCGTGGGACGCCCGCCGGCTCGCTGGACCGACGACCTGAAACGAGTCGCCGGTAGCGGATGGATGAGGATGGCCGAGGATAGAACTCTGTGGCGTGCTCTTGGAGAGGCCTATGTCCAGCAGTGGACGAACATTGGCTGATGATGATGAAACATTTTGAATAAAAGAAATCTTGTCCGTAGCATATTTTGCCTTTAAAATATTCAGACAAAATGACCTGGTGGCACAAACACTGAACTTTTTGACAAAATTACATCTCAACCTTTTATGCACATTGGCATTTGTACCAAAATGATCTGTTATACCGATCGTGCGGGTTGACTACATTTGAAAATGGATTTTATTTAGTGATCAAAAACAAATGAAAGTAAACTTAAAACTGATTAATATGTCCTATAATCAGTTAATTACGAAAATTTATTACTATCTGTCACTTGATACTAAGCTAGGTGCAAAAGGGATAAGTAATGTATTTTCTAAGAAAAATTGAATGCCTTCAAAATCACAAAAAATAACTACTTATCAAATGGCAATAGGTCAGTCAATCTTAAGTCGGCATCCCACAATTTTTTTAATCATAACTTCTTTTCATATGTTTATAGGTCAGTCAAACTACAGTAGGCTTATGGTTTAAAAATTTTTGGGACACTGACTTCAGTTTGATTGACCTATTACCATATGAAAAACGCCGCGGTAAAGTCATAGTACATAATTGTGTTTAAACTATTCAAATGTGAGTAAATCGAGATACCTTATCGCCACCCCTGTAATAAGTACCATTGAGGATTTCTGGTGGCCATTAGTGGTCTTCATCATCAGTTTCACTTCACCAAATGATACTTTCTGCATGCATATGCTAGACTTTTTACTGAAAATACCAAAATCGCTTTATGTATGTCTATAATATTTGAGGAGTTCTCTCAATTCCTCACGGATCCCCACATCAGATACCAACTTGGTGGCAATGGGACCACCTGGAGTACACTCTATCAAACAAACAAATTTCAAAATCGATTTACAATTGATGGCGTAATCACGTAAGAAAAACACGAAAAAAAAACCAGTTGAATTGATAACATCGTCCTTTTTTGAAGTCTGCTAAACATTTATTTAATGTACTTATTGTACTAATATATAGAATATTCGTTGTTATTAAAAGACTTAAAATAACAATTTGCAATATGTAAAATGAGTTAGTGAATGCGCCTGCGCCTGCGGGTGCGGTGTCGGATGTCGGATGGCGAGAGTGCTGTGTTGAGTAGCTTATGCGGGCGCAGGTTCGGCGCCGGCTCGGAGTACGGGCGCGACGTGCGCGAAGAGGCGCGCCGCAAGAAGTTTGGCATAATCGCGCGCAAGTACAAGCCCGAGGACCAGCCTTGGATACTGAAAGTCGGCGGCAAGACTGGCAAAAAGTAAGTGACCCCCTCGTCATTCTGCACAATCATATCTTGGCTTTGTAAGTAAGCTTTACGAAATACGATTTGACGTCCTTGGTTAAGTTTAATTTGGTCCTATGAAGTGAACCCCAATCTGCATGTTTTATCATTTTAAGTATATAATTATGTTGTTAAATGGAATGTTTTATTGCATAAGGTTTTGATTTGAAATACGTTGTAATGTGTTAAAAAACTTTAAGGTAGCCAGACCCAAGGCGGAAACACGGCTAGACCTTACATAAAATGTAGGTAAATTACTTGAGGATTGGACTAATGATACACATACTAAATGTGTTAATGGACCTGAATCCCTATTAAGTGAAATATTTCTTAATAATCTGTTTTCAGATTGCGAGCCAAATATCGCAATGAAATGTTGTAGATGTTACATTCGCCTTAGCTTAGTTATTAAACCCTTGACTTTTTTACGTTACGTCGGTTGGGCTTGTCATTCACTATTACCGTTTAAACTTGTCGCGGACCGTATACTGACCATACATCGCAATTTTCGGTGCGGTAATGATTTGAGAAAGAATAGAGTTAAACAGATAGGTTAGTCTGCAAAAAATCATATTGTACCTAATGAATAACTTCTGCTCTGCGAATTGTATACACTCTATGATGTATGTATGTTAGTGTTGTTAAAAGACTAGTCTTGAAAACTTTTGAACCTTAAAGACTTCCAAACCTTGAAGGTTCAAGCTTTGAAGACTCGAGCGTTAAAGGTTTGAGCTCAGAAACGGTTCAGAACCTTAACGACTCAAGCTTTTTATGAGCTCTTAAGAGCAAGTCTTTAAGACTCGGGGTTCATAGACAGCTCAAGCTTTAAAAACTCGGGCTTATTGAAAGCTCAAGGCCCGGAACCTCGAAGGCTTGAGTTAAGCGTTAAGAGCTCAAACAATGAGCGTTATAGGAAGAAAGTATTATTGTACTGTCAAGTGCAAAAATACGTATCGATTTCATCCTCTCATAATTATGTATCGAGGCCTTATTTCGCTGACGTCAAGGGACTACTATGGGACATATTTTTGATTGGTTATGTGCAATTTTTACACTTGACTGTACCTATATTTATTTTTAACCCTTAATTTGACGGTGTTCGGTGTGGCGGTCTCGGTCTACCTAGTTTTTAGGGTTCCGTATCCAAAGGGTTAAAACGGGACTCTATTACTAAGACTCCGCTGTCCGTCCGTCCGTCCGTATAATTATCAAATATGGCATAGATAACATAAATTAATCTACTTTGTTAAAAGCTTTTAAGACTTAAATGCTACAAACCTTATAGACTTAAACCTTCAAAGCTTAGGAGGCTTTAAAGCTTAAGGCTTAAAGACTAAGGTTTCTGTGCTCGTAAGCAACAACGCGAACTTATTAAGTTGAGGCTTATATGGTCGAGGCTTTAAGGTTCGAGGCTTCTAGACTCGGAAGTCGCGACTCAAGTCTTGTAGTTTACGCCTCTAAGCTTAAATCACAACACTAATGTATGTGTATGTTTTATTACCCGACTACGGCGAAGCAAAGGAATGGCGAAGCAAAGCTATGCAAATGATTTTGACACCCTATGTATGTTTTTATGTTTCTATGTCAATTTGTATGTATGTATGTATATATGTATGTATGTATGTATGTATGTTCCACTCTACCGCCGTTCCTATTGAACCGATTTTACCAAATGAGGTGTCTATCGATTTGTCTTTTTTGTGCGATGGTTATAGGGTTTTTAGTTTATTATAAATTAAACATGGCGGCTCGAAATTAAAAAATTGTACTAGCGGGTGGAAAGAAGTGGTCTCTGCCTACCCCTCTGGGAGACAGGCGTGATTTATGTATGTATGTATGTATGTAGACTTCGAGGACCATCTAGCGGGCAGTGGCGGTACTACGCTTGTGATATGTCCAGTAATTAGTTCCGCTACCGGATGGTAGATGGCGTAGGTAAGCAATTTTTGTGTCATTTGTTACAAGATTATATTTTTTATGATTTTACGTCAAATGTATAGTTTTCAGACTTTTCCCTATAATTGTAATATAAGACGGTATTACTTGCCAAATTCCTTAGATCTTGGCCTACGGGAAATACCCAATCCTATGTCGCTAGTTATCAATCTAATGGCATAGAAAACATTAATTTCCAACTACGCCGATAGATGACGCTCACAGGCAATTAATAATAGTTCCGCTACCGGATTGTAGATGGCATAGGTAAGCAATGTTTGTGTATTTTTTTCTCCAGTATGTACCGAAAAAGTACCAAGCTTATAAAATAACGGGGCGCTTAGGACATTTTGGCTTTCGAGAGCCGAGCGCTCCGCTAGTTAATAACCGTTCATTGCTTGTCATTACTTTAAGAGCCTATTTGTAACACAATTTAGTGAACCAGCTGCCCGTTAGATGTCGGTAGTTATCAATCTAATGGCACAAAATATTAGTTTCCAACTACGCCGGTAGGTAGCGCTAACATGCAATTAAAACGCGCCATCGTGAATTAGAAATATTGCTAAATTTAACTATCGAGGATGTGTGATTTTAAATGACATTTTATTTGTTTTTGTCAAAATCTGCTCGATAACATTGATAAATTACTACATATTTTACCTAAAAACTTGAGGGTATCATCAAACTAAATAATAAAAATAATTTAAAAAAATATATTTTTAACACGATTAAAAACAGGATTCAATAAAAAACCAAGTTTAAAAAGTATTAAATAAAAAAATAAGTTTCAAAAACAAAACCCGACTACAAAAGTACAAAATAAAAAATAAGTTTTAAAAAACTAAAACCTGACTGTAAAAAAAGAATGAAACAAGTTTAGACCTTGTTATGTTTTAAACTACATACGAGTATGTACCAAGAAGGCTAGAAATTATAATTATTTTGGCCTTCGACTACGAACAATATTTTTAATAGGTTGCTAGTAGACAGGATGATGATCATAATGGATGGAGCTCCACTCAGAGGTATGACTGCTGCCAATAATGTGTTGAATTTTCCTAAATTTGGACTCTACGTGATCATACGAACACTAGGAGAGGTTTTATTCTTTATCAGATAGCTAATACCACTTTTAAAATCTTATATCTTTTACATTTTTCTATTGCTGTTTTATGTGTTGTTTTAGTGTTGATCTATGTTTGACATGAAAAATCCTTTTTTAATCACTCTGTATTGTAAATGCCTATTTTGTAACTAATGCCATACGATTAAATAAATAAACATAACAAAGCTCTAAACTTGTTTCATTCTTTTTTTACAGTCGGGGTTTAGTTTTTTTTATTTAAACTTATTTTTTTTTTTTGTACTTTTTGTAGTCGGGTTTAAGATTTTTAATTCATGCATTACTTTAACTTAACTACCAAATCTTTATAGATAATAATAAAAATAACTTTTATTAATTAGTAGTTGACGCGATTTCAAAATAGTATTTTTCACAATCTTGTTATAATAGAGAGCTTTTTAGTCGAGTACCGTGTTTAGGCCACGAAGCTTGCTGAGTGGCCTAAGGAAGGTACGAGATTAAAAAGTTTGATTATGACACTATAGTGAACAATACTATTTGTAAGAGTTCATTACAATTAATAATTTAAATCATTAATACGAGTACCTATAAAAGAAAAATATACATATATCGTAAGTACTATATTGTCTCGTTCTAGTTGCCATATTAGTTATTTCTTGAGGAGTGAGGTTTCGCCACTGTCACTACTCATTTTCTCATTTTCTTTCCTTAGTTTATATTTTAACTTTTTAAGCTTAAGGTCTGATTTTTGTGTCTACAGAAAAAACGTAATCTTCTTAGCTCTGAAAAGAAAAGTTATCACACCACCGGCGTCCGTAATGTTGCAATACCGTGCCAAGCTAAAAATAGTAGCCAATCACAAAGCGAAGTTTTTTTTTATGCCCTGGATACAGCAGCAAGTTTAAGTAGAGTTTTGACAGATGAAGCGATGCTGCTACGTTCCAAAACGTCATACATTGGCAATTTTGTACCGCATCGAGTCTCCTTAAACAAGGGCACATATTATTTAAATACGAAGTTCTATTTTCAATTTTTTTTCGGTTGTCTAGAGCGTATCGAAATAGTTATTTCAGTTGTTTCGGAAGTAACATAGACTTTTCAACGATGAAAAGAGTGACGTTACAGTATACTCTATGAAATCTTAATACACAGATTTTAATCGACGAGTACAAAAATAAATAAATTATATTGTTTCTATATTTGGAACAGTTAACCCCTAATAGAACCCCGTAGAAGTAAAAAATCTAGACAAAAATTAAATAGAGTGATGGTATCGCAAGTCTCTAAAGAGTAATAATAGATGATTTTATGTTTGAGCAAAATACAAATTAAATTGCATCATAAACATACGTCGTTATCGCGGGTACAAAAACGATTTGACAGTACAGAAAGATTATGAAAAACAAGCAATAACAGACGCGAAACTCATTTTGAGGAACATCTATGCCTACTGCTACGAGTTTACAATGTATCACACATTAGGTATTTCTAATACCCAACCTCCATACTTGACTTGAGTACCAATACAACTTAAATAGATTAACTATGCAGTCGTATTGCAAACTCTTTAATATTTTTTCCTATTTGACATTGTCATTTGTTAGTAAGTATATTATCAATTATCCGTACTGATAACTGTGTGTAATATATTTATTGCCGAGTGCTTTTAAAATGCCGCGAAGGAAAAAAACGAGCGAAGAATTTGTGGAGTTGTAGACAAAGGATTATCCTGAATTACAGGCTCGCGATACAAAATTATATTACACTAAGTGCAATGTTAGTTTCCCCCAGAGCTTCTATGCAACGACATTTCAACTTGGAAAAGCATACATCCGTCAAAAAAGATTTTAGGATGGAATTGACCAAATTTATGGTAAGCTGTAATATACCAAGGTCTCAGTTAGAAAATCCCATATTCAAAATTTTTATTTTAAAAAATGTTAAAAAAAGACGTTAAAATATAATTAAATTTACTTATTTCCTATGTATAAACTTGTTAACTAAACAGATGGAAACATATGACAACAGTTTAACCCATACCCCTTTGCGGCTGTATTTTTTATTGATCTTTTCTAGAGAAAACTCTTCACATGTAAAGAGCTTCTTAGATGTTTAGTAGCTGTAGGCAGAATACGTCCGTTTCTACCAAATAGACATTATGTTTTATCTGCTCTTTATCTGATGGGTAATTGTACCCGCGATAACGACGTATGATCATAAAACGTAGGTAGTAAAATTTAATTTCAGCTTATTGTAATGTGGTAAATATATGGCCTCTGCCCTATTAAGGGTTAATCTGCGGCGTCTTGCTGTAAATATCCATTTCAAGGAACTGAACGATCTTTCCACGGCGGCAGTTTTAATAGGTGCATATTTTTTTTTTTTAAGGAATCGAATGTTGCACGAAAAGTTGGCGATCGAAGTTCTATTTCTTTGCCTTGTAAAAATTCGTGCATAGTTTTTAGTGTGCCAGAATTCTTATTTAACAACTACTTCAGTTTTTTTTTAATGTTTTTCCTTTTACGTTTAAGTTTATTTTGCATATATCTTGATAGGTTTTATGAACTATTTGCTACTTTTTTTAAAGTAGGGACTTAACTGAAGAGGTTGATAATGAGTATGACTGACCATTATAATATACTAGCGACCCGCCCTCGCTTCGCTCTGGATTAAAGTATTATACATATAAACCTTCCTCTTCAATCACTCTATCTATTAAAAAAACCGCATCAAAATCCGTTGCGTAGTTTTGAAGATTTAAGCATACATAGGGACAGACAGCGGGAAGCGACTTTGTTTTATACTATGTAGTGAAGAAAGAAATCATGACAAATCTTCGTAAATCCAACTTAAGCTCCAACTTTTGAGGTCATTATTGAACAAAGTTCACTTCAGCAAAACCTGTGCTAATTAACGAAAAAAATCTGTACAAAGAGCAATGGGCTAAAATGTATGGAACGTGGTACAGTCGAAGTCATAAATATGATTACACTTTAGTACCACGCCACTTTCATTCACTGAGACAATTACATATAATTATATGTAGCTTATATGACACGTTCGTAGATTTACCATAGCAGCGCCATCTATTGATTACTTACTCAACCCAGTCGAAAGGTATCGACATCTGTTAGAATCATTTGGAGTTAACAGATAATTGCGACTGTCAAATAATAACAGACAAATAATTAGCAATAAATTAAAATTGTGACTATAATTTGAGATTTAAACTATCCTATCTCTCAAGTTGGATCGAACTGCACATGGTGTGCGAATTTTATTATAATCGGTTAAGTGGTTTAGGAGTCCATTGAGGACAAAAATTGTGACACGAGATTTATATATATTAAGATGTATATGTATAAATTATTCAATTTTTTTTAAGTGAATTATTTATAAGTTAGAAACTAGCTAGAGTACATTCTGCTTTTTAGTCAATACCTACTCTTTGGGTAATGTCAATCCTTCCTGCACCGAAAATTGCTGTATGATACTGACTGAGGTTGATTGCGACAAAATGGCCAATGGTTCAGAACAATGAAGGATGACTGACAAAAATATTTGTTGTATTTAGTACATCAATAACTGTAACAAGGTACTTAGTACGGCTCAGGGTCTGAGATCTCTACTACTAGCAAATGAATTCATATAAAATGCGCATGTGTGCGTTCTATAGCATGGTTCTATACCAGCTTTCAACAAAGTACTAAAGTCGGAGGAGAATATTAAACAAACAGTTTAACCATATTATTTGGTTACGATACGGATAAATATAAAAAAATTGGTATGCCGTTTATTAATTATTATTCTCTTTAGTTCAATCGAAGGCACTCTTAAATGTACATTTACAAACGAACATAAACCATATCGCAACGTATTAAAGTCTATGGGTGGTCAGTTAACATTGTCATCGTTTGTACTTTAAGATTTAAAAAAAAGTTCTAAGCCTAAGGTATTTTGAGGTTTTATATGTAATTATGGTACTGGCCACTAGATAGACCATTCAAAAACAAGTAATAGAAAAAGAACATTTTCATTACAATTGTAATATCTCGAGATATTCAACGATTAACAGTATCATGTCTGAATTATCATTGCATATTACGAAAATCAAGCACCGGGCTGTGATTTGATTAAGTTCCTCACGAAAAGTAAAAGCTCCTCAATGCATTTTTCAAGAAATGGCTGGTATTTATGGTGTCTCTGGGCCTTCCTATGCTACAGTTAAAAAGTGGAGTAGTCTATTTAAACAAGGACGAGAGTCGATCGAAGACGACCCCCGCTCAGGACGGCCAGTATCGGTAGTGACCGACCAAAACGTCGCTAAAGTGTTGGAGGATCGAAGAAATAAGATGTGTCAATTAGCTGAAACATGGGTCAGACAGTATGATCCTGAATGTAAGTCGGATTCCATGCAGTGGATTGAGAACGGTGAAAGGCCGCCCAAAAAGTTTAAAGTGCAAAGATCCGCCTCTAAGCTAATGGCTAACGGTGTTTTGGTGAAATAATAAAAGATAAATAAAATATAAATGTGAATTAAACCTTGGCTGATTTTAAACCTCTATACTTAGTCTAAAATGACGATGAAAAACATTTTATTTATTGAGTAGTGCCAGTGGCCTCTCAAGTTGTTATTGTTAGAAGCATTTAAAGACTGTACACGATAAAATCCGGCCATGCATGTTCTGGTGTATTTAAAAAAAATAACGAACGCTAATTTTCAAGCAGCACCTTTTTGTAATAGTCAGTTGTTAAGAAACTACATAATAAAAATCCAATCATAATAAAATGTTAGAGCGTCTGTGACTTAGACCATAATATAATCTACAGTACCAATATTAATTTGTAGTCTTCCGACAGTCTTTACCAAATTCTCCCGCTATAAACATTTTGTTATTTTTAATTATACAAGCCAAATTATACCTTATTAGTCTTATTACATTATCTTTTCACATCAGTTAAAACTTTTCTAAATGTATCTGGATTGAGATAGTTCTGTGGTTTTTTTTACTTTTGCGAATTTGACTTTTTGACAAATAAATGCTTCCCATCCAATAACAACTTTCAATGCTTGGAGTAAAACGTATTCCTCACTACTACAGATAGAAATGAGTTTCAAAAAGTATTTTTTTGGTAAGACGACATTCTAATGTGCGTAAAACAGCTTGTAAAAATATAAACACAGTTGTGACATTGTAGCAGGAAGCGAGTGAAGATTGTCAAAAAACGCAGGACAGGAGATGAATGGTATGATAGAATATATTCGATGCAAACTCACACGTCCCCTTAAATTATGATACGATTTTATTTTTTTATGTAGTGTTATAATAATACAAGTAATTAAAACTAAACTGCTTGAAAATATGCATTAATTTCAAAGATATACCAAAGCATGCAAGGCCGGATTTTATCATGTACAGTCTTTATTGTCCTGATGTCCTCTTGAAGATAAGGGCGGTCAATTTCACTGATCAGGTATAGTGTTTTATTATACCCATACAAGTAAACCTACCTTAATCAACAGGAGCTTCTCTATTGTTCTCAAGAACAAAGGAAACCGCAATGTCCTGGTCAGGAACCTAATATTTCTATTTCACGTTATAAAATAATAACGAATATTTCGTTATAAAAATTTCTTGGTTTCTCTGATTGTTGCGTAGTGACATCCAAGTGTCGTACAAAAAGGCATTTACATTAAAATAAACGTTAAGTCGAAGTTAAAAAGTTTATTTGGCCCTGTTACGAAAACACGGAAAGAATTACGTGCGTCATGCTAATATCTCCTAAAATATAAATGTAAATGTATATTGTGTATATGGATTCACCAAGTGAAAAAGTAGAGCATTTTTTGAGAAAAGGCCTCAATACATGATGGTGGTCGTGACAATAAATCGATCCTCTCGACCACACCTTGCACACCTACACCACACCGTACTCCTTGGTCTGCCGGTTCCTGTTCTTCTAACGTGGGCCCAGTTTCTCGGAAACGTAGAACGACTCTTTGTAATATGTGAGTAAACCGTTCAGTGCTGGCTTTTTTTATATCTCTTTGTACCGTTGAAAGTGACACGCCTGTTGTACTTCTCTGACTTCTGCCTTCTTTTAGCATAGTGACGATTCGAGTACATTCTGCTGGTGTTAGCGACATGATAGGAAGTCAATAAAGACCGTGAAAGACGATGATGACTGCCTTTTATCAATTGAAAACAAAAGTGATAAAACAAGTAAAAGTAAAACATGCGTGATTTGAATTTATTACCAAGTTCGAAGTTTATATTCTTTAAAATATGTTTAACTGTAACAATTAAGGCGTCATACGATATTAAAAAATATTATAAAGCTAGTGGGCCCCCGTGTGGATGTCGGGTTAGAATAGTGCCACTCCATGTCTTCCCGTGGATGTTGTAAGAGGCGACTAAGGGAATAAGGGCTTGTAGTACTGTTAGGCGATGCGCTTGCAACCTGTCACTAATACACCAGTAAACTTCTTGGCTTGATTGTGCAAAATGTGGGTATAGAATTATATACAAGTCTTTTTAGATTTGTTGGTATTTCTGTAGCTCTGCCTAACCCCACTCTGGGAATGAAGGCGTGATATTATGTATGCATTATGTATGTATAAAGTTAGATCCATGCACGTAACATTATTAATTTGCAAGATACAGATGATTTTGTCACTGACCCGTATTATTTGCCCACGAGTGTAGTTGTGGGTTCGAGTAAAATAGTAGGTATTTAAAGCTTACGTGTTGCTGGGAACATGCTACTTTTTGAAAAGCGTTAGTTGTGGGGTTAATGATCCTACTGACACCCCTTCTTAATGTACTCTATGTAATTCGAGGGTGCCCAATCTTCTTCCAGTAGCATCTATGAAAGTCTCCTTACAATCAAATTCTTTCGGGAAAAACAATGGATTCTTATCTTACCTAATTCAATAAAGGTGACATGGTTTTTCGTTTTAAATCATCAAGTTGGTATAGGTGAAAAACTTAAGTAAGACACCTGTTGTATGTAGTTGTGTACAGTTTGCAAAAAACGCATAAGCATAATACATTATATAAATATGAGTGGTACATATTAATAACATACTGTAATTTTTTTATACCTCAATCACTCGCCTTTTCGTCATCCTCATTTTCATCAGTGGACTGTACAGAAACAATGTCACTGTCATTATCTTCCGAGGAAACACTTATAATGAAACTCTCCGATATTGCATCCATTTGTAATTCTTGACATTGATACTTTTGCTCCTCCTTCTTTGTATGTAAGCATACATTTTTCCATTCTTCCTGAGTTATTGTACTATTTTTTTCCTTTGCTAAACTTTTAATTGACTCCATATTCATTGAAACGTTTTTTTTGGCAACAAATCCTTTAACTATTTCCCAAATGTTTTCAATTGGATTGAATTAAGATATGGATTGATGATATGGTGGTAAGCGAAGTGGCGTATGTCGGTGTTGACTGAAAAATGTATAAATTGTGTATTCAACGAAATTTTGCTTATTTTTGAGTAAAAGGTCGTATAGTTGTGTCTTATACATAGTTGGGGAATGGTCAATATTTCGCTGAGTGAGCCAATCCATCATGACTTGCTTTCGCGAGTTCGAATTCGGTGCCGGATTTTAAAGCGAATTATGGTATCATGCATTATCCAAAACGTCAACACTGTTTCATTTTAGGTTTGGTATTAATTGAGTTTTAATCCATTTGGAATAATTGTTAAAATTCATGTTATCATGATAGTCACCGGTTTTTTCCATTCCGCCTGCATGGACTATCACGAGACGTTTTCCCTCTGAAACTGGCTGCTTCATACCGGAAGTACTGCCATCAGACCATGATTTTTGTGTGGAGTGTGATGTGTCAATGTATGTCTCGTCAGTGAATACGATTGGCCGCCCTTGGGCACGGTATTCGTTAATTTTGCACAGAACATTGATTCGTAAATAGCGAATTTCTTGTTTTTCCATTAGGAGCCTCCTGTTGTCTTCAGTTTTCTTCCATTTGAACCCCAATAAAGATACGTATTTCCTTAATGTAGTAATGCTACCTCGATAATCAATATCATCTTTTAGTTAACAAGGATCACTTTTAACGTGGGTGTCTCTTTAATGGTCGATATGAAAATTATGAATTGTTCTCCTTATCACTTCTCGATCTAATTCGTCAACAGTAATGCGTGATTTTCGGTTAGATTTCTTTATGGGTGTTTTAAGTTTTTGATTTGAATGCATACTTTCAAATTCTTTTAATGTGTTGAGAATCAGTTTTTTCGGTACACCAGATATTTCTATGACCAATTGTTTTGGTGTTGATAAACAATTTGAGTCTTTATCGCAAACCTCCTGGAAATGTTTGTACAAATTACACAAAACTCTTTTCGTTTGAATATGCAGTGGTTGTCCTCTACCAATTTCAGGAAATGGTGCCATATTAGTTTGCCAAGCTGAATTCAAAAACGACGTTTTACAATTTAATTATGTGGTAAACTGTAAGTATTATTGTTTATTCATGAACGACGAAAAAATACGAAGACAATTACTCGACATTGACAACTATTTATATTTTATCATGACAATAGAATCATAAGTGGACAGGAATAATCAAACTTGAAAGATAATGAGTTTGCAAACCAAACGATATTTTACAAATTTCAAAAATGGAATGTCCAATTGCACACGTTACTCACACATACAACAGGTGACTTACTTAAGATTTTCACCTATAAATAATTGGTAAGTACATAATAATATTTGTATGCTGTTAAAAATACAACCTTGTTTAAAACTCCTAACAAAAAATCACAGCTTGACCTGGCCTCTTTTTGCGCGAGTGACGGATAGTTCGAGTAGCATGGAAAATTCCAGAGCGTTTGTTTCACTGATGTGCAATGTAATATGAACTATTTCGTTATACACTTAACTCTCTTTTTACCTGACTTCAAAGGAGTAAATTTACAAGGAAAAGAAGAATATGCGAGGGTGACACTGAAAGTTTTTAGAACTGGCCACTTGTAAACAAAATAATTAAAAAATATGTATAAATTTTGAAAATGGAACTATTTGCTAATATTATTGAGTATGAATTTTATTCATTTGTCATTTGTTTTACGATTTGGCGGCAAATTGAAAATTGTCTGTGTCACGTAAGCATGAATTTAACGCGAGAAAGTTTTCGTGCACTGATTTTTTACGACTTTCGATATCATTTAAGTCAACAAGAAAGTTATGATAGACTACGATTGGCCTTTCCCGATGAAGCCCCATCTCGTGCCACTGTTTACAACTGGTTTAATGAGTTTAAACGTGGTCGCACTAATCTCACCGATGATCTGCGTAAGGGACGGCCTTCTACGGCGACGACTGAAGATAACATCAGTGTTGTGCGGCGTATGATAGAGACTGATAAAAGAGTGATCTATCAGCAGATTCGGACAAGCTTAGGCATCGGTATGAGTCAAGTGCACACAATCCTACATGAACATTTAGCGGCCAGGAAGCTTTGTGCCCGGTGGATACCTCATAATTTGACCGAGGCCCAAAAACTCCATCGTGTTGATTGGTGCCGTGAAATGATTGAAAGATTTAACGCAGGTGACTCAAATGCTGTGTTCGACATACTTACGGGTGACGAAAGCTGGATTTACTGTTATGATCCCGAAACCAAAAGACAATCTGCTCAGTAGGTGTTTCCTTCCGAGGAGTTGCCAACTAAAGTGAAGAGAGGTCGAAGCGTGGGAAAAAAGATGGTGGCCTCGTTCTTCGGAAGGACATGTCATTACGCGACAAGAGGATCGAAAAACAGTTAATGCAGAGTGGCACACTAACAATTGTTTGCCACTTGTCTTGGAAAAAGTTCGGGAGAAACGACCTCGCAGTAGAATCCTCCTTCACCACGACAACGCCTCGTAGCACACCGCCAGGCGAACGATCGACTATTTGGTCGTCAGACGTGGAATTACTGGGTCACCCGCCGTATAGCCCCGACCTCGCACCTTGCGATTTTTATATATTCCCGAAAATAAAAGAAAAACTTCGAGGAAAACGTTTTGTGGACGCCGAGGAGGCTGTGGCTGCGTTTCTAAAGGCCGTCGAAGAGAACCCTAAGGACGAGTGGACAAAGTGCATTTCTCAGTGGTTCTATCGGATGCAGCGATGTATTGACATGAATGGACACTATTTTGAAAAGATATAATAAAACTAATAACTTGCTAGTTTACTCAGTTTTTGATTGTCTAAGAACTTGCAGTTTGACCCTCGTGCATATTAATAAAATTAAGATTAAAAATCAATAACCGGTGGTTGGAAATGCCTCTTTTGGATAAGGTTTGGTTTGTGTTATTGTTCCGACATGACAAAACTGTACAGTAAGGCATAAATATACCTCGTTTATATATCAAATTAGTTACAAATGAGTTTTTTGTGAATTTATCTGTCATGTCATGTCTTGTCAGTTTCATGTACGAAATATGACTACGTCACTCGCCTATGCCATATAAACTTGTGGCAACAAGGGAACGCCCACTTCACCTTTCTAATAGTTGGTTATTCCGTGGTTTTTTAAATATTGTCCTTTGACTTCAGTAGTTTGTTGAAGGCTGGTATAGAATCGTGATATAGAGAGCACACATGCGCATTTTCATATGAATTCATTTGCTAGTACTAGAGATATCAAACTCTGGTATATAGATTCTCTTTTTCTCTATATGAGCAATTATTTTCTTTGGTATACTTAGCTACTTCTATGTTTGACCGTACATGAAACTATGCAATTAATAAATAGGGAGCCTGCCGTTTGGCCAAAATATTTTTGGTCTAGTGTATCATTTCTCAAATTGTTCATTTGCCAAACCAATGCTATATACATTTTCCGAATTTATTTTAGTACCATCATGTAGAACCGTATAGTTTACGTTAGGTTAGCTTTTATAAAATCCACAAATATTTACGGTTACAGAAAACAAATCGGGTTGGAAAATGAAAATTTGGGAAATGAAACATTTGACCAAAAACATTTTGGCCTAACGAAATAGACCCGAATAAATAAAATCCAAATGTGTCCCAAAATATTTGTATGGTAAGTTCGTATTGGATATTTTTACGTACTTGGGGGTAAGTAACTGATACAAATACACGAATACACCGATAGTTAAGAGCTTGATTTAATTAATATACTAACTTAACTGTTATTAACAATTAACGCACAATAAACTTCGAATACTTAGATGATCGCTCGGGTCGCTCTTGTTCGCACGGTTCGCTATCCAAGTAATGAATGAGTCACGCCGCGCTCGCGCCTCAGTTTTATACTCCCAATCCCCGAATTTTCCAGCATGCCTTCTCGAATGACCGATTAACCTTGACCCGACGGGGACGTTCTAGTTAGTTCGATAATGGAAGGTTCTACACATTGCGGCCTTGTTCTACAATACCGACGCTTTGACCTTGAATTTGATTGAATCCGTTAACAATCCATCAATCTCTCAAAAGTTGCTGGCGCATTACACAGTCCAATCGGCAATAATTTTTTCATGCACTCGTTCAGGTATATGTTGCCTTGGCAAAATATGGAGTACTACGTTTGCCACATGAACAGATGGCTTACCATTAGAGAACGTTCTTCGCAAATTTATCAGGTTTAATGACCTTGTACTCGTCATCGACAGTTTTCCTATCGGTCTCAGAGTTAAAATTATGTCCAGGTAGTGAATTAAAGTCCAATTTGAGGTACCCACGTTTCATCGTCCATATCAATAGTTATTTTACATGGTTATTTTTGAATAAAGTTTTCTTGATCTGGGGCCCGTTTCATTAAAGCTTGTAATAGAAGTCCCTTTTTAATACATACTGTTGGAAAGAGATTTCCGCTAATAATACAAACAATATTTTTTATGAAATAGGCCTCTGGTTTTAGTTACACTCTGGTGTTTTGCATTTCTTTTGACTCTTAAGTCTGTTTGAAAGTCTTTATATGATTATTTTTCTTTACTTGTTGCACTGTAGATTTCGACGTTTCGAACTTGTAGCTAAATTTCTTACAGAAGAGTTTGCTGTCTTTCCAAAGCAGATATGACTTTCTTCTTGATTTATTTGTCGACAAACCCGCTGGTTAGACCACTTCCAGGCCTACTCCAACAGTTTCTCTAAACCGTTTTAGCACCCTTTGTACTGTTCTTATAGAGGTATTCAGCTCCATCGCTATTTTTTTCGCAGAATTGCCACGATATTCGACGTATTTGTACAATATTTTTTCATGTAGTTTTTTTTGGGCAAACAACATCTTTGAAAATGTTTTTAACTATGTGTTTTTGTTCTACGGAATATTCATAATATGCTAGCTTTGTTACAAACGACAGATATTTAACCTTTTTTGATTTAAACCTGTTATTACACAATCGTTGGAAGTGTAAACGACATGTTTTAGCTTTAGATCGCCAGAAAATTACTTATCAAGCAAACCATCACAAGCTCCTGTAACCTTGCAGGGCGTCACATGTGTAACTGTGTGAATAAATTTTCAAGGTATTTACTCCTTTTCTTTTGTGGTACTAAAACTTTTCAGGTGACTTATGGTTAATTATAATAATGTATGAATATTAAAATCAGACAACCAAATTTACAGACCTCACTCGTTTAACGCCTCATTTTTTTTAAATCTTCGGACTAATCTTGTAAGTCAGGGGAAAATGAACCCTTTTCGTACAAAACCAAGGGACAACATCGTCACCTGCTTTACCAACTATATGAATAATTACGTAAAACTGTACTATTTTAAATCAAATCATTTCAAATGTTAGCCTATTTCTCTTTTAATGAACATATAGCCACGTCGTAAGCAAATATATAGTTTTTCTAAAAGCATATCATTTGTAAAACATGTCAAAAAATGGGGAGTACTTTAAAAGATGATTCACCCAACTAAGTACCTACTTACAATCATCGAAATATGTATAATAAGTAGCTGAAAATCGACCCCACTTACTTAGTGCTGGCGGCGGGGGTGGAGCTAATACTTAGCGCCGAACCGTCTTTCAGTCGACTTCATGAAAATTTATTCGATTTGGATCATTACCGGATTTAAATAGTTGCCTTTGCAGAATTTGCAACATCCATTTTGATGAAACCGATGTCATCTCAAAAGCTGGAAGACATTTTTTTAAAGTCACAGCTGTCCAGCCAATTAGTACGTTGTCGACATTTATTTACAATAATAATAATATTTTAATGAATATCAAACGTCGAGTGGTTAAATCACACATCTATTAGGAACTTGAGCTTGCTTAACTTCTATTGTCACGTATCTTTATGCCTAAGAGAATAAGGATGTGTTGCGATATATTTGGCACATTGGATGCTAGACTATTGCTGCTGGCTGTAGACAACTTTATAATAGTGTAACATACGAATGCTAAATGATTCAAGGGGAATAATCAGTTTGTCAAAACACTGCTAAAAACATATTAATATAATTCAGTATAAAACCATACTTTAATTACTGTCCACTGAAACGTTATATCAATATCTGACATAAATGACTTCGAACCTTAAGAGGCCGTACACGAAATATTGCCGATTTCGCCGATTTACCAGATTTTACAGACGTGATTTTACTGTTGAAATACTTTACTTCTACCAATTTTAATGCGCAACACGAAAGATAATTTCAACTTTTAACGAATGTATGAGCTACTTTTTTGTTTTTATTATTTGATACTGATTTATCGACCTAAAACCGGCGACTGTTTTGTGAATTATGCTGTAAGAGGTTTAGAATATCGCATATTCACGAATCGTTTTGACGTCTAAAAGGTATGAAAATTTTTCGATTTATTGCTGTAAATATTGTCTAAAAAATGTATGAATTACTTTTTACCACCTTCATATATTTTTTTTGTGTCAAAAAATGATTAATTTGGTAAAGTTTTACAGAAAATGGGCAAAACATTGTTTTTGATTACGACTACTTAAAACTATCGTTCATAAAATTAAGACAACAGTAATAAAGTTCAGTTAAAAATCAATCCATTACTATAAAAAAACATCTAAAAATAAAAAATGAATAGCAACATATAATGTTTTAAAATAACCTAAATCTCACAGTATAATCTTGACAAATCTGAAAAAGTACCTCATTTATTTGTAAGTCATTTATTCGATCAGAACTGAAATGATATTTCATGATGTGCATTCAAACTTATAGAATAGCAGTATTTTAACTGTAAAATCTCAAAAAGAAGCAAAACCACCAAAATTTCGTGTACGGCCTCTTAACTCAATTAGTATTTAGTTCATTATCGAAAGATCTTAAGATCTTTTCATTTCAAAAAGAGGGTATTTGCAGCGGATACGACAGTCATATTTCTTTGAGGTCCCGTCCATACTCTTTATAGTTCGATGCTTACAAAATAGTTGGTATTGTAAGCATCAAAATAAAATAAATCACAGAAATTTTATAAAATGTTAGAATTCACTTGAGAAAACCCACTAGTGATTATGATATTTTATAAAATTTCTACTATACTTATTATAATTTAATGTAATATAAAGTAAATGATTAAATTCTTTTGTTAGGTACTGAATTCATACGATGCTGGTTACAAAAAATTAAAATGCCATACCTTGGGACACATTAAAATATTTTGTAATTTTTGCATACTTTCATGTTACTCTACCTACCTACCAACTTGTTATATACATCTGGAGATGTCATTTACAGTTGCCAGTATTATGAAAAATGCTAAGTTAATGGAACTTTAACTACTATGAAACGTAATAATAAAGGAAGAGTAATAAATAAGATGTTTTAACTAAACCCTTAAGTTGTTGCTAAGTTGATATTTATAAAATTTACCCCATAAAGCTCACTCGTGTAAGGTTTAATGTACTGGCATTTAATACTTATTTGCCCACACGCACGCATACATAAGCAAAATACAAGTAATTCATATATAACTGTTTGTTTATTTACAACTGAGAGCTGTTATATTAAAGGATTCCATAATGTGCGTGGCAGGTTTAAGGGGGTCCGTGAGGGCGGCGTGTCCGAGAACGCCGCGTACTACGTGTTCACACACGCCGCTGACTCTACCATCGACGCCTACCCGCTGCAGGAGTGGTAACCGCGACCGCCGCACACTTCGGCTGAGTATCGCTAACTCAGCTTACTCGATAATGTCAACTCTATACCTATTTATTTATGTATTAATTGCCATCATGTGCATGAAAACGGGTCACTTAGAACAGAATTTCCATTTAAACTGACCCGTTTTTATTGCTCCTCAGTGTTTAAAACATGTTATAACCCTCTGTTCTCAGGTATAACTTCCAACCTATTCAGAGGTATAAAGCCCTTTCGGCGGAAGAAGCTGAACAAGAATTTGGCAGGTCAGTAACTGTTAAAACGAAAGAGCAGGTACACTTTGTTTTTGGTTTCCGTTAACTTTAAGTAAATATTATTTTACCAACCTAAAGTTCATATCGATTTATTTAATATACTCGCGTAGTTTTAAAATTTTAGCCACTCACTTAAAGTGATGCCTCTGATATGGAAGCGTCCGTAGGGTAGGAACTAAGTTACTGTGGGGGGGACTACAAGCCTGATTGTAGCAGCCGCGACGGGGCGTCTCACGGCTGAATACATTTTGATTGAATAGTTAGAAGCGGGCGAGTGGTCGTGCAAGGACGGGAGATAGGTGTGAGGGGCACAGGTGACGACTGTTGCAATCGTTGCAGACGTAACAAGGTGATCAACTACTTCTCGCTGATGTTCCGCAAGCGCATGCGCGGGGACGACGCGGCCGACGACGCCGATGACCCCGACGAGAAGAAACCTAAAGGTTCCAAAGCCAAAAACGGTCAGAACCAGACTTAAGTGTTACTTCTCTATCAATGTACAAAACAGTGTGGGAAACAGTGCGGTTTGTTGCATCAAGTACTCAGTCGGTAAAACTTTCCTGGGTAGTAATATAGTGAAAGCCATAACTTTTACAAAAGATTTTATATAAAAATAATGCCTAAATATTTAATGAAATTACTGTGAGAATCCTAATGAAGCGAGTAACTGCATTTCGTGGCCTGGCTACGCGACCAGCCGACCGATTAAAACCGACTTTAAAAGAACCAATTTGGATCAGAACTCCGTCGTTTGTAATTAAATTTTGTTTAATATTTTCAATATAAAAATATTAGGTCTAATAATACTTCCAGATTGGTTATTTTTTATCAGAACGAAACGTTTACGAGTGTATATATGACGAATGTGAACTTGGTGGTGTGAATTTAATGATGCGATGAAATCGTACCTAACTTACGCATATTTCAGATTTAAAAATATCGGACATGGATGAGTGGATTAATTCTGAAGATGATTCATCGGCATCCGAGGCTGCTGAAAAAGACAACGATAGCGACTCCGCCGCAAAGAAAAAGAATAAGAATAAAAAAGGTACCAAAGCACAATTATCCTTTAAATACCGGACTGTGACGTACGACTCACGCCCTGTGGGTTCCGTACTAACTTTATTATGAAAAATGTATTTATTTACTCTTCTGTTTTGTAGAGAAATAAAAATTGGGGTTTTTAAGTAAGCAATGTGGAGCAGGGCTATTGCAACTAAGGGGGTAAATGTATCTAAATTTTTTTTAAAGGGAATAAATCATGATAGAACTATTTAAGCGCCTTTGTAGTTTAAGTACCTAAATTTCTATCAAACAGAGCAAAATTATTTTAATTTACGTTCCATTTAAAAAAATCATACATACATCTACCCCCTTACTTGCAATAGCCCCGCCCCACCTTTCAATAAATACCTGTGTTACGAGGGTCAAACTGAGAGTTTCGGGAAGGGAAAAAAATCTATTAAAATTGAAGACAAGTATTTTTATTGTTTATCAAAGAATTCGCCGTTATATTTTATGTACAGGGTTGGGCAGATTAAGTGTCCTAGTTGTGTATGGCTTTTTTACTTAAATATAACTAAACTGCTTATTCACTTTGTATTATTTTTTTGTTGACAATTTAAGGGGGCACCGAGCTTTTTGCGCTCATTAACTTTAGGTATTTTATGCACTCTGTGTATGTGTGCGTATAGCACACCAGCAAGGAGCGAGCGGGAGCCATGCGCCGGCCGCGCGCCGCGCCTGACAAGTCGTTGCACGATCCGAATGTTTACAAAATAAAAAAACATAATCGATTCCGAATACTTTTATTAAAATCGAATTTGTCGCGAAATCATTAAATCCCCCGAATTGCCCTGAGATCAGGCCCATCGAGAAATTTTGGGTTCTGATGAAGGCACAGCTACGAAAACAAGCTAAACCAACAGATAACATGGACTAATTAAAAAAAGACTGGATCCGTACCCACAAAACTTTCAAAACAGTCGATGTCCAAGGGCTAATGAAGAGCATCAAAAGCAAAGTGAGGAAACTGGCAAAGGGGATCAATAAATAACTAAAAGTAGTTTTTATGGTTCACTTTGAAGATCTAAGAATCGCGTAGTTTAAGTTTTTTTTTTTGTAATAAAAAGTATTTATACAGATTACACCATTTTATTTGTTTCCATAATTAACGATACGGTCCTTACGCAGGTATCTTTAGAAAAAAATATTAGGACACAAGAAAAACAATAATCAATATCGGATTTTACTTCACGGCATTATTTTGTCTGTGTGAGTAAGCAATGTCATTGTCTATTTCTCCATCCACTGAAAGACAAGAAATTTGGTCCATTGGCATCCTGTAATAAAACAGAACGTTTTGATTTAACTATAATTTATTTATTAACAAAATTGGTTTTTGGATGAAATTTTGTAATCCTCATTCTATAAAAATAATTCGTATTTGGGACTTACAATTCCATTGTGTGGTAAATTTTATAATCGATGTCAAACAATTCATTTACCCTGTAAATAAAAAAAAAAGATAATGTGGAAATTCATACTAAATTTATTAAAATGTTTTCCTATACACCTCTTACTATTTTTACGCATACCTCGCCGGTTCATTAGGTAACTCTTCGTTTTGTAGCGAAGTGTCAACAACTGGAAAATTAACCCTATAAGTAAATCAACAAAAAAAAAAAATCCGGAATGAGATGATCCGGCATAAAACTAGGGTCACTGACGTAGTTCAGAAGTGTAGCAGACTGAAGTGGCAGTGGGCTGGTCACATCTGTCGCAGAACCGATGATCGGTGGAGTAGACGGGTTCTCGAGTGGAGACCACGGCTCGGCAAGCGTAGCGTAGGACGCCCTCCAGCCAGATGGACCGACGACCTGAAAAAAGTGGCTGGTGGTGACTGGATGGCGAAAACGGGAGATCGGGCCTTGTGGCGAACCCTGGGGGAGGCTTACGTCCAGCAGTGGACTGCAATAGGCTGAAATGATGATGATGATGATGAAGTAAATAAAAAAATATGAATAATTTTGCAATTTTACTCATTTGTTGAAATAAAGTTGTTAGGTACTGAGTATACTTACGAAAAAACAGGAGTATTCTCTTTGTCTTCAGATTTCTGGAGATGTCTTGCTCTAGAAATATTGAAACTATCCCAAGAAGTAACAATATTATGTAATTAATTATAGTAAAAAAAAACCTCGGGTCGTTCTAAGAAGCCTGTTTTGCCTGTAAATGTGTTTTATGTGTTTGTAAACTATTTTTATATCTTGGTAAATATTCACCATAGAAGTGTATTTTTTATATACCTACTAATTGAAATAACTACGCGTGTTGTTTACAATTACTTGTGTAAATAAACCAATTTTGGCCCAAAACATCAAGACTGCAACTAAACGATTACAAAGTCTTAGTAATACAAATCGATACATCTCGAAAATCAGTCTATGTTGCTACCGATTTATTTTCTCCTCCCTTAGCGTGGCATTTTGACAACTGTCAAATCAGGTTTCTTAGAACGACTCCACTATCAGTAGGTTTACGATTTTTACTTACTTCATTTCTTCACGCAAGCGTTTAGCATTGTGCTTTTGCCAACCCCTTCTCATCCTTTTTTGGTTGTCTTTGTTCCCCATTTAAAATAAAGTGAATAATCACAAAAATCGCGATAAACGCAACCAACCAACAAGCGACACAGCCTCCACGTCCGACGGCCGAAGCAGGACTAATGCGGACATGGGGGAAACGTGACGGCTCTGGCTAAAATGGACGAAACGCGTGCGAATTTAGGTATATCCTTCATATTAGTCAAATAAAAACACATTTTAAAAATGTAAAGTGTAGACGTTATAGAAGACGTGTAGTTTTGTTGTAAATCCAAAACGGATGATCTTCCGTAAAGTAATTACGCCGTACTAAGTATTTATTTTGTTATGTAGAGGTATCTTTGGATTTTTTTTCTATCGAGGGAAGTACAAGTAATCGTGTTTCGAAAGTGTATGATGGATAGAGTGATTCCTTAAATATCTTACATATGAATTGCATAACTAAAGCTTCAGTAAAAACAATGCAGCAGGCGATCAAACGAACGCATTTTTTTCGTAATTACGTATCGTTGCCTCGGCGCACTCTTAGCCCTTAAATTGGCAAAAATTAAAAAAAGTCGTGAATTCAAACCCTATTTGATTTCGAACCAGCATAAAAAAATATCAATCCAAAAAAAAACAAAAAGTGAGCATTATGGTATGTACACTGTGGTGCACACTGCCAAATTAAGGGTTAACGTTCTTTATGATTTCTACACGTCAGCTTGATATATTTTGTTTTTATATTGTTTTCAACAATGGACGCGAAACGCCAGCTCGTGTGCGATTTGTACCAGAAAAAATACCGACCGTATGAGATATTGAAGACGCTGAAACATTTAAATATCAATATAAGGTTTATATCGCGGACCGTCAAGCGATTCAAAGAAACGGAATCTTCACAAATCAGGCCCAAACCTGGGAGAAAGCCATCTGTTCGCACCAAAAACATCATTAAAAATATTCGTGAGCGTATTAGACGAAATCCAGCTCTAAGTGCAAGCAAACTTGCTAAAGATGGGTCATTCTACTTTTTAGCGCATAATAATCATTGGTAAAATTAAAGACATTTTAGACATTTTTTTTTTCACGTAAATTTGACTTATATTGAAACTGGAACATCTAAATTTAATAGTTCAAAACAAAACACTTTAAATTTATTGATATTTTATCAGGAAAAGTTGGTAACACACAGGGGACATGCGTGACCACTATGTTACCTACTTTAAAGTAAATTATAGTGACTTTTTAAATGTAGTGATAATTTTAAATGTAAGCCAAGTTGTGTAACTATTTCAATATTAAATTACAAAACCGAGCACTTTAACGTTTTTATAAAAATATTATTTGAAGAGCACTTGTAAAAAAATCGACCTGCGCTTAAAAGTAGAATGACCCAGATATGAAAATATCCCGTCGAACAATGAGTCGTATTTTAAAATATGATCTTGGGCTAAAGGCCTACAAAAAACAAAAAAATCATAGCTTAACAGATGCCCAGAAAAAAAAAGAGTGAAAAAATGTAGGGAATTGCTAGCTTGGCACGACGGCGATGATATTATTTTTTCCGATGAAAAGGTGTTCCAGTTACAAGACAGTCACAACCAACAAAACGATCGTGTCTATGGTGCTTCATTGAAGGATATTCCTGTGGACAAATTAGCAGTACAACGGTTCCAGAGTGCATCAGCTGTCATGGTATGGGGTGCGATATCGCCTAGAGGCAAGTTACCGCTACTGTTTATTGATCGAGGTGTCAAAATTAACCAAGACTATTACATCTAGAACGTGTTACAGGGTCATTTGCTAGAAAATGCTTAAAAAATTATATGGAAACGACTATTACTGCTTCCAACAAGATAGTGCCCCATCTCACAAAGCTAAACGCACTTAAGACTGGTGTAGAACAAATTTGACAGATTTATACCTTGGCAAGAATGGCCTGCATCATCGCCGGATTTGAATGCTTTGGCCTTTTCGATATGGGGTTACATGCTGAGCAAGATTGGGAGCACACAGGGCATGAATCTAAACTCATTCAAGCATCGATTAGTCAAGATATGGGATGAAATACCAGACGAGGTAGTGCGTGCCGCGTGCAATGCATTCTATGGAAGAATGCTTCAAGTTATTAAAGCTGATGGCGAGCGATATGAACTTATGAATTAGTTTTTTTAAGTATAGAGTACGCTAAAAATAAAAACGTAATATTTTTTTTTTTTTGTCTTGTTTTAATTTTATGGCTCTTTTTAACTAGGACACTTAATCAGCCCAACCCTGTTCTTTTCTTTGCATTCAAACCAGTCGTTACAGAAAGAACTCATTGAACGATGAAATAGGGGTTAACAAAATTGCTTTTCACTGCTTCTTCTGAAGTCTGAAACCGCTGACCACGCAACTTATCCTTGATTTTGGGGGATGTCAAAAAGTAATTGGGGCTTAAGTGGGGGCTGTATGGAGGATGGTCCAGTAGTTCGACTTTTTCTCTGTCCAAGTACTCGGTTGTTTCCGAGCGGCGTGAAATTGTTGTGGTGATGATGCGGCGACTGGGGTATTGTTTTCGGAGCTCAGAAATGATACTTCTACGATCTACGATGTTCAAGAGGAATAGTTGCCCCGTGACCTGATTTGGAGACAAACGATGCCAACGTCTTTTTGGCTGTGCTGCGAGAACGAATAACTTTTGGCGGCTTGAGATTGTCTTCGTAGACCCATACCATTTTAATAAGATACACATGTCCATGTACGAGTCACCTGATACGACGCTAAAAACTTTCTCCGTTACATTTATTCGAAGTATTGCGGCACCGACTGACACGTGATTATGCTCGTCAGACGTGAGGGATCCAACGGGAAAACAATGCACGCCTAATTCTTCCTGTAAAATAATGGGGATGAGTAAGATACTAATCTTACTCATTCCAAAAACTCTCTGACTCGCAACAAAGTTGTTTTCTTGCGGGACTGCTGATTTTGGTCGACGTTCAAGCATGTCGCCCGTGAAAGATATGCGACGTGCCTTCCTGACCCGGCCAATGGAAGAAACACGTCGTAAACAAAATATACATAAGGTTCAAAATATTCACAAAAGTAATGTCCGGCGTGACCTTTGGATAAAAGTGGGACTAATCTTATGGAGCTAAAGGAAACAAGTTAGTAAGTTGAACACAATCTTTATTCCTACACTTGTTACATCTGAATAAATATGGTAATTGCAAACCCTTTTACAGTAAACACGGGTCGTGTTTAAACATAATGGTTCTTATTATAGGTTCACAATTATCTCTACTAAAGTTGGTTAGTCCCTAGGGAATCTAATGCCATCAATTCCAATAATCAATTTACTTTGAAATCCTAATTCCCTAAATCATAATTTAAATAATTAATTTACAGACCTCAATCTGAAGTAACCTTACTGCAAAGGCTGTCAGGCTGCAGACAGGATCAGGGCAGTGTGAGTCGAAACGCAAATGAAAGTGATGATTATGAACAGAATGTTAGGTACGTTTGATCTTTTAGCTCGTTTTACAACTGAGCAGTGCTTAGGATGTTGACGAAGTCCGGTATTTTTGTTGTAATGTTTTGTTTTGTTTCGTTTAGTGACCCCGTAGCACTAGCTGCATTTCTGTTGGTCCTAATACCATTGCACTAGGGTTAAGGGATGTTACAATTGTTGTTTATTTTATGTAGTTCCCCGCAAGCGCAAGTTGCATTTCCGTTAGTTTAATACCATTGCACTAGAGCTAGGGATGTTCTGGTTTCCCAAACATGACGATTGGACTGAGGTTCATAGTGTTTGGGATATTTTGGCTCAGTCAGTAATTGACTGTTTTCCGATTTTGCCCAAATAGACGTATTTGGGGTATTCCGGTTTCGGACACCGAGTATGTTCGGAACAATTTTCCGGCTTCGGACGCCGAGTGTGTTTGGAACAATTCTGTCTTCTGGGTGACTTACGCTTATGGCCTTGCCATTAGTTTGGTTTTGCCAAAGCGATGCCCAAAGAGTTTTGTGTTTTATCTTTCAAACTCAAAATGCAATGGCATTAGTGTTTGAGGAGTTTGTGTTGTTGGAGTTTTGAGGAATGTTAGGAGTTTTGAAATCGTTTTGGGAAAAATTCTAGGGGGTGTTTCGGAAAAGTTTAAGAGGATGTTTAAGGAGGAGTTTAAGGAAGAGTTTAAGGAGCAGTTTAAGGAGGAGTTAAGAAGGAATTTTGGGAGGAGTTTTGTGTTTGGAATTAAGTCGAAATTTTCGCCCGGACTAGGAGGGTATATATTTAGGAATGCTGAACATCGGTCCTGGCGGTTGGCAATTTACCTCTTCAGCACAACATTGCCGTTGTGCTGGGAAGGTACATGGATTTGGTTTTCTTTATGGTTGGATATTATAGGTTTAGTTAAGGAGAGATTTTTAGTATGTAACGCCTTTTGTTACGTTTTGGGAAAGTTTCGTTGGTGGTGTTATATACATTTTTCTCTCGTTGTTGGTTATTGGGTTGAGCACATTCTTTTAATATTGTGATAAAGCTTTCACACTTTGATGATGTAAGGTCGTCAGGGCTTGGGTTTGATTCAGCATTGGTGGATATGACGCTGAGGGCAGCGTACGGTTCACCTACGTTGAACCTTTTCATTGGGGAGGAGAGTATTGTAACGTTGCGTTTTTATCATTGATTGGAATAAACCCAAACTCTGAGAACTAGCAACAAGCACCTATCTGATGTGTATAGACATATTTAATAAACTGCCGGACCCATTTAAAGAAAAGAGCTTCAAGCATTTATTTAAAGAAACAATTGTTGCTTGACAAGTGTTATTACAGTGTGAGAGACTTTCTTTGTGATAATTTATACAGTCACGCAAGAAAACGTCGATGCTGTGCGTCAGCTGATAAAGGAAGACCGACATGTGTCATATCGGGAGATTCAAGAGTGTTTGGGCATTGGAATGAGTCAGATACAAATCATTTTACAGGAACAATTAGGCGTACGAAAGTTGTTTTCCCGTTGGATCCCTCACTTATTGTCTGAGGAGCAGAAAACGACTCGTGTCAATTGGTGCCTCAGAACTTTGAATAAATTCAAGGGAGGAAGCTCAAATGCAGTTTTTAGCATTTCATCCGGTGACGAGTGTTGGATATATGCATATGAGCCTGAAAATAAAAACCAATCTCGAGTATGGGTCTACGAAGATGAGCTCAAGCCGACAAAAGTTATTCGTTCTCGCAGCACGGCCAAAAAGATGGTGGCTACGTTTGTCTCCAAATCGGGTCACGTGGCTACTATTCATCTTGAAGATCGTAGAACAGTCAATGCCGATTGGTACACCACTATTTGTTTGCCGAGTATCTTTGCTGAACTCCGAAAAAAAAACCCTAGTCGCCGCATTATCCTTCACCACGACAATGCCAGCCCTCACACCGCTCGGAAAACAACCGAGTACCTGGACGGTGAAAAAGTCGAATTACTGGACCATCCTCCATACAGCCCCGACTTAAGCCCCAATGACTTTTTCACATTCCCCAAAATTAAGGATAAGTTGCGTGGTCAGCGGTTTCAGACGCCGGAAGCAGCAGTGGAGGCTTTTAAAATGGCCATTTTGTCGACCCCTACTTCAGACTTCAATAAGTGCTTTAATGACTGGTTTGATCGCATGGAAAAGTGCATAAAATATAAAGGAGAAAACTTTGGAAAACAATAAAAATACTTTTATTCAGTTAACTGCATATTTTTTTCTATTCCCGAAACTTCACGTTCACGTCGAGTTGAATAAATTATCTGTGTCAAACATTATGAAAACAAACAATAACAAAACCGGAATATTTAATATAATGCATTGATATCAAAATGTGATCTAAAGTAAACGAAATTCATTGCAAAACTAATGGAATATGTACGCGATGTACATGACGAAACATTCGAAAGTCGAATGAATGTATAAAAAAAAATGACAGCTGAATTTAATACCAAAACAATCCAAAACTTACACCGGTAACTTACACAGTTGCAACACGATTAAGGCCCGATTGGACCAAACTTTTATACCGGGGTATACGCTTACTCTAAGATTATTAATGTCAAAAAATGACAGTTTTCTATGGCATTTTGACATTACTAATCTCAGAGTAAGCTTTACCCCCGTGTAAAAAGTTTGGTCGAATCGGGTCTAAATCTTAACGTTTGAAGAACTAAACAAAGCATTAATCAGATCAGTTGGAAACACGCAAGAAGCATTCTTGATGGTTAAAAAAAAAAGTAACCTTATCGAAATACGAGTATAACTACATCTGACTACCCGGACTGATTGAAGTATCTAAACTTGCATGAATGTAAACATTCATCAGTAACCTGTGTTTAAGACCTGATTTCCACTAAAATCGCTTTCATTTAACTCCATGAAGTCACCTGGTGCTAGATATACCACACAACCATAAAATACCTATGTTTAAATAAATATATGCCAAACTGAACTATATGGTATCGGAATTGCTAAATGCCAACTTAAACGCATTTGTAAACTAAACCTGGCATCAGTAGTGCTGTTGAATTCCAACCAAATTGTGGACCACTTTGGGATATATGAGAACCTGTTAAATGTCAACCAAACAAGAAGAAATACTCAGAAGATTCAATGTTTGCTGAAAGTGACTCAAGCCTTAAAATAAGTTTCGTTTTAATTTGACATTTAGCCGTGTCAACCTGAACTTGAATTCGTGACAATCTGTGAAATATATGATACACCTGAGCTTTAGACCAATTAAATGAGTACTTGACTTGTGTCTGAGTGTATTTATCTAAAACTGTACCCAGTTCAGTTAACTTACTTGTCAAAACTTTTAATTCCGAGTCAACCGACAGTTATTATACAATCTAACCAGTATGGCTGAAGGACACAACGACGCGAGCACCCTGGAGCACCCTCGGATGAAGAAATTCTCCCACAATATTTACCCCAGAATTTACCCTGAAACGAGTTACTTTCCAACTGTGGTATTATTGATTTACAAAACAATAAATCACTTGATTATCAAAGAAGCTATTCACTGTTCTTCCTGAAACCTAAATCCCTACAAAACTTTGTTTCAGCAAATACTTCCATACAATTATTGAAATAAACATAAAGTAATAAACCTTGAAGTTAGTTTTATTTCCCAACAAACGAGGAGAAAATCTAAGGCTGACAACCCTAATGCAAAACCAGATCAAATGTCAAATAATTACCAGCCTTTAAAAATACTCAAGATTGTTGCTAGTTCTCAGAATTTGGGTTTGTTCCAATCAATGATAAAAACGCAACGTTACAGATACATGGCCATGTTGAAAGTCTGAAAACCACCTGTATATTGTCGTCTTTGAAGATGCTTCATCCGCAGCAAAGGTAGCAATCATCCGGTCTCGACATTGTTTTTGCGTTTAAAATTTCACGGGACAATTTCATTATCAGCAGCGACTCAACGACTTTAAAAAACAGTTAAAACCGAACCATTGCTGTTTGTAGTTACGTCTTTTAACCAATTGCGCGTTTTGTAGGTGGACCAGCGAAAAAGAAGAAAAAGGTGGACGACGAGGCGTTCGAGGAGAGCGACGACGGTGACGAAGAGGGCCGCGAGCGCGACTACATCTCCGACTCCTCCGACAGGTACGAGTTGAGCTGCTCGCTCGGTCCGCGCGGCCGCGGGTGCTCGACGCGGGGGCACATTTGCGACGGTAGAGCTAACAAAGATTGGCGCGGACAAATGTCATGGCCCACACAACATATTAAATAAGAGTTCCTTCGTAACAGTTATGGAATCAACTTATTGCGGCGGTATTTCCCGACCGGTATCTAGGCTCCGTTTCATTTAGTCCAGTCAATATAGGATGTAGATAGAGTAGAGGATGCTTAGGGAGTGAACATACTAAAAGTCCCCACTTCTTGGAGGTGAGCCGGGGGGGCAAAACAGGAGCCAAAAAACAGATAAAACTTAAAGTTTTCTACAACTTCTATTGAAAATCAATTTTCAAATTCATAACCCTTTTTTGAGCTACACACACACTCCGGAAAAGTGAATATTTTTGAAAAACTCACGTTTTTCACGTTCCTATTGTCCTCACTTAAGAATATAAAGTTTATAGTTATTTTTTATTATAGATGAAGCCGCCAAATGTATTTTCTTGATTTTTTTTCGGGACCATGCATGAATCATGAGATCATGGACCAAGAAGTTTTTAATCTAAAATAATAACCAAGGGGGAGTGAGTGAAAGAGAGGGTTTGGTCAATTTTCAGTACTTTGAAGGACAACTTCTCCTAACATGTTGAATAAGGGCAGCTAAAAAAAATACGTGTCTGCTATTTTAGACTACTCTATAACATAAATCAAAATGAATCAAATTGAAGTCGGACAGTTGGGTTCCTTGGCTTCCTTGTTAGTTACATTTCGGGGTACTTACATTTTTAGACATTTTTTTATTGCTTAACCCCAGTACGATTTTTTATATGGCGAATTTTAACGAAAAGGCTTTAAGCTGGCGTAACTTTTGACCGGTTGGTGATAAATTGATATATTATTATGTGTATGTCTTCTTAAACACGATTTCATTATCTACAACTTCATTACTTATTGATTTTTTTGCTTAGATAAACAGGTAAATCAGTATTATAGATTGGTGAAAGAGAGGGCCATTGCCCTGCAGTGAGACACAATAAAAATAAAGTAAAAAAGAAATTGGTAAAATGTTATCAAAGAATGTTTGGTGAAAATCGTAAGATATTGAAAAATATTCACTTTCTCGGAGCGTGTAGCTCAAAAACGGTTATGATTATGAAAACGTCTAATTAATAAAAGTTGTAGTAAATGAAAATGTATAAGGTTTCATCTGCTCTTTCATTTCTAGGGTTCCGTACCCAAAGGGTAGAACCGGGCAAGAGCAAGTCGGACCATGCTCAGTGTAGGGTTCCGAAGCCGTTAAGTACTACAAACATAAAAATCAACAAGTAATAACTAATTTTCTATTTAAAGTCAATTGGTGCCGACTTAGATGATTTTAGTAGGTATAAACACTTTAATCGCCTGTATCTCAAGAACCAATGATGTCTACTCAGTCGTGATAGTTTTCCTTTAAAATTGGTTATATGTTCTTTAATTTAAGATTTTTTTCAGATTTTTAGTACTTGTAGTTTTGGCTGTAGGGGCTGAAGAGGGGACACAGTTGAGTCTAACAAAAAGTAGCGCTTTAAAGCTTAATATTTTATAAACGGATTACTTAATCGAAAATCTGTTTTCACAAACCCTATATTTTTGAAAGATCTATCCAACGATACCCCCACTATAGGGTAAAGGAGAAAAAAAAAGCATCCCCACGTTACGTGTAGGAGAGGTACCCAATTTTTTATTTTATTTTTACTTTTTATTGTATCACTTTGTTAACGTAACTAATATGCATATTCATGCCAAATTGCAGCTTTCTAGTACTAATAGTCTTTGCGCTAGGCTGCGGACGGACGGACAGACGGACGGACGGACATGGCGAAACTATAAGGGTTCTTAGTTTGACTACGGAACCTTAAAAATGGAACCCCATTACTAAGACTGCGCTGTTTGTCATTCTGTCGGTCACCAGGCTGTATCTAGACAGCTAGACAGTTAAAATTATCACAGATGATGTATTTTTATTGCCGGTATAACAACAAATATTCAAAACAGAATAACATAAATGTTAAGTGGGGCTACCATACAACAAACGTGTTTTTTTGCCGTTTATTGCTCATTACTAAGTTAAGTGGGGACTAGGGCTTGCAAATATTCGATAGATTCAGATATTCGAATATTCGACTTTTAATTTGGACATATTCGAATAATTCGAATACTATTCGAATAACCCTAAAAATTCAAGAAAAACAGGTTTAGATGCTCATTTTTATTTATTACCAGTCTGAAAGCTCAAAAAATCAACATAACCATCTTAAATAAATTATACGTCCTTGGCTTTATAAAATGAATAAAAAAAAAACTTGAATTTAAATATTATTGTGTTAAAAACCACTGAATGTACAAACAGCAACGATTTGGTATCAATTGCACAAAGATTATGTACTTCAATTTAAAAAAGTCAGAATCAACAACATAACTAAAAGAAAATAATTAAAATGGTAAAATATATGTATGTGTTAAATTATTAATGTAATCAACACGAAACAATAATGATATATGTGAATTTTGCTATACAGTATAATGTAAGAGTACAGAGTAGGTGGGAGGTGGGTGAATGGGATCGGGGAGTGAGACAGAGACAGCCGACCATCCCCGGGCGATGTTACATCCGTCTGTCCAAATAACCATAAATATTCGAATATTCGAATACTATTCGTCGCATTATTCGAATATTAGAAAGAGCCGAATATTCGAATTATTCGAATATTCGAATTGCAAGCCCTAGTGGGGACAGTATGTTCACTTCCGAAGCATACTGAACAAACTTCTGAAGAAATTGCTTAGGTTCCTGCTCACGCACTCTATACCCCCTTTTTATGGTTATAGAACTTTATTTCCCAAAAGAAATTATACATTTCACTTATTGAGAACATGCTTAATCTAAAATAAATTTATCTGTGAGCACCCGAAGCACTCATAAAAAAAAAAAACGATAAAAAATAAAGTACAATGCTAAATGATTATAGTATTAAACAAATTAATCTAAGTTGAAATTAAGAAAAGAAAAAAGAAAAACAGTGCTGAGTGCTTTTTAGCCATTTGTTGACTGGACTATTAAGTTAGAAGGTTCAAATTAAAACTAAAGTTACATCGGTGTTGTGTTAACAACCTTTTATTTGTAGCTGCAGTAGAGTTAATACGACGGGGCGGCTGAAAAGTACTAAGCATAAGGTAGAAAATTCAAGTTATTTTTATTTTTCAATGTAATCCCCCTCTAATTTGATGAATTTCTTACATTTATTATATAATGCTTTTATGCCGTTAAAAATATTATTTGCTTTGGCCTTGAAAATGCTCTTCTACTGCCGCCTTCATTTCTTCATCACCTCCAAATCGCTTTCCTCTTAGGTCTTTCCTTAAATTACTGAACAGGGGCTTAATCTGTACTATATAGAGGGTGGTTAATTTCTTCGAAGCCGATTTCCTTCAGAGCTAGTCTTGCAACACGCGCGGTATGAACGGGGGCGTTGTCTTGCAAAAACAAAACGCCTTTACTGATTTTGCCCCTTCTTTTTTCAAGTATGGCTTGACGCACGTGTCTCAATAGCTCAGAATAGTAAGTTGCATTTATTGTAGAGCCTTTTGCTAGATAATCTATTAAAAGAATTCCATCCGCGTCCCAAAACACCGTAGCCATTAGCTTAGAGGCCGATCTTTGGACTTTAAGCTTCTTCGGCGGCCTTTCACCCTTCTCAATCCACTGCATAGACTCCGACTTACTGGAGCAAATTTCGTCTACACTATCTCCGCACAAGTCTAAAAACGCCTGAGAAGTTTCGACACGCCGCTCTTTGTCAAACGCCGCCAGCCTTTTCGGCACCCAACGCGCGCTGACCTTAGTCATATGTAAATGTGTATGAAGGATTTCTCCAACCCGCTCCTTGCTAATGCCCAAGGCCTCAGCTAATTGACGCATTTAATTTTTCGATCCTCCAACACTATTTTTTTGACTTTAGCAACGTTTTGGTCGGTCACTACCGATACTGGCCGTCCTGAGCGGGGGTCGTCTTCGATCGACTCTCGTCCTTGTTTAAATAGGCTACTCCATTTTTTATTGAGCTTTAGGGTAGGAAGGCCCAGAGACGGCATAAATAGCAGCCTTTTCTTGAAAAATGCATTGAGAGTTTTCTTACTTTTCGTGAGGAACTTAATCACAGCCCGGTGCTCGATTTTCGTTATATGCAATGATAATTCAGGCGGATCTATATCTGAATCCCTAAAGTTTTTTAAGCTATTTTTATATTCCCTAACGTTGTATGTCATAATGATCACTTGTCCTAACGCTCACATGGCCTATCTTTAGGATTCCTAACATCGTATGGATGTTTTTTTTTTCCATAATGTTTTATTTCCTAACATCACTTGCCATATTGATTCTTCATCCTAACGTTATGTGCCATAATAGTCATGTGTCATCCGTGTCTGGCACGACCGGATTCAAGTTATTAATGTAAAATTTCAAACAGAGGTAAATTCAAGTTGTTTTGTTCTTGCACTATAGGTACTCCCTGCCTTATTTTAAGCCCCAAAAACGGAGAATATTAGCATAGTTTTTTCAAGGGATGTCAAAAAAAATAACCTAACCTAATCTTGCCGAGTCGGTTTTGCCCAGGAAGGTCTTGCTCGCTCATGCACACATATATATTATACATCGATTATACATACAATAGGGATTTTGAGGAATATGCCAAATAACATTAGGAATATTAATACTTATGTTAAAAAATACTCGGGCAAATGAGTTTTAGGGCAATCATTACATTATGAAAAATGATTGTTATGGCAATTGATCATTAGGGCTAATGCCCATTAGAGCAAAACAGTTCGGGCAAGTGATTTTAGGACAAACGATGTTAGGGATCGCGTGGGAGACCCAAATCAGACATGATACTGTTAATCGTTGAATATCTAGAGAAATTACAATTGTAATGACATAATGTTTTTCTTCCATTATTTGTTTTTAAATGGTTTATCTAGTGGCTAGTAACATAATTACATATACAACCTCAAAGTACCTTAGGCTTAGAACTTATCAGCCGCCCCTCGTAGATTGATCGGGGTGACTTATTAGTTACAATATATTTATGTGTTTTTAAGCTGAGATGTGCGTTACCTTAAAGTATTAGTTACTTAATTTTATGAAAAATACACAAGAGCAGATTATAATTAAAGCTAGGCAATTGCATTACATAAAAACAAAACAAAAAGGTTGCCGAGACATCGTTTGGATAAGCGGGTAGAAAGACATGAGCTCGAGCGCGCGGTGAAGTACAGAAGTAAGACACAGGTTATTTATTTCTCATTAGTAATAGTTATCTTAGGCTAAAATTCACAGCCGTGGTTGTAATTATGAGCTCCTTGCTATACGAGTAGACATCCAATCGATAGTTAAAATATTACCAATAAAGTGAAGACCAAGGTGTAATAATAATCCGAAATCGGAAATTTAAGGCAAACTTTAATGCCTAATCTCGACTCAAGCCTTGAAAATGGTAAAGAGTGAAAGAAAATAATAGTAGGATGAAACCCATTAGAAAAGGAAGAGAATAAAACAAAAAATAAGGAAAAATAAATTACCGGCGATTTGAGGTCGGGAAGTGGAAGGGAGGTACTTACTACAAACAAATGGTCGTGTACCACTCCGAATTAACAGTTTTACGATTCTCTACTCGTAGTACTGTAGCCACATGGCCATTGATTCCAAAAAAATAGGCCACTATTTGCTTCAAGGTGCTTTGTGCACGATTTAGGGCCGTGTTCACCAACCATTAATCGGACGATTAGCAGTTTAACGGGTGTCAGATGTATTGATTAACAGCTGATTAAGACTTAACCGTCCGATTAATTGTTGGTGAACACGGCCCTTACTTTCATGGAGTTCGGCTCATTTTGAAACACCGACTCTGTTGATTGTTGTTTAGTTTTGGTATCATATTAAAAACAACTTTTGAATCTTCTCTGTTATATTTAAAAAAAAAAAACTTGTGCCGTTTGACGCGAGCCTCTTTTTGATTCTTAGTTAAGTGGTGTGGGATACATTAAGAGTTGCAGCGAATAGCGGTTATAGCGAATAGTCGAATACCGATTAATCGCCATTCACTTTGGCAAATAGTCGAATAACTCGACATTACCTAGTTGGTTACTAAGTTCTGTTACTCGATTTGCCAACTCTTTTCTTGCGTTAAAACAAATGCTACCGAAAAAAGAAAAAATGACAATATGGCGGGTTGTCAGTTATAATTTTATAGCACACACAACATTTATCTCGTCGTATTTATAATGGATTGGGGTCTAAAAGAAAATCGTGTCGCTGTAATTGCGTTGCACAAATGCGGGCATTCGCCAAACGTGATTTTGAAGTTGCTTCAAAATCACGTTCACGGTCAATCAAATCTTCAAATCAACAAACAATTCGTTTATCGTACCATTAATAGGTACAATAGTACCCTGAGCTTTGATGACCGCAAGAGGTCTGGAAGACCACGCACCGTTTGGACCCCAGCTCTAATAAAGGCAGTGAAGGCGAGAATCGCAAGAAACCCCGTCCGGAAGCAAAAGTTGTTGGCAATTCAGATGTCTGTGAAGAGAAGCTCCCTTAAAAAAGTTATCAATCAAGACCTTGGACTACACGCTTATCGTAGACGGAAAGGTCATTTGCTTAATGGACGATTAAAGACTATGAGGCTGAATAGAAGTCGCGTGCTACTGAAGCGGTACGCACAAAATGGCCACGGAAATATATTATTTACAGACGAAAAAAATTTTACCATTGAAGAATGTTGTAACCGCCAGAATGACAGAGTATATGCAAAAAACAGTCAAGAAGCGAGTGTAGCTGTTCCGAGAGTGCAACGAGGCCATCATCCCTCTTATGTCATGATTTGGTTAGGTGTGTCATACTCAGGGTTAACACAGGTCCATTTCTGTGAAAAAGGTGTCAAAACTGGGGCTAATGTTTACCAGGAAACCGTTCTGGAACCAATAGTGAAGCCTTTAAGCCACTCTCTATTTCAAAACCAGCCCTGGGTCTTTCAACAAGACTCAGCCCCTGCACATAAGGCAAAAACAACTCAAGCCTGGTTTCGAAGCAACAAAATTGACTTCATTGCCCACGAAAACTGGCCCTCCTCCAGCCCGGACCTCAACCTATTATGCTATATGGCAGGTTATTGAGGAGAAAGCCTGTGCTAAACCCCACACAAATCTTGACTCCCTCAAGCGGGCCATAGTCGAGACAGTGACGGAATTAGATATGACAACCGTGCGTGCCGCTATTGATGACTGGCCTCGTCGTCCTGATTGTGTGTACTTCATTTTAATATATAGCTTATTTAACTTTCGTTAGTATATTTTATATAGATAAGGATTATTACAGTAACATAACTTAGTAACCAACTAGGTACGTTCGACATAAAAAAAATATTAAACACATTAAAAATATTTCTAATTTCTTCTAAGGTTGTGAGCAAAAGAAAACAATAGAGTTAAAGAAATCTGTTTCGTGTTATACATACCTACATATGTGTAGTAAATTTAATTGGCAAGTGGCAACCCTTTTCTTGTACATAGTTTACGGGGAATACCCCGTTTTGTATAACCCAGCGTTTGTTATTGTAGGGGATTTCCCGCTCAATCATTACGCTTGTGTTTAGGATAGGCGGCATGCATTTGTTATTTGATTTTCGACATCGGTTGACGTTTTTTTAACTCATTAGTTTTTTGTTCGATAAAAGTTTAATTTAGACGACTATTCGCCGAATGCTGAAAAATACTAGCTATTATTCGGTATTCGACGAATATCAAAAAAATGACGAGTAATGCCGAATACCGAATAATAGCGAGTATTCGCGGCAACTCTAGGATACATGATACCTAAATGTTCATGTAAAATCTTATTAATGCTCGTGACGCATATGCCCAGAAACGCCTCTATCTCGCGACACGTAAGATGACGGTCATGCATTATAAGTTTTCGCACGGCTTCAGTATTTTATGGTACAACGAACAATTTTGGGCGACCATTCTAAAATTCGTCCGTGAGCGTATTACGTTATTTATTTATTTATTTAAGAGTCCGTACACGAAATTTTGACGATTTCGCTGATTTTCGTGATTTTACAGACGTGATTTTACTGTTGAAATACTTTACTTTTACAAAATTTAATACGCAACACGAAAGATAATTTCAATTGTCAACGAATGTATGAAATCCTTTTTTGTTTTTATTATTTAATTTTGATTAAACGACCTGAAACCGGCGACTGTTTCGTGAGTTTTGCTGTAAGAGGTTTAGAATATCGCATATTCACGAATCATTTTGACGTGTTAAAGCTATGAAAAAATAGCAATTGATTGCTGTAAAAGTTGTCTAAAAAATGTATGGATTACTTTTTACCACCTTTATATATTTTTATTGTGTAAAAAAATTATGAACTTGGAAATTTTTTACAGAAAATGGACAAAAAATAGTTTTCAATTCCGGCTTCTTAAAACACTCGTTCATAAAATTAAAAGAAAAGTAATAAACTTCAGTTCAAAATCAACCCATTACCTTAAAAACACATCCAAAAATTTAAAATTAAATAGCAATATATAATGTTTTAAAATAACCTAAATCCCGAATTTAAATTCTCGACAAAGATAAAAAAGTAGCTCATTCATTCGTAACTCATTTATTCGATCAAAACTGAAATGATATATCATGATGTGCATTAAAACTTATAGAAAAGCAGTATTTTAACTGTAAAATCACGAAAATAAGCAAAACTGGCAAAATTTTGTATATGGCCTCTTAATCTTTATTGCACAAAAGAATACACTTAGTATACAAAAAGCGAACTTAATGCCGTAAGGCATTCTCTGCCAGTTGACCTTTGGGCAAAGCAGAGATTGTAGTGACGGTGCAACATAAGGTGTAACTAATACACATACACTTACATATCAATAAGCTATAATAACATAAATACATATATTGCGCTAGTAAAAATAATAACACAAACATATATAATATAAATGTATAATAATATGAGGATCAACAAAAATTAATTCAGATAAATATGCAGTTAATTGAATAAAAGTATTTTTATTGTTTTTCAAAGTATTCTCTTTTATATTTTATGCACTTTTCCATGCGATCAAACCAGTCATTAAAGCACTTATTGAAGTCTGAAGTAGGGGTCGACAAAATGGCCATTTTAAAAGTCTCCACTGCTGCTTCCGGCGTCTAAAACCGCTGACCACGCAATTTATCCTTAATTTTGGGGAATGTGAAAAAGTCATTGGGGCTTAAGTCGGGGCTGTATGGAGGATGGTCCAGTAATTCGACTTTTTCACCGTCCAGGTACACAGTTGTTTTCCGAGCGGTGTGAGGGCTGGCATTGTCGTGGTGAAGGATAATGCGGCGACTAGGGTTTTTTTTTCGGAGTTCAGCAAAGATACTCGGCAAACAAATAGTGGTGTACCAATCGGCATTGACCGTTCTACGATCTTCAAGAGGAATAGTAGCCACGTGACCCGATTTGGAGACAAACGTAGCCACCATCTTTTTGGCCGTGCTGCGAGAACGAATAACTTTTGTCGGCTTGAGCTCATCTTCGTAGACCCATACTCGAGATTGGTTTTTATTTTCAGGCTCATATGCATATATCCAACACTCGTCACCGGATGAAATGCTAAAAACTGCATTTGAGCTTCCTCCCTTGAATTTATTCAAAGTTCTGAGGCACCAATTGACACGAGTCGTTTTCTGCTCCTCAGACAATAAGTGAGGGATCCAACGGGAAAACAACTTTCGTACGCCTAATTGTTCCTGTAAAATGATTTGTATCTGACTCATTCCAATGCCCAAACACTCTTGAATCTCCCGATATGACACATGTCGGTCTTCCTTTATCAGCTGACGCACAGCATCGACGTTTTCTTGCGTGACTGCCGATTTTGGTTGACCTTCACGCACGTCGTCCGTGAGGGATAGACGGCCACGTTGACCTGCATACCACCTGTATATTGTCGTCTTTGAAGGTGCTTCATGACTAAAAGCAACAATCATCCAGTCTCCACATTGTTTTTGTGATAATCCACTTTTAAAGTCGTAATAAATCATAGCTCTTAAATTGTCACGGGACAATTCCATTTTCAGCAGCGACTCAACGACTTCAAAAAACAATTGAATCCGAACCATCGCTTTTTTTTCTATGTGGCCAGTGTGTTAAAATAATGAAACTTTAGATTATAAAAAGGTATGATATGTGTCAAAAATATGTTTCTAAGTAAGTATTAGATTCCCGAAACTTTCAGTGCAGCCCTCGTATGAACATAGGGGGAAATATATAGACAAATAAAAATAAAAAACTAATCGTTGATTTTGTTTTCCTTTTCATACCGAGAATTTATTCAACGCCCCTCGTAGCACCCTCGATATATTTCAGTCCTACCTACGTAGTGGTGATTATCGCATGTGTATACTACGCGTAGTTACATACGTTTTACACGAGACTATAGATTAGACTCAAGGCGCCGAGTCAAGGACATCTCTATTGTTAACGGGTTCAATCGAGTTCAAGGCCAAGGCTGTCGCTATTGTAATACAGGGCCGCAATGAGTAGAACCTTCCATTATGGAACTATCTAGAATGTCCTCGGTGGGTGTAGGTTCATCGGTCATTCGAGAAGGCATTCTGGAATAATGATGTAATGATTGTCATATTTTGGATATTCGCGGGTGCGAATGCGAATGCGAATATTCAGTTTTTGTTAAAATTTGGCGCCATTTCATTTTATCTATGGCTTGGTGACCTTGGTGGTGGCAGTCCCGTTCGAACGAAGTGCGTGCCGTTTAATTGTTAAGCTTCTTTATCCAAAGTTTAATAAATGATACCAAATAATAAAGATAAGACTGATAATGTGATTACGAGGTTAAGTTACTTTTCCTTACATTAAAAAGAAAAACAAGAAATGAATGGATTTTGTTGTATTAACCAACTATTAATCTCATTTTTTTTTATTTGCAAAACATGCAGTAATTTTGCGAATGCGAATGCGAATATTCAAAAATATGCGAATATCCGCGAGTGCGAATGCGAATGCGATTATTCGTTACATCACTATTCTGGAATATTTGGGGATTGGGAGTATAAATGGTAAGGCGCGCGGCGGCGTCATTGATTCCTTACTTGGAGAGCGAACAGTGCGAACGAGTGAACCGAGCGATCATATAAGTTAATTGTGCGATAATTGTTTGAAACGATTAAGTAAGTGAGTGTGTTATTAAAGTCTAGCTGTTAATTATCGGTGTGTTCGTGCGTTTCTATCAGTTACCTACCCCCACGTACGTAAAACTATTATTTGGGCATAACATATACAGTGTGTTTTTTTAACTGGGACCGTATGGGGAAATCCGAAATCATAGGAGATACGGGTAAACTGGCTTAGCAAACAATAGGACTTTTTTATTTAAAGCATTTTAGGCATAGTTATTGTTTTGGTCAAGAGCGAGTTTTCGGTAAAAATCAGTAAAACTGGCCATAACTTTTTTATGTAAATCGACTCAGTTTCATGTAAGGATCATTCCATTGTACGGAAAGAAAAAAATAAAACAGCAGAAGTTGTTCAATTTTACTAATATGTTTTTTATTAAATTTGGAAGTAGCCTGACACTAAAACTATTTCTTTGTAGAATACATTAGCATCAATTTAATAAGGTTATTCGATTAGAAATAATGCATGGTAATGATTTTAATAAAGGTGCCGTTCAGTACCTTTTAAGCAACATCCATCTCTACATAAAGCTGAGTCAATATACATTAAAAAAAGTTTTTGTTAGTTTTACTCATTTTTACGGACAACTCACTCTTGACCGAAAAAATTACTATGCCTTAAATGTTTTAACTAAAATAGACCTATTGTTTGCTAAGACAGTTTACCTGTATCTCCTATGGTTTCGGATTACCCCATTAAATCCCAATTAAACAAAAACGCTCTGTATACTGTACAGTCACGGATTTTAATTGTTATGCGATTGTGAAGTTATTTAAATTTGCAGTATTATGGCATCCACGAGCATTTACGAGATTATACTATTAATCACGAATACATGACACCGCGGGAACTAAAAGCAAGATGACGGATAAATAGATTGATTAGTTCGAACCACAAGGAGGTTATAGGTTAAACGTGATTAAAATATTGACAACTGGCATTTTAGAAATTTTGCAGGATCGTTGTCATAATGACATACAGGTCAAGTTTAGACGCCATTATTATAAACACATTTTAAGAAAATAATTTGCCACCAGCAATTTCTACGGAAATTCGTCACATAATTGTGGCTTTGCACCAAGAAGGGCTAAGTTTGCGAGCAATAGCAAGACAGTTGTTAATATCGGTGGGTTGGTTACTTCTATATTTATTATGATATAATAATATGGAAGGTTTATCTCTCTCTTCTTCCTGATATATAAAATTCTAGTGTCACATTGTTTGTAGAAAACTCCTCCGAAACAGTCTGACCGATTCTTATGAAATTTTGTGTGTATATTCAGTAGGTCTGTGAATAGGACGAAAATTATTTTTCATACCCCTTAGTGATAAGGATGATCCACCCCACACTATTCTCTCGGGACTCGTGTAAACAAGCTCCACGCAGACGAAGTCGCGGGCAATAGCTATTATTGTTATAGTTTTTTTTTAACGAGACTCGGTTGCCTTGTGGGTCAGGCGATTTGCTGAAGAAGGGCGTATCGCAGATCGTTGACAGAGTAATCATCGCCCTGCTTTAATAACTGAAGCTCAGCGAAGAGAAATGTTTCGCGAATACGAATTTAATAGATTCTTTCGTACAAGTCGATTCGCGGAGCGTTTTGATGTGCATCCCAGAACAATTCGGCAACATTTGCCCTCGATTAATTTACACCATAGGATTCCTGCCTTCAAGATCTCTCTAACAGAAGCTCATAAAGCTGCACGACTAAATTTCGCTCGCGAATATTTAAATTTCGATTGGACATCAACAATTTTTAGTGATGAGAAGTCATTTCAATCGTCAGAGCGCGGTCGTTTAAATCTGTGGCGGTTAGACAGTGTTGTTATGACGTTCCGAGTATGACGTGAATACGGTTTAATACCAAACATAAAATGTTTTTAGATCAAAATGTTAGCTTTTTCTTGTTGTGGTTTAACATATAAAAAGGTGGTCGTTAACAGCCCGACGTAAAAAATCTGACAAAACCGTGCAAACACATTGCTGGATTTCTTTCATGCTGCTTCTTCTCAACAATCTGCGGAATATACACCAAATCTGTATTTTATAATTTATTGACCGATCAAAACATTATGTAATTTATTTTTCGTTTTTATTTTATTAAATTTTACTCTACTTGTGAGGTAATGCTTCAATCAGCCATAGTTACCTAGTTGGTTACTAAGTTCTGTTACTCGATTTGCAAACTCTTTTCTTGCGTTAAAACAAATGCTACCGAAAAAATAAAAAATGACATAATATGGCGGCTTGTCAGTTATAATTTTATAGCACACACAACACTTATCTCGTCGTATTTATAATGGATTGGGGTCTAAAAGAAAATCGTGTCGCTGTAATTGCGTTGCACAAATGCGGGCATCCGCCAAACGTGATTTTGAAGTTGCTTCAAAATCTGAAAATCAACAAACAATTCGTTTATCGTACCATTAATAGGTACAATAGTACCCTGAGCTTTGATGACCGCAAGAGGTCTGGAAGACCACGCACCGTTCGGCCCCCAGCTCTAATAAAGGCAGTGAAGGCGAGAATCGCAAGAAACCCCGTCCGGAAGCAAAAGTGGTTGGCAATTCAGATGTCTGTGAAGAGAAGCTCTCTTAAAAAAGTTATCAATCAAGACCTTGGACTACACGCTTATCGTAGACGGAAAGGTCATTTGCTTAATGGACGATTAAAGACTATGAGGCTGAATAGAAGTCGCGTGCTACTGAAGCGGTACGCACAAAATGGCTACCGAAATATATTATTTACAGACGAAAAAAATTTTACCATTGAAGAATGTTGTAACCGCCAGAATGACAGAGTATATGCAAAAAACAGTCAAGAAGCGAGTGTAGCTGTTCCGAGAGTGCAACGAGGCCATCATCCCTCTTATGTCATGATTTGGTTAGGTGTGTCATACTCAGGGTTAACACAGGTCCATTTCTGTGAAAAAGGTGTCAAAACTGGGGCTAATGTTTACCAGGAAACCGTTCTGGAACCAATAGTGAAGCCTTTAAGCCACTCTCTATTTCAAAACCAGCCCTGGGTCTTTCAACAAGACTCAGCCCCTGCACATAAGGCAAAAACAACTCAAGCCTGGTTTCGAAGCAACAAAATTGACTTCATTGCCCACGAAGACTGGCCCTCCTCCAGCCCGGACCTCAACCCCCTGGATTATGCTATATGGCAGGTTATTGAGGAGAAAGCCTGTGCTAAACCCCACACAAATCTTGACTCCCTCAAGCGGGCCATAGTCGAGACAGTGACGGAATTAGATATGACAACCGTGCGTGCCGCTATTGATGACTGGCCTCGTCGTCTGAAGGCCTGTGTTCAGGCCCAAGGAGGCCGTTTTGAATGAAATTGACAAATGTAAATCCTGATTGTGTGTACTTCATTTTAATATATAATTTATTTTTTATATTTGACGACACGGTGGCCTAGTTGGGAGTGACCCTGCCTCCGAAGCCAGCGGTCCTGGGTTCAAATCCCGGTAAGGGCAGATATTTGCGTGATGAGCGCGAATATTTGTTCCTGAGTCTTGGATGTTTTCTATGTATTTAAGTATTTATTTCTCTAAGTATATAAGTATGTTTATCGTTGTCTAGTACCCATAGTACAAGCCTTGAGCTTAGTTTGGGACTAGGTCAATTTGTGTGAGATTGTCCCCTGATATTTTTATTTTTTATTTTTATTTAACTTTCGTTAGTATATTTTATATAGATAAGGATTATTACAGTAACATAACTTAGTAACCAACTAGGTATGCAGAAAGAGACTAAAAGAACTAGAATATTTAATAACATTTAAATTTAATATCTAACATTATATTAGAATCAATATTTTTAAAAGTTTGACTATTGCTTGCCACGATTAGACTTTTCGCACGCTGACTTACACGCTGACTAATCAATTATTTTCAAGATGTCGGGGTTTGACGTGTTATTTATATTCAGATGTTTGCAACAGTTATGCCGTGTAGCCGTTGTTTAAACGTGGCCATAGCAACCCTATTAAACGACAGAAAACGATTGTGTTCAATAGAATAGCTGATTGGGCGTTGTATCACCAATAGTAGCTGTTGTTTAAATGTATAACCATAGCAACTAGACATGCAATTTGACTTTGGGTGATGTCACTCTGTGGTCTGATTGGTAGACTTGGGTCTCAGGTTAGCCAATCGTTAATGTTGCATGTCATTTTGTTCTTCTATTATACGAAGACGTGCGAAATTACTTGTCTCGATATACTTGTAAAACCGACTGAACCCGATTTGTATTACATGTCTAAAATACGAACCGTGGCAAGTGGCATATCAATTATCATCCGTGACTGTACTTCTAAAAAATATGAACTATATGCCGAGTAAATTTCATTCAAATCTCAAAGCCAATGTCAACCCTTTTGTATCATTTGTACTTAGTACTTATTTTAAAGTTTACCTACCCGCCATCATGTTGCCTTTTGTTCATTACTTATATTTGTTTTCATTCGTATTGCAGTGATTCAGATCACGAGGGAAAAGCTAATAAAGAACTCAAGGGCGTCGCCGAAGAAGATGCACTTAGGTAAGTGAGATCCATTGATTTAGTATTAGATACATAATCCAATCAACAACAAATACTTATAAAACTGGCACGAAATGACATTCACTGCTGTATTCAGATGAAGACTGGGTGTCAATCATTTCATCGGAACACCTATCATCAAATGTATAATTTTATAGAACGATATTTTCTGCTGAAACCATAATATCTTCAGGGTATCTTAAAATTGTAACCTAACCTAACTTAATTAAACAAAATTAGATTTAATGATACATTTGAGTGATGAGTTACCATGAATACTAACACCAATGTTTTATACTCTGTAATGTGAAAAATAATTCATGCAATAAATTAAATTAAAGCTCTGAACTTTAAGTGTCAAAATTGCGACCGAATGCCGACCGTGAATAGGTTGGACAAGCATCACAGAACTTCAACTAAACTTAAAACTACGGGATAGGCATTCCATTCGGAAGGTCATGGCAGTTTTTGTTGCAAGGGTGATAATTGGACAAACAATTTTTATATGGGAGTGAAAGTAGTACCATCGAAAAACTTACCAAAATTAAATATCTGCAAGACATAGCTTAAATATTGTGGAGATTTTTAAAACTACGCAAGTATACTATTTATTGAAATGTCGAAGAAATACCAAATACCAAATAATGTTGATGGTGTAAGAAAAATTTAATGGGAACAGGCAAAAACCATCAATGTACAATTTTTCGCGGTCATACCCATTTGGTATTCCCTCCCCTAGATTTTTTATTGTTCTTATTAGAGGTAACACGTAATCTTGCGGGATGGCTTCCTACTCCACCAAAACTTGCTACAGCTCCTCCACATGAGACTGGGCAAGATTCCGCTGCCGAACCCTCCTTTTCAAGAAGTCCCACATGTGCTCAATGGGATTTATGTCCGGGCTCATGGCTGGCCCGTCCATGGTGTCGATGCCCACCTCGCGAATGTAGGCTGAGGTGGCCCAGGCGGTATGACAAGAGGCATTATCCTGCAACAGGATAAACCCCTCATCTAAAATACCCGCGGGACGACATGTTCCTCCAGGATTTCGGTGATAAACTTGGCAGCGTTCAAACTACCGCCACGGCCACCACCAGGAATGTAAACCAGCTCCGTTCCCCATCGTAGGAAATGTCTCCCCAGACCCTGACGGAACGTCCTCCATAGGCGACTTTACGGAGATGCAACATTGTCGCAGGTCTTTTTGATGTCAGGTTGGCTGTCTTCAGTCTTCTCCTTACTGTCCACTCGCTGACTGCCACTCCTCTTACTTCTTTTAGCCGCTGTTGGACACCAAAAGCTGTCTGGTGACGAACTCGTAGGGTTGTTGTCACGATGAACCGATCCTCCCTTCTTGGCCTTGAAGTAAAGGCCCCAGTTTTTCTCAATCTCTGGTAGACTCTACAAACTGTAGACTGTACAAAATTCAGCTCTTCAGCTGCTGAACGTTGACTGCGGCCCTCTCGCAGTAGGCGAATAATAAGGGTGACTTGAACGTCAGTGGTGTCCATTTTTCCATGTCTTCTCGTTGGGATAATATGCGGAGTCGTGTACCGGTCGACTTCTGATAAGTGACTGATAACCCCCCCCAACCCCTCTCTAATAAAGCACAACTCGTGCGTTCGGTAAGGAGTAATCGGCCACGAACTACGATTTGCAATGATATTGAGCGTACATGGAAAAATGCAAACTGATGCAATTATTTTGTTTGCGAGCTTATTTAATAATCAAGAAACGTAATTACAAGGGACGGCTGAAAAGTTCTAAGTCTAAGGTATTTTGAGGTTGTATATGTAATTATGGTACTGGCCACTAGATAGACCATTGAAAAACAATAATGAAAAAAAAACATTATGCGCTACGGTGTTTTGGGACGCGGATGGAATTATTTTAATAGATTATCTAGCAAAAGGCTCTACAATAAATGCAACTTACTATTCTGAGCTATTGAGACAAGTGCGTCAAGCCATACTTGCACGGCTTGGAAGTTAAAACAAAATTGTGCGAAATATTCAACTTTCCGCACAATGTGAAGCTAAGAAAAGAAAAAAGCATGAGTTCAAAAAAAAACTGCTTTCCGCACAATATACAGCTACGAAAAGTACCAGTTTTTGAACAACTGTATTTAAAATACTATTTCATCACGACAATGTCCCAACACATGCGTCAGCAGTCGCCACAGCCAAATTAGTAAAATTGCGTTACGAAAAACTGCCCCATCCACCTTATTTTGCGGATTTGGCTCCATGTGTTTTTTTATTCCCAAACATGAACAAATGGCTCGGTGGGAAAAGTTTTTTATCAAATGAAGAAGTATGAGCACCAACTGAAGCATGTTTTTTGAAGGGGTTGCAAAAGCTGAAACATCGTTGGATGAAATGCATTGAGTTGAGAGGAGATTATGTAGAAAAATAAAATACAATAATGCGAAAGTTATTCCTTTACTCAAAGTCACTGACTTATCAAACTGCCCTAGTATACCCCCTTTTTAGCCTTTCGTTGACTTGACTATGGTGCCATCCATCCATTTCTATAATTTAAATACAACGTAATATTCCGTAAAAAAGAAATTACGAAAGTAGTGTCAACCCTAGTATACTGTAAACCTAAGATACTGAACTGACGTTATTTAATAAGGGTTGACACAACTTTTGTAATTTCTTTTTTACGGATTATTTTGTAAAACATTGGATACTGGGTGTATAAAATCTATGTTCCCTGGAATGAATGAGAAATTCTTCATGATCTATTTAGTGTGTACTCTTTCGGTTCCCCAGGATTTTGTCAGCTAACTTATGTCTTAAAGATCTGTGTAAGCTGGACGTGTTATGTCACAAATGTAGATTTAAAATGTTATTCATCAATACTTTTCGTACGTTATTTGTCCGAATTTTATTTATTTTATTCTAAGCGGGCGCGGTGGCGCTGCCTCTCGACGCCAGCGTCTCATGTCTTTATTTTGATAATAAGCGATCTCGCCTATTCTATAATCTGTTAATAGAGGGTTAAATTCGCTGTGAGCCAGGTACGCGTCCCCGGGGATGTCGAGGTCTTCTATGCCCATTGCTGTGATCTTCTCCAGCATTTTATAATTCAGGAGGTGTGTGAGGTGTGGAGGTGCCACGCCTCGAAGTCTGTCATTTCCCAAAGCGTCTCCGTGTGTAGACATCTCCAGAACTGGCCAGCACGTTTTAGCGCCATTCTGTACGGTCTCTCGATGTTTTGCATGTCCGAGTTACTTTTTCTTGATAGTAGCTGTTTCACTCCATAATCCATGATAGGGAGAATGCAGGCTTGGATAATGGCGAGTTTCACTTGGAGTACCGTCTTAGCGTGGAAGCCGATCATGGGTCCCAGAGCACTTCTTACTTGTTTCAGTCTCTTGATGACCTTTTCGGAATGCGGGTTCATTTTGAGGGATTTGTCAAAAATTACTCCCAGATATTTTATTTCTTATTTGTAGATGAACGTCTGATTTTTGATTTTAACGGGCGAACTCATTTTTTTCTTCTTCGTGAAGTCTGTTTTATCCACGTTGCATTTCAATCCCTATCCGTCGTAATAGTACACAAAAGTTTCGGCCGCCCACTCTGCTCTCATAGTAGCGTGGTCGGGATTCGAAGCTCTGTTGAGAATACATAGGTCGTCCGCATATTGAGATAGTTTCAGTCCTCTTATTCTACCGTGGCTATCCCAAATATCGTAGACGTATATGTTGAAGATGATAACGCCAAGGGTTGATCTCTGGGGGACCCCGTGGGGTATCTTCTTTTCTTCTCCATTCATCGTCCGAAATCTTCCTTTTAACGAAAGGTCTTCTAGGTAGTTTTCTATTATTTTTATGACGTTGTTGGCGTTTTGCAGTTTCTTAATCAGACCTTTGTGGTTAATGGAATTAAACGCCTTGCTCGGATCTGTGCATATCATTGATACACTCTCCTCAATCCATCCATCGCCAATGTGTGTGTCGCCGTTATTGTTTTACCAGTGCGGAGAATCTACGTGGCCGTCCCTCTGGATCTAGTGAATCCGTCTTGAAATGGTGGTGGCATTTTGTTAACCGTGCCCTCTAAACTTGAGAGTATTAGTCTGTCACAGAGCTTCTCCATTATATTGAGTAGCGTGATTGGTCCGTAAGAGGCGGCTTGAATGTGATTTTTGCCCGATTTATGCAAAAAGATGCATTCCCCGAGCTTCAACCGTCTCGGGAAGCCAACACGTAGTCTACTATCGGTTTAAAAGTTTCAAGAAAGACATCTCCCAGTTTCAGTGCGTCCGCTCCGCTCTGATCTGGTCAGGTCCCGGAGCCTTTTTGTTTTTGAATTTTCTCAGTTCGAGACGTATTTCTTTCGTCGATGTTCTGTCCAGAGGTTCGAAAGCTGTGGTCCTCTCAGATCCCTCGTCTACTGCATTTATATTGGCTTGCCTAACTATAGCCGCATCCACCAGCGCGTCTATGGTTTCTTTTTCACTTGTGCAACCTTCAATATTAGGAAGTTTCATGCTCGGAGATTTGATGCTCTTTGGATTTTCCACATCTTCGCTCTGCTGTTCATGGGGTCTTCGAAGGGTTTCATTCAGCTTTGTTCTCTCAGATTCTTGAGAGCATCGTTCGTTACTTTTTTAATCTGTTGTACTCTAAACGCGCGATTCGGGTTACCTCGGGATTCACGTGATTTCTTTTCGTCCAGGCTCGTGACTTTGCCCGGTTCCTTTGATCAATCAGTTCGTTTATTTCGCTTAGGAGAAAATCTCTTCTGTTATGTTCTTTGAGTGGCGCATGTAAATCAAAGGTGTTCGTGATGGCTTTTTCAAGATTTTCAATGTATTTTTAGCATGATGCGTCATTGTCACTTTATTTGCTTGTCATGTAATAATATGTACCTAATTTAAGTTATGTGCAATAAATAAACGTTATTATTATTATTGACAATATTTATTTAAAATCTGTAAGTTAAGCTTTTTACAATAAATGTTAAGATATAAAAGTAAAATAACAATACTCATATAAAAAACAAACACTATAAAAAACCTAACCTACGGGTGCCGCCGGCAGCGGGGCAGGGCTCAAGCTACCGGTGGTTAGGGCTGCAGAGAGAGGAACCTCCTCACAATACGTGCCGTGTCGAGGAGTACTGCTTTCTGTATCTGGCCCTTGATCCAGCCACCTAGCGAGAGTCTCTTAAGGTGTTGATCGAGACTCTTCGCTATAAGACCGTGCTGAAACAACTATCGAGACAATGATCGTCGAGTCAACATCCCACATAGCGGTCACCTCATAAGCCAAATCAAGGTACTTGCTGAGCTTGTCCTTCTCAGCCTTCACGAGGTTCTCGTCATGCGGGATGGTGACGTCAACGAGCACTGCCCGGCGTTGAGATCGATCTGTTAACACGATATCAGGCTTATTGGCAACAATACTCCTGTCCGTGATGACAGATCGATCCCAATAGAGCGTAGCACGACCATTTTCGACAAGTTGAAATTTAAAATTTATTCTTCTATTTCGTTTCGTTCTCTGCGAAGCGTTGTGGTGTATGCTCCTTATTATTATTATTATTATTATTATTATTGTGTATTGGTGAGAGATCGGACGTATTTTCGCACAGGATAGCATGTAGGCCGCCCTGCTCTTTTCACTTTCCGTGATCTTGCTCATATTACTTGTGAGTTTTTAATATATCGGCCCTGGAGGGGAGCTACCTTAAATCCTTCAGTTACCTCATTTTACTGAAAGGAAACATTTCTTTATTTTTTAAAAGAAACAAAACTGCATTCAAAAATCTTCTAAAATTCGTTTGTATCAAAAAAAACCCTCGCTATTTTATTATACGGATTGGTAGGATTATTAGTCAAGATAAAAATGTGGTCTGTGAAATAAAAAAGTGAAAAATGATACAAATTTATTTGATTTTATTATCAGTACTAAGAACACATAAACATGATTTTTTTAACGCAGACGGATATTAAGAAGAGAAAGAAAAATCTTAATAATTTATTTGATAAGTTGCTCGAAATGACTACCCTTGTTATCCGGAACGAGGGTGGTCATTTCGAGCAACTTATCAACTTATCAGAAATTTGGTCTACGTTGAAATTCGTTTCGTGTAGCTCTCTGCGAAGCGTTGTGGTGTATGCTCCTAATAACATTTTCTACCGCAACCCTTAGGCCTTGTAAAATTAAACAATAGTTTTAATAAAGAACTTGTAATTAATATTCAATTTCATGGGTATCTCGTACAACAGATGAGTGTAAGGCCAAATGTTTATTGGTTAAATTTTATCCTGTACAATAATCCTACCGATTCGTATAGTAAATAGCAAGGGTTTTTTATTTTTTTTAGTAGGTTCTATTACCGGTTAAGACCGAATTTTAGATCTTTTGAATGCAGTTATGTTTCTTTTAAAAGATAAAGGTATGTTTCCTTTTAGTAAAAAGAGTTAATTCAAAGATCTGGGGTAGTTCCCCTCCAGGGCCCATAGATTTTTTCCACCCTGTATATAGGTAATAATATGTATAGATAAATTAACGAGAGCATGGAATTGCATATGTAGTAGTATTGTATGTATACAGGCATTCTATATTTGAATTTTCTATTCTCTCGTACTATCAGCATAAAAAGAGGTTTGTTATATATTGAAGAAGTAAATACCAAAATAATGTCAGTGTCAAATTGTGAATATTATTTACGTTGTGCATATATTTTTACGTCTGATTTTATTGTATTCTAACAATTATCAGAATAATTTTGTGTCAGCCCGTACGACTAAGTGTAAGTTACATAATTTTCCAAAAATATGGCAGTGAGTAATATTGGTCCGATTGAGAGTCAAAGTAAGCAAATTATTTTTAACTGTTATAAATATTTTGAACTTGAACTTAAGAAAAATTTAAATGCCCCTTACACGGCTGCCCAGTTAGTTGAAAAAGCTACAGGTGTTTGTCTCTCTAGGGTTTATAACATTGTGTCTGAGAGCAATAGTGAGAAATTCGCATAAACAAAGAAATTCACCTCCCCGAGAAATAAAAAGTTACGTACTTGTCCGTCATCAGCAGTAGACAATTTTGATTAGGAAGTCATCCGGAGAACTATATACAATTTTCATCTGTTCCATAAGCAATTTCCAACCTTAAAGGCACTCCACTCTGTGTTAAAATCCGATATAGATTACAAATTTGGCATTTCCACCTTACGAAAACAAATACAAAAATTAGGATTTAAATGGAAAAAGACCGAGGACAACCGAAAAATATTAATGGAAAGACACAAAATACGACTGGACCGAACACGGAACACGGAATACCGAACCTTAAACCGAATAGCATATTCGGTTTAAGGTTCGGTATTAATTTTTCTTTTAACCAAAAAAACAAAACCATTTTTCGTAGTTGACAAAGTCCATCTGGTCATGGTAATCTCCCGTTTTTTGGTTTGCCTTAAACATTAACAAAGCGTTGGGAATAAAACCATCTTTTCCTCCTGCGTGCACTATTATTAACCGCTGGCCTGTACTGATTTGTTTTGTTACACCAAATTCTGTTCCATCGGTCCAAGCCTCTCCGGACACATGTGAAGTGTGGATGTAGGTTTCGTAGATAATGCGTCCTATCACAACAAACTTTTGAATCGTGCTCCAACGTCAAATTCTCATAAACAAGAAATGATGGATTGGTTGACAGAACACAACATTTCATATAGCCCGTTGATGTACAAAACCAGTTTGTATGATTTAATTAAACAAAGTAAAGAGCGGTTTCGTGAGTACCACATAGATGCAATTTTAAAAGAACATAGCCACTCCGTTTTACGATTGCCACCGTATCACCCGACATTTAATCCAAGGTAAAAGGATATTGTTACGAGTAGGTATGGTTAGGTAGGTAGGTAAATTAGAATCGACGCGCCGGCTCAAGGACATGCCTATTGTTAACGGGTACAATCGAGTTCAAGGCCAAGGCCGTCGCTATTGTAATACAAGGCCGCAATGAGTAGAACCTTCCATTATCGAACGTTCCCGGCGGGTCAAGGCCCATCGGTCATTCGAGAAGGCATTTTGGAACAATCAGAGATTGGGAGTATAAAACGTGAGGCGCGCGCGAGCGGCGAGAGATTACTTACTTGGAGAGCGAACAGTGCGTACCTACGAGTGAACCGAGCGATCATCTAAGTTTATTGTGCGATAATTGTTTGTAACGATTAAGCGAGTGTATTAATTAAAGTCTGCTCTTAATTATCGGTGTGTTCGTGCATTTCTATCAGTTACCTACCCCCACGTACGTAACATTTGGTGTCAGAAGTGGGATAGAAAATGCCTATAACTCCGCGAGATCAAGAGCAGGAGGGGGTCAAAACCCGAAGCCACACTGCAGCTGAGGACTCTGCGGCCGGCGCTGGTACATCCACCGCCGGTACGACCACTGCTACTGCTCCGGCTACTACAGCAGCGTCACCTAAGCTGGATATTGACCTCAACGCGATCTTAATCCTCTTCAAGGAACAATCCAGAGCACAAGAAGAATGATTTAGAGAACAATCCAGAGCCCAAATGGAACAATCCAGAGCCCAAATGGAACAATCCAGAGCGCAAGAGGAACAATCGAGAGTTATCCAAAATGAACTACTCAGTCTGAAGAAATTTCAAGAAGAACAATCCAGAGCCCAAGAAGAACAATCGAGAATTCTCCTAGAGGTACGAGAGGCCACTTCGGAATGGAAGAAGGAGATGACTGAGGTTCAAGGGAAACTGGTTGACCTGGACATTAAGTTCGAGAACCGTCTCCATGGAGTTGATGAAAAAGTTGAGGACCTCGAAAATCGCATTCAGACCATAAGAGACGAAATGAAGAAGCTGGAAATCAAAGTGGTCAACGGTGCCTCTGGACCTGAGACATCTGTTCCGGTTGTTGGAAAGTTTAAGGTACCTCCATTTGATGGTACTTCGTCATGGACGGCGTATAAACTGCAATTTGAATCGGTTTCTCATGCAAATGGCTGGAACAAAGACCAGGCGAAGACAGCTCTAACCTTGGCACTTCGAGATGAAGCCCTCACTGTACTGGAAGCTCTAGGAAAAGATAAGACATATGACCGACTTCTCGAAGCTTTGGAGGCACGTTACGGTGACAGTCATCTAGAGCACGTATTTAGAGCTCAGTTAAAAGACAGAACCCAGGGACGTAACGAGTCATTACAACAGTGGGCCCTCGAGATAGAAAAATTGGTCAGAAAGGCGTATCAAAGTGCATCAGGCACATTAGTGGACAGCATGCTCGTACAGGCCTTCATCGACGGAATCCGTGATTTGGAAGTCAGAGCTGCTGTGCGACTGGGACATCATGGGAACCTGAAAGATGCAGTTGCCCACGCCTTGGAAGTGGAAGCTGTACGCCAGGACTCGAGGCCTTTTAGGGTACGAGAAGTTTCGACCAGAGATTCGACTGCTCCTCGCCGTGAATTTGGACCAAGGTGTTACTGGTGTGGAGAACGCGGCCACTTGCAATCCAGTTGCCCGAAGAGACATAGACCGCACCGAGATCCAGGCCCAGGCCCCAGGGAAACGAGTAGGAGCCAGGACTAAGAGACGAGTGCTGGCTGGTGGTCAAAATGTCCCAGTTATGATCTCACAGGTGAATGATGGGAATAGTCTGATCGTCCAAGGAGAAATTGGTGGAATACCATGTCACCTCACTATCGACACCGGAGCTTATTGGACTGCGATCAGTTCTCGGCTAATGAAACACTTGACCAGGGATCATCTAGTCCGACCTAAGCATCTTCATCTGCAAACGGCTACCGGCCAGTATATATCCGTCCTGGGGGAGGAAGAAGTGGCGGTGCAAATTGGTGAAAAGAACTACTGGCACAAAGTCATCGTCGCTAACATCATCGACGATTGCATTATTGGATAAGGTTTTATGAGAAAACATGGCTGCAAAATCGACTTGGAAGGTGGAGTCCTGAAATTTGGGGTTGATGAAGTCCCCATGGAAGGTGGAGTGAGTGGACAAGTCTACTGTGCTAGAAGAACCATTCTACAACCAAGATCGCAAGTCCTTGTTCCTGTGAAATTACCGCACTATACGGGACGGGGCTGTCATCGCTGCGTATTAGTGGACAAAATTGAGGGTAGTCAACCGTGGATAACAGCTCGCACGGTTGTGACAACCTCATCTGTAGCGTTTGTAAGGGTCCTTAACTTAGGCGATACTAAATTCGCCCTTAGTAAAGGAACCCTTATCGGGTCTTGCGAAGAAATTTATTGGATAAGAAGTTGCCAGGGATCGAATGGAAGCGGAAAATCTGCAAGTATAGGAGTAGACATTACCGAATTATTAGATGGTTGCCAAAATGATCTCAACTAGGAAGAAATACTGAAGGCACGCAATTGATTGCTGCGTTATAGCAATGTTTTCTCTGCGCACGACGGTGATATTGGGAGAACTGGAGTTGTACAACATGAGATCAACACTGGTGGAATCATGCCTGTCCGACAACGTCCTCGGCGAGTCCCAGTAGCTCGCGAACAGGAAGTGGAAGACATGATTGAAGATATGAGGAAGAACAGAGTTATAGAGCCATCAACAAGTCCTTAGTGTTCACCGGTAGTTCTGGTTAAGAAGAGGGACGGGACGATGAGATTTTGTGTTGACTACCGCCGACTTAACGATGTGACTAAGAAGGATTCTTATCCACTACCTCGAATCGACGACACGCTGGACACTTTGAACGGGATGAAATGGTTTTCCACGTTGAATTTGAAAAGCGGGTACTGGCAAGTAGAAAAAAAAGAACCAAGATAAAGAGAAAACGGCCTTCTCGACTGGAAAAGGACTCTGGTAGTTCAATGTTATGCCGTTTGGACTGTGTAATGCACCAGCAACTTTAGAGAGATTGATGGAACAAATACTTGCTGGTTTACTAGGAGATACTTGCCTGGTATATCTGGATGACATAATAATTGTTGGTAGAGACTTTGACGATCACCTTGGAAAATTGGAGCAAGTTTTGACTAAGCTACGAGATGCGAACCTGAAACTTAGTCCAAAAAAATGCTCGCTTTTTAAGCGTAAGGTGAATTATTTGGGACATGTAGTGTCAACAGATGGTATCCAGACAGAACCTGAGAAGATAAGCGCCGTTAAGGATTGGCCGACACCGAGGGACAAGACCGCAGTTCGTGCCTTTTTGGGACTTTGCTCGTACTATCGACGTTTTGTGAAAAACTTCTCAGATATAGCGAAGCCCTTGCACCAGCTGACGGAAGAAAAACGACGGTTTGACTCGAATGATCAGTATGAATCAGCTTTTGCCAATCTCAAACAAAGGCTTTGTGAAACTCCTATATTGGGATATCCAGATCCTGAGACTGATTTTATTGTTGACACAGACGCGAGTAATATTGGTATCGGAGGAGTCTTGTCCCAAAAGAAAGGGGACCAGGAAGTTGTAATTGCCTACTTTAGTAAATCACTATCGAAACCAGAGAGAAATTACTGCGTCACTCGGAGGGAATTGCTGGCAGTTGTCAAGACGTTGCAGTATTTCAGTAAATATCTGCTTGGGCGCAAATTCCGTATCAGGACGGATCACGCTGCTTTAAAATGGTTGTTAGAGTTTAAAAATCCTGAGGGTCAAGTAGCGCGCTGGATCGAACAACTACAGGAATATGACTTCATCATAGAACATCGCAGTGAAAAATCACACGGCAACGCGGACGCCCTTTCCCGAAGACCTTGTCCGGATGACTGTAAACATTGTTTGAGGCAGGAGGGCAAAGATTGTGTGAAGATGTTGAGAACTGACACTGTTAGCGACGAGTGGAGTAATGAAGTCATACAACAAGCGCAGCAAGAAGATAAGGACATCAAACCTATTTATGATTGGATTAAAGCAGGCGTACCAAAACCAAAATGGTGTGAAGCGGCTCCGTTGAGTACACAAACAAAAAACTACTGGGCTCAATGGGAAAGTTTGGCTATGCATAATGGCGTATTATGCAGAAAATGGGAGTCCGCAAATGGAAAGGATGCTCACTTACAGGTTGTTGTCCCTAGGAAAAGAATAAGTGATGTTTTGAGATCCTTCCATGATGGAATTTCCGGTGGAGTGAAGAGGACCTTAATGAAAATCCGACAACGTTTTTATTGGATTCACTGCCTCGAAGATGTAGAAGACTGGTGCAGGAAATGTACAAACTGCTCATCGGTCAAGGGGCCGCAAACACGCAGTAGAGGAGCACTCAAGTTGTATAACGTTGGAGCACCTTGGGAAAGAATTGCTTTAGACGTCGCAGGCCCGTTTCCGACGTCCGACTCCGGAAACAAGTACATACTTGTAGTAATGGATTACTTCACCAAATGGCCTGAAGCATTTGCGATTCCCAACCAAGAAGCAGTCACGGTAGCGGAAAAATTAGTGATGGAAGTGATTTGTTGGTTCGGAGTGCCTCTCGAAATTCACAGCGATCAAGGCAGAAACTTTGAATCACAGGTGTTCCAGGAGACTTGCCGAATCATGGGAATCATAAGACTAGGACCACGCAATATCACCCACAATCGGATGGAATGGTTGAGAGATTCAACCAGACGCTGGAGAGACATTTGGCTAAGGTGGTAGAAAGTCACCAAAAGGATTGGGATAGGCATATTCCCCTCTTTCTGATGTCATATAGGTCAGCAACTCACGAAAGCACTGCTGTTACTCCAGCGTACGTGAACTTTGGACGAGAACATCTTTTACCAGCAGATCTTTTAACTGGACGACCTCCAGATTTCCCAAACTCGATCTCGGAGTATGCGAGCGATTTGCGGAACCGGATAGACGACGTTCACAGTCACTTTCGTGAACATGGACTTCAAGCCTCCTCGAAGATGAAAACACGATATGACAGAAAATCTAATCAAGTGGGGTTTGAGGCAGGTTCGTTGGTGTGGCTGCATAACCCCATGCGACGAAAAGGAAAATCTCCGAAACTATCGCCGAATTGGGAAGGACCGTACAGAGTAGTCACTAAAATCAACGACGTTACTTATCGGATACAACGAAATCAGCGAAGTTCCAGTAAGGTTGTCCACGTTGATCGACTAGCCAGATACTACGGGTCTAATAATGCTCGGGACGAGCATGTCTTGGGAGGGGGTAGTGTTACGAGTAGGTATGGTTAGGTAGGTAGGTAAATTAGAATCGACGCGCCGGCTCAAGGACATGCCTATTGTTAACGGGTACAATCGAGTTCAAGGCCAAGGCCGTCGCTATTGTAATACAAGGCCGCAATGAGTAGAACCTTCCATTATCGAACGTTCCCGGCAGGTCAAGGCCCATCGGTCATTCGAGAAGGCATTCTGGAACAATCAGCGATTGGGAGTATAAAACGTGAGGCGCGCGCGAGCGGCGAGAGATTACTTACTTGGAGAGCGAACAGTGCGTACCTACGAGTGAACCGAGCGATCATCTAAGTTTATTGTGCGATAATTGTTTGTAACGATTAAGTGAGTGTATTAATTAAAGTCTGCTCTTAATTATCGGTGTGTTCGTGCATTTCTATCAGTTACCTACCCCCACGTACGTAACAATATGTAGCGAAAAGAAACGTTTCTTTAAACATGCAAGGCATTATGAGTTTAGCAACTGAACGAATGAATACTATTACTGCTGAGGAATGGGAAAATATTTGTCGCCATGTCGAAAGTGAAGAAAATAAATATCGATGTCAGGGGAAATGCATCGAATTTCAAACAATCTTATTATCAATACTAGTGACAGCTCAGATGAAGAACATGATAGCGACTAAAAGCAAAAAACAGAGGACTACTACGTATTCCATTTCTTAAGGGTATGGTATTTTATTAAATTAAGAGAAAATTATTCTCCTTTTGTTGCAAACGGTACAAATGCAATTCCATGTTCTCGATAATTCATCTATTCATCTATTCATCTATATTACTCAATCGAATTTGATGTGTCAACGGTATCTTTTTTTTTTTACTTTTTAAATGTTTGCTTTTTTTGTTGGTGGCTTTGTAAGTATATTTTATGTTATTTGTTTTTTTTCGACTTGGTTACAATAGCTGTTACGAGTAACTACTTTCTCGTTATGCGTCTAAGATTGATACCGCAGCTAACAACAGAGCTGATGACGTTAAAACGGCTGAACTGATTGATTATAAAACCACTTTGGAATCGGTTGATCTGTTTAAGAGCTACGGTGCCACAGACAGATAGACACCCACACACACAGCGGTCAAACTTATAACACAGCGGTGTAAAATTAAAATTTTAAGTACAGTCAGCAGCAGAAGTAGCTACGCAACAGAACAACTCATAATGACTCTACTGTCAAGATAATACGTCGTGTCTAGATAATTTAGAGCATGTTATTCTGCTTAGGTACTTTTGATGCCGACCGTACAGTTAGCATCATATAGTACGTAGCAGTCAAAATCACCAAATAGTTGGAAACACCCAGAATGCTCATTAACATCGACGCAGCCTAATTGATCAAATTGTTCAGGTCATCCACAGTGCTCAAATATACCAGAGCACACACAACGGCAAATACTTGATTGCATTCAAGACGCCGCTCGTACCGTTACAATCACTCCGCCGCTGGTAGCTTAATTTAAGGTAGCAAATGTACGGAACACAACAGATTAGGAAAAATGACTTAATTACATGCTTTATACGGTTTAATGGTAAAGTTCTCTTTCAATATAATCCGAGCGGTAGGTTGTCAATATCACACAGGTTCTATTGTGTCAATTTCTCACTTTATCTGTAGTGAGTTACACATTCATTAATCCGAGATAGAATAAAATAAAATTTTATGCCATTTAAAATAAAGCTTTTGTTTTTTTAGTGTGATCCGTATTTTTGGTTACTTCGGATGCTAAGCTACTAGAGGCGGTGTGGTTGTAACGGTGCGAGCGGCGTCTTGAATGTAATTTGCCGTTGTGTGTGCTCTCAGGTATATTTGAGCACTGTGGATAACCTAAAAAAAATTACCACTTAGGCTGCGTCGATGTTAATGAGCATTCTGAATGTTTCTAACTATGTCGTGGCCATGACTGCTACTACAAGTATCGCTGGCTGTACTGAGAATAAGAAAAATAAATGGTGCTTCGTGCTACTCTTTTTCAGTTTTTGATCGGACTTCGATCTCCGATTTTAGGAGGGCATTGAGAATGAATGAAACGTCGCTCGGTGTTAGGTTATACAACGTGTTACAAAATAATCCGTAAAAAATAAATTACAAAAGTAGTGTCAACCCTTATTAAATAACGTCAGGGCCTCTATTCAACTGCGTTATAACGATATCGTTTTTGACCTGTTTCCGTATTGTCAACGTTTTGATAATTCTTATGTGATTTACAATAATGGCGACTGTGACATAAACGAATCTTAAACGTGTCAAACACGATATCGTTTCAACGCACCTGAATAGAGGCCCTGTTCAGTATCTTAGGTATACAGTATATTAGGGTTGACACTACTTTCGTAATTTCTTTTTACGGATTATTTTGTAACACGTTGTATAAGAGGGGGCCGAACACGTGTAAATGTTGTGTTATGGGTTTTTCGTGGCAGGAAGCTGCTCACGTCGGACGAGGATAGCGACGAGGAGCAGGAGCACAAGCCGGAGTCGGAGGCGGAGGACGAGCCCACGCGCGACGGCGAGGAGCGCGCCAGCAAGCTCACCAAGAAGAAGAAGCAGCATGACACTGCTAAGAAAGGTACCGTCATCGACAGGTTACCGGTTACCGTTCATTCGTTCGTTGGTTGATCTTTGAATAATTAAACTGAGGATCACATGTCCAATCACCAGCAATTATGTTATCTGACATTGGGCTGAGAGATATTTCTGCGCCCAATGTTGTAAAGCATATTATTGCTGGGAACTGTGCCTACTTAAGATAGACGGGACGTTTTCAAAAAAGTTGTACGTAGAGTTGGGCTTCAATTAAAACAAGACTTAATTGATTCCTTTGTGTAACGAAAGTTACCCATATAGTTTGTATGACTGACTTTCGTTACACAAAGGACGCGATCGTGATTTTGTTTTCATTAATCCTTTAATTATTGTACTGACCCCCGTTTACTGATATACTGGGTGATTTTGGAGTCATGATCAGGAATGGCCAAAAGTGAATAAGATGGTCATACTGAACAACCTTTCCAATGGGACCAACCACCAAATCGCCAAAAAAAACCAGCTGTTCCATACATAAAACTCTCAATTGATTCACCGTTAATGTATGGAACTGCTGTTTTTTTTTTTGGCGATTTCGGGGTTGGTCCCATCGGAAAGGTTGTTTAGTATGACCATCTTATTCACTTTTGGCCATTCCGGATCATGACCCCAAAATCACCCTGTATAATATATGCAATATAAGTCTATAATATCTATATGTATACTAGGGGAGGCTGAAAAGTTCTAAGTCTAAGGTATTTTGAGGTTGTATATTATTATGTAATTATGGTACTGGCCACTAGATAGACCATTTAAAAACAAGTAACGGAAAAAAACATTATGTTATTACTTACCAGGGATCGGAAATTCGGATCAATATTTACCTACAGTCGGGCGGCGTGAACGGAATGGCGACGGACCTAATTTAAATTTCTTAATTAAATTCCCGGGATTTCTAAATTTAGTAACTAGGCCTCCACAATGCATATTTAAATATTTATTTTCCATGCAGTGATTAACATTAAGAACTTATATTATTTACTTACAAAAATAGTCATAAATAGCCATAAGCTAAACATTTATGTGTATTTTTACTTTCTGGTATCGTTCTATGCAATCCCGGAATCCCGGATTATATTATTAAAATAATTTAATTAGGAAGCCGCTGCCCATTTTTTGCCAGTTTTTTGCCAACCTTAGGCAAATATCGATCCGAATATCCGATCCCTGGTTATTACAATTGTAATTTCTCGAGATATTCAACGATTAACAGTATCATGTCTGAATTATCATTGCATATTACGAAAATCAAGCACCGGGCTGTGATTAAGTTCCTCACGAAAAACTCCTCAATGCATTTTTCAAGAAATGGCTGCTATTTATGGTGTCTCTGGGCCTTCCTATGCTACAGTTAAAAAGTGGAGTAGCCTATTTAAACAAGGACGAGAGTCGATCGAAGACGACCCCCGCTCAGGACGGCCAGTATCGGTAGTGACCGACCAAAACGTTGCTAAAGTCAAAAAAATAGTGTTGGAGGATCGAAAAATTAAATGCGTCAATTAGCTGAGGCCTTGGGCATTAGCAAGGAGCGGGTTGGAGAAATCCTTTATACACATTTACATATGACTAAGGTCAGCGCGCGTTGGGTGCCGAAAAGGATGGCGGCGTTTGACAAAGAGCGGCGTGTCGAAACTTTTCAGGCGTTTAGACTTGTGAGGAGATAGTGTTGACGAAATTTGCTCCAGGATAGTAACCGTTGATGAAACATGGGTCAGACAGTGTGATCCTGAATGTAAGTCGGAGTCCATGCAGTGGATTGAGAAGGGTGAAAGGCCGCCAAAGAAGTTTAAAGTGCAAAGATCGGCCTCCAAGCTAATGGCTACGGTGTTTTGGAACGCGGATGGAATTCTTTTAATAGATTATTTAGCAAAAGGCTCTACAATAAATGCAACTTACTATTCTGAGCTATTGAGACAAGTGCGTCAAGCCATACTTGAAAAAGGAAGGGGCAAAATCAGTAAAGGCGTTTTCTTTTTGCAAGAGAACGCCCCGTTCATACAGCGCGTGTTGCAAGACTAGCTCTGAAGGAAATCGGCTTCGAAGAAATTAACCACCCTCCGTATAGTCCAGATTTAGCCCCTAGCGACTATTATCTGTTCAGTAATTTAAAGAAAGACCTAAGAGAAAAGCGATTTGGAAGTTTGATGAAGAAATGAAGGCGGCAGTAGAAGAGCATTTTCAAGGCCAAAACAAAGAATATTTTTTTAACGGCATAAAAACATTATATAATAAATGTAAGAAATGCATGGAATTAGATGGGAATTACATTGAACAATAAAAATAACTTAAATTTTCTAAATTGTTTCTCGAGATTTCATATATATATATATATATATATATATATCTCTCTATCGACGACCTCTAGATCGTCGGACTAGAAGATAAATGACTGCGTTCACAAAGTTTACCCTAATAATTAAAATATACAACTAAATTATAAATAAACTGTCTAAATTGTTGAAATGGCCAAGTGATCGTCTAATGTCTAGGAACCTACATTGTGAACCTACTTTAGTAACCTAAGTACTTTAAGAAAGAAGAGAATGGTATAACTAGTTTTAACATACATACACAATACATACGTAAATAATATGTACATATTTCTCGAATCTAGATTAAGAACAACTTGTACAATATAAACTAGCAGATTTATAGTACTTTTAATTAAGAAATTTGTAAATTGTAAACATTGTAAATGAACTTAACAAAGATTACGGATTAAAGTTCTAAGCGGTACATAGAGTCTCAGTCAAGGTTTACCTAATTTATCATTACACATCGCTAACTCGTGGCTTTTAGGTAGCACTTGACAGATTAGTGATGAGACAAGTTTTCTAAATGTCTATTCAGATAAGATAAAACAATAAATTAATAGTCTTAACATATCGCATCTTGAGAACAATAGTGACCTAAGTAATTCGGAAATTTTAAATTTAGAGTTAGGTCTAGTTAGGTGTCCTATTTTGAAAGAGCTATAAAAGTTGGAAACCAATAATAAAATTAAAACGAATTATTTTTTTTGGTTAATTACAATTTTTAGATACTAAATTAATTGTGAAGTTCGAATTGCTCTCCTTTTGCCTGTATAACTTTACGCATTCTTCCGAAAAATGATGTGCACGCGGCACGCACTACTTCTTTAGGTATTTCATTCCATATCTTAAGCAACCGATGCTTGAACGCCTCTAAATTCAGGCCATGGTACCCATCTTGCTTAAGACGACGGGGCGGGCAATTGACCTTGCTCATTCGGGCAGACGAGTAAAAATTTTATTCGCGCGCCATCTAACGAGTAAGCTCTGCGATCGACCACATATTGCTATTTGTCCAACAGTCAGGCATGCATTTACTGTTAGATGGCATTTGATTAGGCCGACCAATATAATAAATTTGCGTTTTTCTATATACTGTCTCAAATTCAGGAACGAATGTCAAAAATAGCTTTTTATCAAATAAGTAAATACATAAATAGTATTTTTTTAACACGTAAAGGTTGTTTCATAAATAGCTGGCATGAATATTAGATCGAAGAAAAATTTGGTCTACTAGGATTGTGTGAGTGCTATCTTTTAGACAGTTTATATCTCGAACCAAAAAATTTGTTATGTACATACTTTAATTCCCTCTTTTCATGGTTTCGTGCCAGCTCTTGTAAAACGACCTCTACGTGATTACTATCTACTACAGTAGAATTACCTATGTTGAGTTTACTACTGACAGATGGATTGCCTTCATTTTAATCTCATACAAATAAAATACTTATTACTAAATCGGTAGACGTTGGTATTGAAAATTGAAAATTAAATGAAGGCAAACTCTCTGTCAATGGTAAACTTACAGGGCCTCCATTCTACTGCGTTATAACGATATCGCGTTTGACGTGTTTTAGAATCGTTTATGTCACAGTCGCCATTATTGTAAATGACATAAAAGTTATCACAACGTTGACAATACGGAAAAAGGTCAAAAACGATATCGTTATTACCGTGTAGAATCCCAGCCCTGGGCCCCTATTCAGGTGCGATAAAACGATATCGTGTTTGACTCGTTTAAGAATCGTTTATGTCACAGTCGCCATTATTGTAAATGACATAAGAGTTATCAAAACGTTGACAATACGGAAACACGTCAAATACGATATCGCTATAACGCAGTTGAATAGAGGCCCTGTAATCGTACTACTAGTCTGTTACGATACAGACGCAATGAGTGAGCTAGAAAAAACAAGATGTGCTAGCCATACCCGACAGGGCTGAGATTCTAAACGGTAATGTCGTCATTACCGTGTATCAAATTTTACTTGGTTCCGTATTGTGAACGTTTTGATGACTCTTATAATCAGGGAGCGAAACTTTGGTGCCGATGACGACATTATGACGCAAATTCACATATAGGATGCTTTAATATAAAAACAATATTGCGACTCCCACTGATTCTTAATAATGCTATAATGATAATGTAAATATTAAAAAAAATACAAAGACAAAATGTTTTATTGGGTAATGTAATAGTAACGAAAAATATTCTGTCCACGAGTAAATAAAAAACATTAAATGAAAATTCGTTGGATTTCGAAGAATGCAGAACCCTTAAAATTCAAACGTAAACATTCAGGACACTATAACTGTCGAATCTCTATAATCGCACCTGGAGCAAATATTGTTCAAAGTGAACCTTTCTTCATCTAAATCAATTTCTTCTGATGGTAAAGACTTTAAAAATTTATTAATTGTACAAAACTACTGCAAAACCCAAATTAAAAAACTATCCAATTTACAAATAATAAAATACAAGTAAGCTTGTTACTGTCTCCAACAATCTTCTTTTTAATATGACATTGACAGAAAATTATGTTAAGTACTGGTCGTATTATCTCTAGTGTCAATATCAGTACTAAACTGGCCAATAAGTTGTTATTAGTGATGATATAAAATCTATGTAAAAACACTCTGTATGTAGCTTGACGTCATACGCCTGTCATCGGCACCAAAGTTTCGCTCCCTGCTTATAATTATCATTGACAATAATGGAGACTGTGGCATAAACCTCAAACGCGATTTCGTTATAACGCAGTAGAATAGAGGCCCAGGAGTAGGGAATAAACTTTTTCAATAATACTACCTACTTTAAATGTATTCAAATATTTTATTTTCGACGTGGTCTACGGCAAGGCGGCGATTCGTCGAGAATTTCGTGGTCCGGTTTTCTCTTTTTTTGGGCTTCTTTTTTCTTTCCTTTAAGCTTCATAGGTTTCATTTTCTTATTTTTTCTTTCTTTTTCTGTTCCTTCATGGCCTCTATTATATGAATAGTCTGGATCCCTTATTGCCATTTTTCGGGTAAACCTTGGGTCGATAATTTCTCGCAGTAAACAATCTTTTTTTTACATGTTTTTTATACAAAGTTTTTGGACATGGGAACTAGGCCAACAGCAGCTGATAAATCAGTAAGCTGAGTAAATCCACATCCAATGGCCACTGTGCCTGCTACTGCACTAGTATTGAGATCCATTACATCAGTAGGGATATCATTGTTCATTTGAAATGTCATATTGCACATTTTGCACGCACTTGACGTGGGCGCTAACAATGGGCCTTATAAGGAAGCTCAAAGTCACTCAGAGGGCTATGGTGAGAGCTATGCTCGGGGTTTCTCTGCGTGATAGAATCAGAAATGATGATATCCGCAGTAGAACTAAGGTTACCGACATAGCCCGAAGAATAGCTAAACTTAAGTGGCAGTGGGCGGGGCACATTGCTCGCAGGACTGATGACCGATGGAGTCAGAAGGTTCTTGAGTGGCGTCCACGGACCGGGAGACGAGCTGTAGGTAGGCCTCCAACAAGATGAAGCGACGACCTTGTAAAAATCGCGGGAACGCGGTGGATGCGAAAAGCACAGGACCGGTCTGAATGGAGAGCCTTGGGGGAGGCCTATGTCCAGCAGTGGACGTCTTTCGGCTGATATGATGATGATGACATTTTGCACTTAAGTGCATATAGTGAAATGAGCCCACTCCGAGTTTCCGATAAAATTTCAACTGCTTGTAACCCGCAATTCAACGGGCCATGGGACGATATTTCTTGCAATTGAGTAAAAAAATACAATACAATAACTATTCTTCTCCCATACCTTGTTTCATTGCTTTTGTCACTGAAATAGCAGATTAAAAAACATAAGTATACAATCATGTTCATAATTGATTCAAAATTAATTATTACGGCATATAATTAAAGAGCAGATTAAATTGTATTATGTTAATTTGGAGATAAAGATTTTAGGCAAAACAATACCAGGTGGCCCATGTAGTAGACCGGTCAGTATGGGCAAGTCTACTAGATGGATATAAGATATACAAAGATCTGTTCTTAGGATCCATGTCATCGATTTTAGTGACAAGAAAAACTGCATGCCTAGATTTAACAAACACTAGTTGGGTACTCAGTTTGGGAATCAAACCCGGAAGTTTTAAAAAGTTTAATTTGCATTATTTCTAATTAGATATCAATTGTGTAGGACTTAAGCAGTAAATGTTACTATGAAATATGTTATCTAAAATGAATAAAATGTATTGTTCACCATATCCTTTAAAGATAAAAAAGATAACAGATAAAAGTTGTTTATTCAGTAAGTAGGCCGCACGGGCACTTTTAAACGTCAAAATTCTACCAGCGGTTCCCAAGAGGAGACCAATGCTGAGAAAAAGCGCCACAAGACACTCAACAGTCAGTATTTTTTTTAAATATTGCTTATGACAATGATAGAACTTAACCTAGCATTATATCAACCAATTAATAAAATTTCAAAATATATATATATCATGCGTAGTTAAGCAGGAAAACGTGTCGAAACTTCTAATAAACACAGGAGCAAATAAATAAAATAATAATAATATTTATACCTACCCATGGCGGTGCAAATCTAATGAAAAAAATTATTAAGTAAATAAAGTTTTGATACATTCTCCTACAGAAACACAGAAACCATGTCCCCAAGACTAGATTGTTACTAAGCTACGTTATGAATCTAAGTATTAATCTAGTTATGTTACGTTATGTTTCTTAGGCCAAGCATTTTTGTCTGTTAGATAATCCTCGACCCTATAGTTTAATTCAATTTAGTTGGTGTTTGAAATGACAACCAACACAAATTCGACACCTAAAGATACAAAACGCAATAGTAAAATCTAACCTAAACGAGTTATATGTTGTATTAAAAAAATGGCTGTACTTTCAAACACCTACTAAATTAATAAATATCACAGGAAAATGTCACACAAATTGACCTAGTCCCAAACTAAGCTCTAGGCTTGTACTATGGGTACTAGACAACAATAAACTTACTTATATAGAAGTATATAAGTAATTGAGAAATATATACCCCCCGTGTTGTTGCCGGGTTAGAATAGTGCCACTCCATGTCTTCCCGTGGATGTTGTGAGAGGCGACTAAGGGAATAAAGGCTTGTAGTACTGTTAGGTGATGGGCTTGCAACCTGTCTCTAATACACTGGTAAACATCTTAGCCTGACTATGCAAAATGTGGTTACAGAATTATCAACAAGTTTAGAGTTGTTGGTATTCTGTTGCTCTGCCTACCCCACTCTGGGAATAAAGGTGTGACGTTAGAAAACATCCAAGACTCCTGCTCATCATACAAATGTTTCATAGTAACATTTACTGCTTAACACCTACACAATCAATATCAAAATAGATATAATGAATGTTTTATTTTCCAAAACTTTTGCTTTTGATTCCCAACCTGAGTTCTAGTTCTTTTAAATATATGAATGCAGTTTTTCTTGTCAATAAAATCATGTCTTATAGTTTCATACTTGCCCAAACTGACCGATCTACATTGGCCATCCTGTATAACATGTATACTCACAATATATATTTTTCTTACTGTTCAGAACCATTGGATATATTATCACCATACACTACATCAAAATCATTATCAAAATGACCATGACCAGATGTCAACCTGCAACAATAAAGAGAACTAAATAAATATAATAAATAAATAAATATCAGGGGACAATTTCACACAAATTGACCTAGTCCAAAACTAAGCTCTAGGCTTGTACTATGGGTACTAGACAATGGTAACATACTTAGATAGAGAAATACATAGAAAACAACCAAGACTCAGGAACAAATACTCATGCTCATCACACACATATTTGCCCTTACCAGGATTTGAACCCAGGACAGCTGGCTTTGGAACTAGTTTAGTAGTTTGTAATAGATCATAGATCAAACAAAACATACAGAAGTTTACAAATCTACCTTTGTATAATGCCAAGTAAGAACCATTCACACACTCTAAACTTTCTTTATTATGTTAGACGTACTTAAGAGAAAAAAGTATTAATTTAATGATGTCTAAAGTATAAGTAAAAACTGGATTATGATTTTCAATATGAATGGTAGAAGACCTAAAACAAAAATTAAAACTTATATTTATAGTAACTGCCAATCCAAGTATAATAAAAGAGCCAAAAACTCTCATGGTTGGTAAATTAATTATGCTATTCCCAGTTGATACACTGCTGCCCATGTGAAACCCGCAACCATGAGGTCTTTATGTAGGCATGTAAGTAATGTACTTTTCTTTTGAAATGCATATTATGGACACTTTGTAAGTACTTACTGCACAGCGGAATCTCGCTGCTGTTTAGCTTGTTGCCCGCAACGACCGCGACGTTTCCGAAGCAACTTGATTGAGGCAGAAGGTTTTCTGCCCCGCTTATTTCCCATTTTCACACGTATAAAACACGAAGTTCAATGTACAACTAAAACAAATAATTAACACAATTGAAACAAAACAACGCAAAGGCCAAAATATAAAACAACTACAGTAGGTAGCTACATGTTCGCACGGGATAGTAGAACTAGAACGCAACTGGCTGATTCAATTCAACTGACAACTGACCGTAGGAGCAAAACAAAGTTTGAAACATTCAAACTGTCAACCAAACAAATAAATCCAACGATCTGGCAACGCCGCGGCCGGCCGCCACACGCCAACCCAAACCGAGCTCGCAACGTCGCTTTCATCGCTTTGAAGTTTTGAGTAGGTACCTATATACGTAGTTATAACTTTTACGAAATTTTACTGATCCAACGTGAATGCAAGTTCAAATCCGCTATACAACACTAAAAACAATTTTTATTCAAAATATTATAGCTTTGGTTTAAAATAGTTTTGTTTATTTTTTGAGTATTTTTAACTGTTTTTTTTAGTTTGTATATCTTTTTTTTGGCTACATTCAACAAAATGCTTCAAAACGCCTAGTCATAGTTTAAGAGCAAACATTTAGTTGATTGTTTCACTAGGAGCATATATGTTTTGAGTATATAAAATGGAAATTCTTATTAAAACTAATAATATTAATTTTTAAGTTGACGCCACACATTAAACCTGTAAAAAGAAGTGTGGAAAGTTTGGCTGCAGACTAAATCGCCCAGCCGGAATAAAACCAATATAAACTTTTTAAAAACGGATTATTTAAAGTTGTATATAGAGCTTACTATGAGTAAGATAACTATATAAATGAGTCAGAGCCAAACTTGAGGATATGTTTCTTCAGATTATTATCATTTAAACCTACCACTTCCTATATTTTTACCAAGAAATTTATCCGAAAACACCTCGATTTCATAATTTTGCCGTACCCTTCGCCTTAACATATAGCCCCATATGGAGAAATCCAAAGGATTTAAATCCGGTGAAGCTGAGGGCCATTCATTCAAAGGTATGAAATCGGTTAAATTTGTTTGGCACCAGTCCTGAGCGCGTCGTCGAGCTTTGTGGGACGGAGCACTATCTTGCTGGAAGCAATAATAATTGTCCCCATACAAGTTTCGTGCATTCTCCAGCAAACGATTTTGCAAAACGTTTTCAATGTAGTAATCTTGATTAATTTTGACACCTCTGTCGATGAAAAGTAGCGGTAACTTCCCTCTTGGAGATATCGCACCCATACCATGACTGCCGATGCACTTTGGAAACGTTCTACAGCTAATTTTTCAACAGGAAGATGCCGCAATGAAACGCCATACACGCGATCATTCTGCCGATTGTGACTATCTTGTAATATGAACATTTTGTGATCGGAAAAAAATATGTCATCTAATGCGTGCCAAGCCAATAGCTCCCTGCATTTTTTCACTCTACCTTTTTTTAGAGCGGTAGTCAGTCCATGAATTGTTTGTTTTCTGTACGCTTTGAACCCAAGCTCGTCACGGAGGATGCGGCTCATGGATCGCCTAGATACTTATTTTCATATCTTTTGCCAGTTTGCTAGCACTCTGAGCCGGATTTCGTCGAATTCGCTCACGAACGCATTTTATCATCTTTTCGACACGAATCGATGGTTTTTGGCCAGGTTTGGGCCTGATTCTCGATGTTCCTGTTTCTTTTTATCGTTTTATGGTCCGCGATATGAATTTAATATTGATACTTAAGTGTTTCAGCTTCTTTAATATCTCACACGGCCTGAAATTTTGTTGATATAATTTCACAACGAGTTCGCGTTTTGCTTCCATTGTTGTCAAATACATAAAACAAAAGATACGAAGCTGTCGCCGTACATGCATAGACACTAAATACAAACTCATCTTAAACATATAGTATCAACTAAAAAGTCGGCATATTATAAATGAAAAGTCACGAGATAAAACTAGGACACTTAATCTGCCCAACCCTGTATTGTAATAAATGTATGACTTGAAGTTTGAAAGCTGACATTTTGAATTGGGTGACTATTGTTCTGAAGCTGCGAATGACGAAGTGGGTTTGATCACTGGCTTAAAACAATCTATATTGTGATTCATTTTACTCGTAATAATTATTACTAGACGTTCGCAAAACATATAATTATTCAAAATAATGGAGGAAATCATTAGAGAGCATTCAGAATTCCTACTACAAGGTGACAAGGTAAAATGCACCTGTTTGCGATGTTTATATAGTTTGCAAGACATAATATGAACCAGCACTTGAAGTCCCAAAAGCACATCACAGAATCATTTGCTGCCTCACCTTTAGAAGATTTAGTTTTAAATTTACCATTTAGATTCAGAAAATAAAAATTTAGGATATTTACATATTTATCTACAAATGATGAGAAAATATATTAATGGTAAAGGGTAGGCACCTCCCCGCCTTTTCCAGTACTTCCGGCCATTAAGTCTATACTTAATATGCACCCTACAACCTAGAACCTTATCTTATTATCGTAAACAAACCTATTAGATAATACACATGTTTCCACAGAAGTTCATACACACTTTTCCTAATAAATTGATTTCCTGGTTAGTTTTGACGTTTATAAATGATCCCTATACCCACAGATTCTCAACTCGTTAACTCTCTTATAAATTTGAGCTTTCCTAGATGAAATGTATGTTTTAAAATAGTTTGACTTAATTGATTTAGTTTTAACTGCAAGATAGTTAAATTTTGTTTCCTAATAGTTTTAGATTGTATTTTAATTCGCTAACCTTTATTTATAGAAATTTCTACAATTTCAACCATATTGCACAACAAAAGTGACAATTGAGAATGAACCCATGACAATTAATATACCTAGCTTAGAACATTACGTGTTTATAAGCGTCTCCCGGTGTGAGGAAAGAGCTACTAACTTTTTTTTATGTAAAGGAGAAGGCACACAAGCGCTCAGGCCACCTGATGGTAAGTGGAATCTGAGACTCATAGACATTTGAATTCCCAAGACTATAATCCTAAGACCTCAAATGCGTTGGCAACCCAGGACTAAGATGGAATGCCTCTATGCTAGTAATTTCACCGGGTGTCTTATCCCCACACCGGAACACAACAATGCGAACACTGTTGCTAGGCGGGTGGTTAATGGATAAGATGGTGGTAACGATCCGGACCTAACTACATAGCGAACCCTAAAGAACCACGAAGAAGAAGATTCTGCTACTGTTTTAAAACAAATCTACGAGACTATTTCATAGCTCTACCAGTTTTCACAGTTAAACGTGTGGGAATGTGATGTCAGACCATCTCCGTGTAAAGATACCCTGCTAGACCAACTAGACCTAACATAACAACGAGTTCGGAAACTGGGTTGCATATGTGTACTCCTAAGACTTGCGCCGGCTACTGAAAGCCTTAAGTTGGCATTTAGGTCTGGTAGATACCTAAGGTGGTCGATATATAAATACAAGCACCAAACCATACACCATAAGTCGTCTCTACCGCCTAGGCACGGATCCTCTATATGGGGCCCTATAGAGCAAACTTAGAGTTCAGCCAGTGTCAGCTGACATACCGATATAAGGTGTCAGAGCCTTTACGCAAAAACCCCAACTTACTTGGTTAGTAAGATAAAACCGTTTGATTCAGGTTCCATAACCAAAATGTAAGCGTAGATCATAGATGTTATCAACGTCTGCCTGGGTCTCAGCTTTGTTAACTACCACTAGGGCGTCGGAACTGAGATCTGGAAATCAAACACATTGAATAGACAAATTGTAACCATCTCTACATCGCACAAACTGTTATAACTATTCCCCAAGATCTAATAACTGTAAACTCAACAACACCAAACCCCAACTTTCATATTCATATTCACGTTTATCGTCGTCACGAAGCGTATCTGATGGTTACCTAAACCCACTCAAATCAGACTAACACAATTATTCGATTAACACGATTAGAGCAGCAAACATAAATAAACAAAGAACACAACAAATGCAAATAGTTTGCGACCCTTGAATAGCAGCTTCAAAAAGTAAAAGAAAAGTGCTGCTCTTCCCCCTCGGGCCTGTACGAGGCGCGGCTGAAAAGTGCTAAGCCTAAGGTATTTTGAGATTGTATATGTAATTATGGTACTGGCCACTAAATAGACCATTCAAAAACAAGTAATGGAAAAAGAACATTTTCATTACAATTGTAATATCTCGAGATATTCAACGATTAACAGTATCATGTCTGAATTATCATTGCATATTATGAAAATCAAGCACCGGGCTGTGATTTGATTAAGTTCCTCACGAAAAGTAAAAAACTCCTCAATGCATTTTTCAAGAAATGGCTGCTATTTATGGTGTCTCTGGGCCTTCCTATGCTACAGTTAAAAAGTGGAGTAGTCTATTTAAACAAGGACGAGAGTCGATCGAAGACGACCCCCGCTCAGGACGGCCATTATCGGTAATGACCGACCAAAACGTCGCTAAAGTCAAAAAAATAGTGTTGGAGGATCGAATATTTAAGATGTGTCAATTAGCTGAGACTTGGGCTTTAGCAAGGAGCGAGTTGGAGAAATCCTTCATACACATTTACATATGACTAAGGTAAGCGCACACACTTGAGTGTAACAAATATCAGCGCTTTAAAGCTTAATATTTCATAAACCGATTACTTAATCGAAAAACTGTTTTCGCAAACCTGTAATATTTTTGAAAGACCTATCCAACGACAGCCCACACTATAGGGTAAACGAGAAAAAAAAATACACCCCCAAGTTACGTGTAAGGGAGGTAAGTACCCTAATTATTATTTTTTTGTTCAATAATTTAAACTGAGATCTAAGAGGAAAGCGATTCGGAAGTGATGAAGAAATGAAGGCGGCAGTAAAGCATGGTTCATTTAGAATTGGCACGTATAAATTTATTAAAAAAAAAATGTTTCTTGAATTCTTATTTCAAAAGTGACAATCAGGGTTTGTTGACAATCTTTTGATGTTTAAATGGTGCAAAAATTATAGACCTTGATCAATGCGTTTAATAGTTATCGACAATGGAACTTGAAAAAAGGAAAGTAATTGTGAACAAATACTTGGAATCCATCATGGTCTGGGTCGAAGATAGCTAAGGCACTAAATTTCCACAATAGTACTGTTTGTAGAATTATAAAACGATACAAGGGGACCCTGTCTTGCCGCAGAAAGACACAGATCAATCGTAAATTGGGTACCAGGGATAGAGAACTTAAAAAGAAAGTGTTGAGAGCTGTTGAACAAAATCCAGGGCTGTCCGATTACGATCTGTCCCGTAAATTAAAAAAAAGTTACAGTACTGTGAGACGGATTCGCTTTCGAGCTGGTTATAAGAGCTATGAAGCTATTAAGAAGCTAAAACACACCATGAAGCAGAACCTTCAAGTTAAAAAGCGAGATCGCTTGTTGTATGACAAAGTTTTAACAAAATTCAAAGGGTGCTTCTTGATGGACGACGAAACGTATGTTAAACTCGATTTTAAGCAACTGCCCGGTTCAAAGTATTTGGCTGATGCTAGAGGAAATGTTCAAGAAAAGTATAAGTTTGTTAAATTGGAGAAATTCGCAAAAAAGTACATGATATGGCAAGGGATCTGTAGTTGTAGCTTAAACACCAAAATTTTCGTTACGTCTTCTACAATGACGTCAGATGTTTACATGAAAGAGTGCCTGCAGAAACGAGTTTTGCCTTTCATTCGAATCCACCGTCTTCCTGTGAAGTTTTGGCCAGATTTAGCAAGCTGCCATTACTCAAAAAAGGTACTACAGTGGTATGAAACCAATCAGGTCGATTACGTGCCTCATGACATGAATCCTCCAAATTGTCCACAGTTTCGACCAATTGAGAACTACTGGGCAATTATGAAAGGGAAACTCAAAAAGAGTGGCAAAATGGTCAAAGATGTAAATTCGTTGCGATCTACATGGAATCTTCAAGCCAAAAAAGTAAATAAAAGCACTGTTCAGAAGATGATGGGATCTATTACGAAAAACGTTCGGAATTACATACATGGTTTTGACAACTGAATATTTTTAGTGTAAAATGTAAAATAATAATACATATTTTACAATTTATAATACTAACCGCCTGTTTCACAATCGACAAGTAAAGCTTATTTGACAGATAAACTTAGCCCTTTCTCTTTCTGACACTTGAAAATAGACAAGAAGAGAGACAAACAATACAATACAATACAAAACACTTTATTGTCCACCAAACAAAAACATTACACAGAAATTTCACAATTTAGAAGACCCAGGTAAACAACATCTTATAGACATCTTTATGTGACAGATAAATTTACTTGTCGATTGTTAAACAGGCCCTAAATGTTTTATTTTATTAGTTATTTAAAATTTTATAACCTTGGTAATATGTAGGTACCAATTCTAAATGAACTATGCTTTAGAAGAGCATTTTCAAGGCCAAAGCAAAGCATCTTTTTGTAATGGCATAAAAGCATTATATAATAAATGTAAGAAATGCATCGAATTAGAGGGGGAAAACATTGAAAAAAAAATAACTTAAATTTGCTAAATTGATTTTTTTCACCTTAGGTTTAGAACTTTTCAGCCGCTCCTCGTTTTTATACACTTCGGGACCCGACGCCAAAACGCCCCCTTCCTTTTTGTTTCAATTTTGCAGCGATCGCCTTATCATGTCCCTGAACTATCATACAACCCTGCAGCATGTTTTATATGTAGAACAGCGCCATCGTGGCACCTCGACAAGAATTTATTGTATTGAATTCAAGTAGGTAACTAGTTATATTAGATAGTTTACAAAGTCACTCATAGAGATCGCTGTGTATGATGTTAGCCCCTATTACGATAGCTGTACTGTTGTTATCCGAGATTCAATTTTGTTTTAACATCTGATGCATACTTCATACATAATTATAAAGTTCTTTTATTATAATTAAAATTTGTGTAATCTTTCCACCTTTTCCGTAAACATACCGTTCCGTACACCGTTGATTATATTTTTATATATTGTTACTCAAAAGTGATACTTTTTCGTAGACACTTATCGTGCGCAAAATTAGTTAATGTTTTTTCGAACCAATGTTTTTATTTTGCGATTCATTTTGTTTTAATTTATTATTGTTCCTAGCCATACTTCCAACCAAATATCTGCATAAATAACCACTATTGAAGCCGTCACTGTCCATGTCACTTTTAATTTCATGTCGCAACTCTTACATACTTTTATATGGAATAATAGGCTAAGTAAAGTTATTGGAAGAGATGTAAATTATATTTTTTTTCGATAGTCGTCATCCTAAAGATCAAGGAACTGCGGCTCTTTTATTTTT
>OX438762.1:43064323-43122684 GCA_949316455.1 Acleris holmiana | reverse complement strand
AAACATTTTATTATAAGCAATTCAGTCCCAAGCATTGTTATCATTAATATAGTCTTTAATACTATTGTTACGTACGTAGGGGTAGGTAACTGATAGAAATGCACGAACACACCGATAATTAAGAGCAGACTTTAATTAACACACTCGCTTAATCGTTACAAAACAATTATCGCACAATAAACTTAGATGATCGCTCGGTTCACTCGTAGGTACGCACTGTTCGCTCTCAAGTAAGGAATGTCTCCCGCTCGCGCGCGCCTCACGTTTTATACTCGCAATTGCCGATTGTTCCAGAATGCCTTCTCGAATGACCGATGGGCCTTGACCCGCCGGGGACGTTCGATAATGGAAGGTTCTACTCATTGCGGCCTTGTATTACAATAGCGACGGCCTTGGCCTTGAACTCGATTGTACCCGTTAACAATAGGCATGTCCTTGAGCCGGCGCGTCGATTCTACCTAGTTGGTTACTAAGTTCTGTTACTCGATTTGCAAACTCTTTTCTTGCGTTAAAAACAAATGCTACCGAAAAAATAAATATGGCGGGTTGTCAGTTATAATTTTATAGCACACACAACACTTATCTCGTCGTATTTATAATGGATTGGGGTCTAAAAGAAAATCGTGTCGCTGTAATGGCGTTGCACAAATGCTGAAAATCAACAAACAATTCGTTTATCGTACCATTAATAGGTACAATAGTACCCTGAGCTTTAATGACCGCAAGAGGTCTACAAGACCACGCACCGTTCGGACCCCAGCTCTAATAAAGGCAGTGAAGGCGAGAATCGCAAAAAACCCCGTCCGGAAGCAAAATTTGTTGGCAATTCAGATGTCTGTGAAGAGAAGCTCCCTTAAAAAGTTATCAATCAAGACCTTGGACTACACGTTTATCGTAGACGGAAAGGTCATTTGCTTAATGGACGATTGAAGACTATGAGGCTGAATAGAAGTCGCGTGCTACTGAAGCGGTACGCACAAAATGGCCACCGAAATATATTATTTACAGACGAAAAAAATTTTACCATTGAAGAATGTTGTAACCGTCAGAATGACAGAGTATATGCAAAAAACAGTCAAGAAGCGAGTGTAGCTGTTCCGAGAGTGCCACAAGGCCATCATCCCTCTTATGTCATGATTTGGTTAGGTGTCTCATACTCAGGGTTAACACAGGTCCATTTCTGTAAAAAGGTGTCAAAACTAGGGCTAAAGTTTACCAGGAAACCGTTCTGGAACCAATAGTGAAGCCTTTAAGCCACTCTCTATTTCAAAACCAGCCCTGGGTCTTTCAATAAGACTCAGCCCCTGCACATAAGGTAAAAACAACTCAAGCCTGGTTTCGAAGCAACAAAATTGACTTTATTGCCCACAACGACTGGCCCTCCTCCAGCTCGGACCTCAACCCCCTGGATGATGCTATATGGCAGGTTATTGAGGAGAAAGCCTGTGCTAAACCCCACACAAATCTTGACTCCCTCAAGCGGGCCATAGTCAAGACACTGACGGAATTAGATATGACAACCGTGCGTGCCGCTATTGATGACTGGCCTGTTCGTCTAAAGGCCTGTGTTCAGGCCCAAGGAGGCCATTTTGAATGAAATTGACAAATGTAAATCCTGATTGTGTGTACTTCATTTTAATATATAATTATTTAACTTTCGTTAGTATATTTTATATAGATAAGGATTATTACAGTAACATAACTTAGTAACCAACTAGGTAATTTACCTACCTACCTAATCATACCTACTCGTAACACTATAATATGCTTTAGAAATTAGTTTACGCTTAACGTAACTCTTAAATTTATTTACTGATAGTTCAGTTACATTACTTAGGAGCTTATTATAGAACCTAATACAATTACCCATAAAAGAGTTTTTTATTTTATGGAGCCGCGTGAAGGGCACTGCGAGCTTATGTTTATTTCTGGTATTAACATTATGTATGTCACAGTTCTTTTTAAATTTAGCGATGTTTTTATGAACCAAGCAACAGTGTTTGCATTGTTGTGTTCCGGTGTGGGGATAAGACAACCGGTGAAATTACTAGCATAGAGGCAGTCCATCTTAGTCCTCAGAGTTGGCAGCGCATTTGAGGTCTTAGGATTATAATCTTGAGAATTCAAATGTCTATGGGTCTCAGATTTCACTTACCATCAGGTGGCCTGAGTGCTCGTGTGCCTTCTGCTTAACATAAAAAAAAAAAAAAAACGTACATAATGTTTTCATAAATGTATTGATTGCATGGTCAATATATTAATTTCTTTAAACTTATCTCTATGCGAGTCTCTCTGGCCCATCTTGTAGACAGCACGAATAGCCCTCTTCTGCAGAACAAAAATGCTATTTACATCAGCAGCACTACCCCACAGTAAAATACTATATGACATAATGCTATGGAAGTAACTAAAATAAACTAATCGAGCGGTATCTAAGTCTATTAATTGCCGAATCTTATTAACTGCAAAAACTGCAGAACTGAGTCTACCCGCCAATCCAGCAAGATGAGGAACCCATTGGAGCTTGGAGTCTAACGTTATACCAAGAAACACTGAATCATTAACTAGGTCTAGTTTGTCATTTTTAATAGTTACAGTAGTTTGTCTATCTTTCTCATTAGTAGTTATGAACTTTATACATTTCGTCTTTTTCTCATTCAGTAATAAATTATTAACACTAAACCAATCGCCTACTTTTGATATAGCATTGTTTACATCGACATTAAACTGCTGTTGTCGTTTAACTTTGAACACAAGTGACGTGTCATCAGCAAACAATACTATATCATGGTTGACCTTTATAAGGTAAGGTAAGTCATTTATGTAGATGAGGAATAAAAATGGACCCAATATTGAGCCCTGTGGTACGCCCATTGAGACCAATGACCCAGGTGATCGTACTCCATTCACGTCTACCCTTTGTATTCTCCCGTATAAGTACGTTTTTATTAAGTTTAGCGCAGTACCTCTAACTCCATAGTAGTGTATGATCAATGTGTCATGGTTAACGCAATCGAAGGCCTTGGACAAATCACAAAAAATACCTAAAGCATCCTGTGACCCTTCCCAGGCATTAAAAATGATTTTAATCAACTCAACACCAGCTTCGGTTGTCGAGCGACCCCGAGTAAAACCAAATTGTTTATTGTGCAATAAATTATTATACTGAAAATGTTCCGCTAACTGTGATAAAATCAATTTCTCAAATATTTTACTGACAGTGGGTAGTATGGATATTGGTCTAAAATGAGTGGGGTCAAAAATACTACCCGTTTTGAATAATGGAATTATCTTACTTTGTTTCATAAGATCAGGAAACTCACCACAATCAACACAATGATTAAATACGACCATTAAGTCAGATGCTATGACTTCAATTAAGGATTTGAGTACATGGACCGACACTCCCCAAAGGTCACTGGTTTTCTTCATATCGATTGAGTTGAATGCCTTAATTACATCCAAGGCAGTAACGCGCTTGAATTCAAAGTATATACTGCATTCAGGCACGTTATCTTCTAAAAGTACAATGACAGACGCAGGCGAAGAGTTCAAGCACTTAGTCGTGGACACTTGTATATCGGTAAAAAACTTTTCAAATTCAATTGCGATAACTGAATTGGAATCTATGATTAGACCATCTACTTTTAAACGATAGTCGTTAATGTTCTTTTTTCGGCGACCTGTTTCTTCATTATTTATTTTCCAGGTCGTTTTAATAGCATCAGAATTATTCAAGATTTTGTGACTTAAAAAAAATCGCATAGTTATACGACAGTCTATCTTGAATTGCTTAGAATACTGTTTGACATGTTCCTTAAACTCCTCACTCGCGTTATACCTCCGTTCCTCATGTAGTTGATACAGTATTCTTCTACGCTTATGTAAGTCCGCAGTAGCCCAGTCACTGAAAACCTTTGCACCACCAACCACAACCGATTTGGATGTAAATACTGCGTTAAATTGTTTTATGAATGTGTGAAAGAATGAGTTGTACATGTCATTGGGTCCCTTATCAGTTGTTAGAAAGGGCAAATTATGCACTAGGTTATGTCTCATTCTTTCCACACGGTCTGCAGTTATTGGCACAAAAGTAATTTCTTTTTTTGGAATATTATTCGATACGGACTTGAATTTAATTAATTGACCCAAATGATCCGATTCCAGGTTGCTGATCACACTCTTACCAATAGGAATTATATCAGTAGAAATGTTATCAATACACGTGGCGCTAGTGTCAGTAACTCTAGTTGGCTCCATAAAAGTATGTGTCAGGCCGAAAGATTTGAAAAGATTTATTAATCTATTGGTTAGTGGACTGTTGTGTGACTCGATTAATATTAGGAATAAATAAGTTTATTTTGTAAGTCTAAGTGTCGAGTTACGTTGACAGATTGCTACAGCTTAAGGAATAGGAATGTAGTGTTTAGTTCAAACGCTCATTGTATCTAAACATCAGTATTTTATTCTTTTGTCATATTTGTAACACATATTGAATATTTGTATCGTTTGTAATCCAATTTTTTATCGAGATTTAATGGTAAATATTATAATGACGATTGATCAATCGTTATTCGAATCTCCTTCGATTGATTTAATCGCGATTAATTTTGTGACGATTGCTTGTTTTATTGCTCGATTAATGATCTAAAGAAGTAATTGATTAATGCCCATCTGCCTGCCTGCACAGGCTGGGAAATAGACCGTTACGGGACGAGCTATATACGAATACAGCAAGCGCCCTTACCGGCCGAGGCTTGTATAGTGCTTTTCTCCAACAAAGCGAGAACATGTAACAAGTTTGCTTAAATGTTTATTTTAAGCACAACACAAAAATATCCATTGCAAAAACATTGCCGCTAACGGCATTGACATCCCTCATAATGCCATTTAAATTCAATATAGGTACTACACAGTATAAAAATAAAATACTCAATTAAATAAAATCACAAAAATAGAATCTAATAAACTGTAACCCTTAAATTATTTACATTATAAATATTTTAAGAGTTAAAATTATAACATTAGTTACGCGCTTAAATTTATTCGGCCATTTATTTTAACTAATTACGCAAGAAATAGGTAAGCTATTTGACTTTTGATGAACTTTTAAATACGCTGTATACGACGTTCGTAAAGGTTAACCTTCTTAGGCTCGTATTAATAAACTCGTGTTGAGTTTGATGTACGTCTCAAGATGCGTCACAAGACTGAGCTTTAATAAATAAATATATATTAAGCGGTTAAACGTACTCCTTGAATCAGATGAGACTGCTAAGTGTATCAGGATCTAATCCTGATCCTGAGCATGGTCTTGTTGACTTGTGTTATCTCAACACCCGAAAAAAAGGCGGATGCACAACAAAAAGTCGAACATATGGGTCGTTTTCAAAAAAAATGTACATAGTTAAGGGCTTTAATTAAAACAAAACTTAATTGATTCCTTTGTGTGACGAAAGTTACCCATACAGGTTGTATGACTAACTTTCGTTATACAAAGGACGCGATCGTGATTTTGTTTTCATTAAGCCTTTAAATATGTACAATTTTTTTGAAAACGACCCATATGGTGTCTTTTTATCAGATAAATTGGTTTAAGAATAATAAAATGCCATTTAGAAATTGTAAGAGGCAAAATTTTATGTGTAAGACGTTTTTCATTAATAATTATCGTACTTAAATCGAAGTTTTGACTTGGCCGCTAAATACAAAAAATGTGTGCTATGTGTTGTGTTTATGTTAAACTATTGTAGATGCAAGATAACTTATATTAGGTATAAAGATTACGGAAACAAACCGACCAAGCCAGCGACGCAATAGTTGCCCGATATGTTTGTGTTTAAAACAATAGGCAATCCGGAGGCGCGAAAGATTTAGCTCCCAACCACGGGCTCATTTCACTTAAGTACAATTAACATTTATTTTACAGTGCACTCAAATACTAAGCCAATGCATATTTTATTGATAACAACAAATTACATGATACAAGATTTTGATTTTTTTTAAGTTAGATAACCGCAACTTATGCAGGGCGTACCACGGCTATGCCACATGGAAGGAAAGTACCTTGAATATTGTAGATAGAAAATTTAACTGAAAGAAGACATTATTTTAATTTAAACTGCATTCGTAGATGTTTCAATAATTACATGTTTGAACCGGGAATCAAACCCGTTACACGAGAAAAATAATTACCCTGTAGCTTTATCATACCAATCGAAAGGCTTCATCATAAGGATTACTTTTTGCTAAATAACATAGTGTGGTTGCCGGGTTAGAATAGTGCCACTCCATGTCTTCCCGTGGATGTCGTAAGAGGCGACTCAGGGAATAAGCTCTTGTAGTATTGTTAGGCGATGGGCTTGCAACCTGTCACTAATACACTAGTAAACTTCTTGGCCTGATTGTGCAAAATGTGGTTACAGAATTATCAATAAGTCTTTTTAGAGTTGTTGGTATTTCTGTAGCTCTTCCTACCCCACTCTGGGAATGAAGGCTTGATGTTATGTATGTATGTAACATAGTGTCAGAAATAAAAGGAAGACCATGAATTTTAACATTTTTATACAAAATTAATCAATTTATTAAATGCTCAAAATGAGTCCCTTCCTGTTGAATACAAAGTCGCACTCTTGTGATTATTTCGCTCCCCGTCGATTTTTTGATCTTGTTGTGGTGGATATTTAGAATAATAAGTCTAAGTTCTGTTTGTAGCTCGTGGACACTTTCATACTGGTTCTTGTAAACTACATTTTTGACATAACCCCATAAAAAAATCTAAATCTATCTATCTATCTATCAGCTTTTCATTTTCTACACAAAATTTCACATCAAATGTTAAAGTTCATGGTCTTCCTTTTATTTCTGACACTAATACCTAGGTACATTTACGGTACACATTGTTGATTCTATATAAATATTGTTTAAATAAAGTAAAATGCAATACTACTTACAATATCAACAAGAAACTTTTTTAATTTTTCAAATATATTTAATCGCTTCCCTAGTAATATCCATATTTTCAACTAAAAAAGTGAATGAATAATGTTATCTACGCCAATGTCTTATTTAGCAGACCGCTTCTGACGTCATGATTAAAATGTTAATGTCTGTGATTGTATATAAACATAGAAAATTCATTTAATTCTTGGGTAAATTAATAAGATAACGTTCTGAATTATAATATGTAGTGTCATTATGTGATAGGGTAGTAAAATATACTTTTTTACCGAAGATAATAGTTTATTTCAAAATAAATCCATAATATCGCAACATGGATTATTCAAGCCCTACTCTGCGTGGTGCGTCTTCGTATCGGCGGCGACACGAGCATGCTCGATGAAAAATTGTAGGCGGTTAAAGGGTTAAGGGAAGCAATCAGAGAGAAGAGGCGGGGAAAATTAACTAGATGTGTTTTACTTTTGCCCGACAACCCTCCGCGCATACTGCTTATAATGCCAAGGATGCTACTCTTGAATCTGAGTTCGAAACTATTCACAGACCACCGTATAGTTTTAACTTGGCCCCCAACGACTTCTTTTTGTTTCTCAATCTTAAAAAGGTTATGTAATGAAATCGATTGTCTGACGATGAAGCGTTGAAGGCAGCAGTGCAAAAAAAAACATTTTGATAAAAAAATATAGTTTTTACCAATCTTTTAAATGTATAATCATAGGGGGGAGTATATTGAAAAATAAAAATATCCCACTCTCTTTTGTTTTTATTCACATATTGACAATTAACTGGACGCCCCTCGTATGGTGAAAAATATTGTAAATGTGTGCACTTGGCGTTCCAAAAACTTTCGCTACGCAAAAACTTGTTCTGTAACTTTGGTCAGGTATAAAAGGTAAAGTAAAAGGAACTGTGAACGATTGTGTTCGACAGATGCCGCAGCTGGAGGCGCTGGAGGGGCGCGCGCTGGCGCTGTACCGGCGGCGCGGCGAGTTCTTGGCCGCGCGCCGCCGCGCCGACGTGCAGGATCAGGCGCTCGACACGCTCGCCGCGCTCGCCGCCGCCGGTAGGGACCACCGCGCTCTATCCTTACGATACTAGTATTCTACAGGGTGGGCCCCGTAACTGGAGCAAATTATTAAAATATAGGCATATTATTATTAGGCTATTAGTAATCGTGTCAAAATGATTTCTGTCTACTCGCGTGCTGTCTACAATGTGCTGCTAACGATACCGCTATCGGTAATCCAATGAGGTGCCTTGTGTGATCGGAACGTTGACATTTCATTGTGAAACGTTTCACAAAGTTTTTTTTCGCATTGCAAATGGCGTGAATTATTGTTTAAAAAAAAAGTTCACCGTATATTATCAACAGCTGCTATTCTATTTTATTTACTCAATTATTGTTAAATCGACTTTATAGATTAATTATAATATGTTTACACAAACAATTATTAAATAATTAATACTTACATAACGGACAATAAGTGAATTTAAGAGTTATTATAAAAAAAAAGTATTTTAACATTTTTTAATTTGGCTGAATGACCTAAAGTTCCCGGGTCTTTTCTAAGGTGTACTGTAGTAAAAAAAACAAACGTTTCAAAATAGCTGGAATTTGTTTTGTTTTGCTTTTGCACGAAGTTCTTGAAAGTTAAAAGAAAGAAGAGAGTTAATCACTTTTTATGTGTGAGAATGTGTGACTTTGGCGAATTAAGTGATGCGGAAATGTTGACGCCGCCAGAAATAAAACAGGTGGCACACAGTGCATCATTTAACCGAAACTACCGCTCGAAATTCAAAAAAGGCAAGGTAAACAAATCAATTAGGGGTTAATGGAAACATATTTAGGACTAATTAGGGGTCATTAACACGTGGGTATTTTTCTGAAATATAATTAATGTGTACTTAATCACCTAGGTCAAAAATATAAAATGTCGCAATTAGTTAACAGGGTATTCATTTGCATTTTTGCCCTTGCAGTTAAAACATATATAATTCGGTACATTGTTAATTTGTGTTTGTGGAAACTATGGAACTTTCTACTCAAGGTATGTACTATTTAAACATTTTTTTTCTTTGAAGTAATCTACTTTAGTTTACACATAATACGACTTTAAAGTTTGTCGTTTTTTTCATCTATTTTTTTCATGTTTGTTGTAATTAAAAGAGTAGAAAAAAAAATCTGTAGTTGCAAACTCAATAAAACTTTTTTGGGTGATAGGTCTAACCTTACAGATTCTAATTAAGTGTCAATTTTCGGTTCGGAACATACATGGAGATTTTTTTTTCAGATGGACGTCGCAGCATCACTAACGCCGATTGTTTTTATGCGTGGCGCGAAAGCCCTAAAGGGTGCAAAATGAGTGGTGTTCGAGAAGCTATTCTTAAATCTTACGACTTGGACAACTCTTCCGATCAGGACAAGCTACTTGTTGAAGAGAAAATAAAAGTATTTTGCATCGTCGCATCCAAAAAATGGAGCAAAGCCGGGCAAAATATGGAAACATTTTTAAAATATAATATCATGTGGTTGAGTGAAACATTTCAGTTGCCACCTACTTTGAGAGATATCTCGATAGATGAACCTACACCTGGACCGAGTTCTCGTGGTAGAAAACCCAAAGTTTTTGATGAGTGTGCTGTGTCAACGAATAGAAAAAAGGTGCAGTGCTTGGTGGAGAGCCATTCCATTTCGGAACTTTCATTGGCACATTCGATTGCGTTACGAGCGGAGGGATATTCTGCTGCAGCCTCCGAGGTGAAAAAAATCCCTTTAACACCAGCGCAAGCTGTCGCTGCCAATACTGCAGGTGATGGATTGCAGTCGAAAATATTAACTTCCGAACAGGCTTTATCTCTGTATTTAGATTTAGAACTGTCAGAAAGCAAGTATAAACTGCTTTGAGCTACCGTAAATAGTTTACATAAAGATACATTCCCCACCCTTCATAATTTGAAGCAAGCTAAGCAACTGTGTTATCCATCACATGAGTTTATAGAGGTCACTGAAACTCATGCCGAAGTACAACTGCAGGCTTTGTTGGATCATACAGTTGCTAGGATTGTGGAATGTCAAGAAGAGGTATTGCGAGTAGTCTCTTCTTACAAAGAATTGACTATGATTTACAAGTGGGGTTTTGACGGTAGCTCGGGGCATAGTTTGTATAAGCAAAGATTTACAGATTCGTCGAATACCGATGAATATTTATTGTCTGTTGGTTTAGTTCCCCTTCAGCTAAAGCACACTTTAGATGGAACTGTTATTTGGCAAAATCCACGCCCGGGATCCACGCGATTTTGTAGACCCATAAAGTTTGCCTTTGTAAAAGAAAACGCTAATATAGTAAAAGAAGAGTCGGAAAGATTAGAACGGTTAATTTCTGATTTAGTTCCATCTAAAGTGTGTATTTTTGATTTAGAATTAAGTATAAGCCATGATTTACATTTTACAATGGTCGATGGGAGTATTTGTAATATTGTGTCAGAAGCCAACAGTACGTCCAAGTGGTGTTTCGTATGTGGTGCAAAACCTTCAGAGATGAACAAGTCTCTGGAGAAAATTGCAAATGTCGAATCATATAGATTTGGCATTTCACCACTGCATGCATGGATTCGTTCTTTTGAATGTCTACTACATATTTCGTATCGCCTACCAATCATGTCATGGCAAGTGAGAGGTGGCGATAATAAAAAGATAGTAGACGAAAGAAAAAAACAAATCCAAGCATCATTTAAAGAAAAACTTGGACTTATTTTTGACAAACCGAAACCTGGGTTTGGTTCAACGAATGACGGTAATACTGCTAGGCGGTTTTTCAGAAACGCGGAAATATCTGCTGAAATAACAGGTATTAACGTGAATTTGATAAAAAAAATGGCAGTTATTCTCAATGTCATAGGATGTGGCTATCATGTCGATATTGAGAAATTTGGTCATTTGGTGAGCCAAACCAAATCATTGTACCTGGAACTTTGTGTGACAGTGACAGTACACTGGCATGTAATACCATGAATACAGTTCCATAAGATACTGGTTCACGGTGTTGACATAATATCTACGTGTATACTTCCGATAGGGCAAATGTCAGAAGAAGCATTAGAAGCGCGCCACAAAGAAATCAGGAAGATACGCGAGCATCACACGCGCAAGTCCTCGCGGATTAATACAAATACCGATTTACTGAATTTGCTTCTTTTGACGTCAGATCCTAAAATTTCATCTCTTCGAAAAAGTACAAAAACGCGGGAAAAGTTGTCACAGGAAGTTTTGAATTATTTAAAAAGCCCTGAACCAAGTGATCCCGCGTTTGAAGGTTTTCATCTCGAAGACGTGGAATTTTCGGATTCTGACAGTGACAATGAGTAAAATGTAAATTGTGTGCTCTTTTTATTTTTTATAGTAGTTTAAATAATTGTTTGTATTTTATGCTTTTATATTAAGTATTGTTTATTAATAATTATTTCTTGTATGAATCCTTATAAGTTTACTGTATTGCTGTTGTTTTTTTGTATTTTATTTTATATTTTATAATTACTTGTTATTATTTACTTATTATTATTTATTTTAACTTACATGTATTAAATAAAATACAAATTTCTATGTTATATTGTATTTTTATTTCAAAATCTTGATAATTTCTATGTAAAAAAAAACTATAACGTTTCTAATTATATTATATTAAAATTAAATACATTTTAAAACATATTTACAATGATTCCATTCGATTTGTCGTCTATTTGAATTTCGAGCGGTAGTTTCGATTAAATGATGCACTGTGCGGCAATGGAAATGAGCAGTAATTTGCTACCTTTAAAATCGAAAAAGGTCCTATATATTGGTATATTGTACATATTTTATTTTACGATTCCGCCCATTATACCTGGGCAGAAAATTTTGTGCTACTTGTAGGTACATAGAAAGCTCTTTGAGCTCATAGAAAAAGTAATGTATGCAACTATTCATAATCAGCCATTGAGACACTCATGCGTATCTATTATGATATTCGACTTCGCCTCATGTCATAAACTCGCACTCGTGTCTCAATGGCTTATTATGATACAGTTGCATAAACTACTATAGTCAATTGAGATCGCAATTTAAAAAAATTAAATAAAATTAATCGCATCAGCAATGTATAGCAAACATTTGACATCAACGCCGTGTGCAGTCGGAACACTTCGTTGACATTTATTAAACTCAATTTTTTCAATAGCAAACTAAATAACCTACTTTACGAGCCCCAATGCAAAAGAGTTCGGCTACTATTTAAAATTGAAAGTAACTTTTTTTCAAAGTCAAATCTAGTTAGTAATTTTAATAGCATGGAAGCAAGAAATAAAAAAAGTTTTGTATAATTAATCAAGTTTATTTCCTACATAATACAAATTAAAATTATTTTTGTATTTAAATAAAAAAAATACAATTTTTCTATCAACGACAACGCATAATAGTTCGGCTATCGATCTTGAGTATGCAAAATAGGGGATTCCTTTAGACACGAGCCAAGTCTTCGTGGTTTTCGCAGTATGGCAAGAAGCCCCGTCTTGTTGAAAAGTGTAGACATTTTCATATTTCAAGCTTGGAATAGATGGAATTAAACTTGTTTTCAAAATGTCCTGGTATTTCACTGCATTAATCGTCCCTTCTACAAAATGCAGGCGGCCTACCCCTTGTGCTGACATGCAACCCCATATCATCACAGACCCAGGAAACTTTACTTTTCTCTTAATGCAGTCTGATGAATGCTTCGTCTTTCTTTCGAATGATTTTTTTCCTTTCGTCGCCGACAGTTACTTCGAATTTTGATTCATCACTCCATATTATTTGACGCCATTGCTCAGTAGTCCAGTTTGATTGCTCGCGAGCGAATTTCAGCCTCTTCTTTTTCTGTAACTCCGTTAGTAAAGGTTTTTCCTTGGCCGTGTAAAAACCATATCCCATTCTTTTGAGAACCCTTTTGCAGGTATCCACTGAAACGTCTTCCTGGATCATATCACGCCATTTTACGGTAAGTTCCCCCGCACGAGCGCGGCGGTTTTGTTTGATAATTTTCTTTAAAACACGGTTTTCAGCGGCACTCGTCATACGCGGTCGACCCGACTTCTTCAAACACGAAATTGTGCAGTGTTTCTTGCGATGCTCAATGATTGACTGGACAGTAAACGTGTGACTTCTTCTGTGATTGGGTTTTCCGCCCATGTTGCTCTAATTAATAACTTATAATAATGAAAAATACTTGGGGTATGTACTTATATATACCCTTTGACATGTTAAATGACAATGGGTTCCTAATTTATTTAAATCTTGTTTTTTTTTTGAGTAATACAATTAAGGAGGCTTAACGTTAGGCATGTACGAACTATTTTGCATCAATTAAGAACCTGCCGAACTGTTTTGCGAAACCATAATATGAATTAATATATATAGGTTTTTTTTTCTTATAATGGATTTATTGTGCAATAGTGTAAAAGCAACGTTGTATTTATGGAGTATAATCTATAATATAAAAATGAATGGCAAAATGTGTTGGTAAGCGCATAACTCAACAACGCCTGGACCAATTTTACCAATTCTTTTTTTTAATGTTCGTTGAAGTCCAAGGATGGTTTTTACGGCGAGAAAAATTCGAATAATTTCCGGGAAAGTCAGAATTTTGCAGCGGGGCGAAGCCGCTGGCGGGCCGCTATATTGTATAAATCGTTTGCTGCTAATGCCTTTCTAAAAATAAAACGAGTTGATATAAGATTCATATACTTAACAATCTATGACTTGACGAACTCTTTTGCATTGGGGCTCGTATTGCATTTTTAGCATGTCCATTTACCGTGGATTATTCATCAAAGTACTTAGGTACTTGTATTTACACCCACTTGATAATGAAAAACAAAATTGTTTATTAAGTGTCTGTAAGATTACCAATACTATTAATAGGCATGATGACAATAATTGAAAAAATGGACCTATATTGTCCAGAAATATATACTATTTACAATGAATAAGATATTTCTGCAGAAATTAAAAGTTAAGTAGGAAAAAAATGCAATTTTAAAATAATAATTTAAATTTCCCCCTAAAACGCTAGTTAGTGTCATGGCGTCGCTTGTGACGTCACGTTTGAGTAATCAAAACGTAAACGCGCTGCGCTCGTGCAAGAATTTAGTTATTTTGTGTTATTAAATATTAATTCGAAAGTGTATAGGTGGTGTGGGGTCCCCCAGTGTGAAAATACATCCATAAAAACTCCTAATAAGCTATTTGTGTTCGTTCCTCAAAATAAAACAATACGAAACAAGTGGCTTAAACTTGCAAGGCGAGATTCAAAAGGAATATTGCCCAGTACTCACCTTTATTTTTGTGAAAATCACTTTGACGTAAGTTTTTACATACTTTTGTAGATTCTAGTATATAGTATTTGGTAATAATATTTTGTACGAGGTCTAAATGTAAAAATATAAACAATCTATTTCGAGGTTAGGTTTCATCTCTCATTGCTTTGATATGTATTACGTATTTTATTCATATTTCAGTTACGTAATGATATGGATAATTATATGGAATATTATAAAGGGTAAAAGCATTATAAAAATAGATTTCAAAAACATAACCTTAAAAATAACTTGATAAGAAATACATCGTCAAAAGTATATTTTAGGGAATTGTTTTATAACTCAAATTATACAGTTTTTAATTATTATTAATATGCTTACATAGAAGTTTTAACATTTCTAAATTCTGCTCTACAAAAGTCTTTATTTGATGACAAAAACTCTCCCAGCATTATTATGTCGATTAGCAAATTAGCGCTGTTTGCCTTAGTAAATCCTTGATCCATGATTCGTGTTATTTTATATTCGAATTAATAATATTCACACTCAAATAGTACTCGGTATTTAAACAAAAATAATAAAAACACAAGATGTTCGTGCGTGTTGCACATGCGTTTACTCAAGCGTGACGTCATGCGCTCTGATTGGTGTTCAAGATATCATGGCGGATTGCCTTATTTTGTAGTTTTATTTTTTAAAAATAAATATTAATCACACTTATAATAAAAAAACAAAGCGTATTTTATATTCCAAGCTTCAAGTTTTATTCAATAAATATAGTATTTAAGTAGTTTTAAATTACTGTCATCATGCCTATTAAAATAAATAATTGCAGTCTGCTCCTCGATAGACACGGTAGAGTAATAGGATCTAATGAATCAAATTAAGACGACACGTTGGCCTAGTTAGGAGTGACTCTGCCTCAGAAGCCAGCGGTCCTGGGTTCAAATCCCGGTAAGGGCAGATATTTGTGTGATGAGCGCGAATATTTGTTCCTGAGTCTTGGATGTTTTCTATATATATTTAAGTATGTTTATCGTTGTCTAGTACCCATAGTACAAGCCTAGAGCTTAGTTTGGGACTAGGTCAATTTGTGTGAGATTGTCCCCTAAAAAAAAAAAAAAAAAAAAATTCACATCATTACGCAAGAGTGTGTTTCGGTGTACTGCGTTTAGATCATTTTCTCGATTTTTTTCAAATGCTTCATTATATTTCTTAGCATCGTGACTGTGTCTACTACTTCTACGGAATACACGTTGGTTGCACTACCACAACAGAATGAGCTGGTGCTCCGTCGAGCTGAAACCATGTTTAATTTTAAACCTTTTCCGGAAGGTTATGAAGTAGACTGGCAAGGTGCCGTCAATTAATTGCATAAAACCTGCCTTATTTAAAGTACCATCAATAAAAACGGGACGAATTATATATTGTGGATCTATGAATAGCTGTCCAAACATTAATTATCTATGAACTGTATAATTTTTTGTTCGAAATAAATGCTTAAATAAATAAATTAAGTGAAAAGCGGTACTGATGAGCGGTTTGTCTCATTAGAAGGGGGTTGTGAATACTCCAATAATGCGTATTTTTTGGTTGTACGTTATTTACATGCGTATTTTTTGGTTGTACATTTATTACAGACAGAAGTTGTTTAGGATTTCATTTCATATAAAGTTTTACTCGTATTATCATTACATAGAATAATCAATATGTAGAATAATTGCTTTGAAGACATTTAAATCATCGTTTTTTATTTCAAATAATAATCAATGTTTCATATCATAGAATAGCAAATTAAATATTCTTTGTTCTCATAATATTTATTTAAAGTATAACTTAATAAAAATAAAATCTACCTATAGGTTTACTATATTTACGTATAGTTACGTTTTATGTACTATTTGAAATACATGCATATGAAACTCAAATGCACTGTAGCAATTTTATTGGTGTACCCTTATTTTGCAGACAGCAAGTTCATCTTACGTATAATATAAACGCATACAACGGGTCGGGTCTGCCCAGAGGGGTGTTGGTCGCTCGCTTCGCTCGCTCGCTCACTTATATTTATATCATAATATAGTTATTATTATATAACCCTTATACTAAAAGATAATATGGGTTGTACGTTATTTTACAGACAGTAGTTTTATAGAATGTATCACTTCGCAGAATTTTCATTTCTGAGAAAGCTAATTTCTGCTGTAATCTTACTGCTTTCAGATTATTTTTTGATGGTCTTAGGTCTAACCTAACCTAACCTTCGTAACTCATGCTTAAGATAATCTTAAAACATTAAGGTTTCAGCAGAAAGTAGGTTTCTAAGAAAATTCTGCGAAGTGATACATTCTATGAAATGAGTTTCTGTAAAACAAGGGGACACCGATAATATGTATTATGTTGTATTGATTTTGTTATTATTGATATATCCTTATTCTCCAACCAGTAATATCGTAGAATTTTATTTCACAAAAATTATTCACAAAATATAGAGTTTCCCACGACTTTGAATACTATTGTCGTTAAAATGAAATGCTATGAATAAATACACTGACCAAACAATATTCGTTAAAAAATAATTATATTGTTTGATAAGTTTGTGTAATATAAAAATAAAATTACAAAATTCATTGAATTGATTTTCTGTGGAATTTGTTTCTTTCAAGTAAATAGTTTAAAAAAACAAATATTCGAAGGACCAAATAGTATATGAAACATTTTCTGTAAAACAAAATTCTGTAATTTTTCTGCCTGTAAAACAAGGGGTCACCGTATTTTTTGGATTCCATCGGCCATTGTTGGTAAAAGCGGATTCATCCGTCCATATCACATGACGCACAAAGTTTACGTTACCTTGACACCGTATCAAAAACCTATCACAATATGCAATTCGCACCGGATAGTCTCGAGGTAACATAGCTTGCACTTTGAGAAATTAATAAGGGTGATGTCTCCTCTGTTTCAAGTCTTTATGCACTATTCGGTGATAAACCCCGAAAACAAGATCTGCTTTTCTGGTACTGGTCGTAGGTCGTTGACAAAAATGATGGAGTATCCTCTGTTCTAACGCAAATCTCACATTAACTGCTGCACCCGGACCAAGTGCAGGCTGCGGCGCCCCGGTCACATTCTCGTTGTTCCGCATTGGTAATAACACGACGATTGGCTCGATGCCTTCGCGCAGGGTATCGTTCGCGGTACGAACATAGAGCTCGGTGCGCATTCCCTCTGGTTTCACCATAAAGTAAAATCATGTCGCATAATTCGCGAGCATCGTACATTATTCTTGCCATTTCTAATTGCTGAGAAACTTTTGACTTGATATTGTCAATTTACCATAAAGTTCTAAATATGTTTTAATAATCTAATCGAACTTACGTGGTTATTGGAGGCCCGGTTTGTGATAATAATTGCAAAATAGTATTTTAAAAATAAATGGCGTTCAAGAAAATGCCGATTAATCGTCAACAAACCATAAATAATTATATTACTTTTCTTCCAAATTTCATGCAGTAGTTCTAAACGCGTAAGTATAAGTACTACTTTTGTTTGTTATCATAATAAAAACCATTAATACTACCTAGTTGGTTACTAAGTTCTGTTACTCGATTTGCAAACTCTTTTCTTGCGTTAAAACAAATGCTACCGAAAAAATAAAAAATGACATAATATGGCGGGTTGTCAGTTATAATTTTATAGCACACACAACACTTATCTCGTCGTATTTATAATGGATTGGGGTCTAAAAGAAAATCGTGTCGCTGTAATTGCGTTGCACAAATGCGGGCATCCGCCAAACGTGATTTTGAAGTTGCTTCAAAATCTGAAAATCAACAAACAATTCGTTTATCGTACCATTAATAGGTACAATAGTACCCTGAGCTTTGATGACCGCAAGAGGTCTGGAAGACCACGCACCGTTCGGACCCCAGCTCTAATAAAGGCAGTGAAGGCGAGAATCGCAAGAAACCCCGTCCGGAAGCAAAAGTTGTTGGCAATTCAGATGTCTGTGAAGAGAAGCTCCCTTAAAAAAGTTATCAATCAAGACCTTGGACTACACGCTTATCGTAGACGAAAAGGTCATTTGCTTAATGGACGATTGAAGACTATAAGGCTGAAAAAAGTCGCGTGCTACTGAAGCGGTACGCACAAAATGGCCACCGAAATATATTATTTACAGACGAAACATTTTTTACCATTGAAGAATGTTGTAACCGCCAGAATGACAGAGTATATGCAAAAAACAGTCAAGAAGCGAGTGTAGCTGTTCCGAGAGTGCAACGAGGCCATCATCCCTCTTATGTCATGATTTGGTTAGGTGTGTCATACTCAGGGTTAACACAGGTCCATATCTGTGAAAAAGGTGTCAAAACTGGGGCTAAAGTTTACCAGAAAACCGTTCTGGAACCAATAGTGAAGCCTTTAAGCCACTCTCTATTTCAAAACCAGCCCTGTGTCTTTCAACAAGACTCAGCCCCTGCACATAAGGCAAAAACAACTCAAGCCTGGTTTCGAAGCAACAAAATTGACTTCATTGTAGTACATAGTAAGATACTGTCGGAAAGCCCGGTACCGATACATCGTACGACCGCTAAGCGACAATACCGCAATGGGAAAATCCATTGATTATGAATAATAACTCTAAATTACTACATCTCCGAAGTTAAGGACTTTGAAATATTAGGAGCACTTGGTAATAACTGGAGATACTCTAAATCTCCATTTCAATTATTTGCTCCTGTTATAGGGCCCACACTGTATACTACCGTATCCAACGATACCTTGGATAGCCAGTCTGACACTGCAACAATGGCTCCTAACTTTTTCTCTACCGTCCCCCTTTGCATTGAAACAAATACTTAACGCAACCCTCTCCGTAATAGATATTTATATTGTTACGTTCGTAGGGGTAGGTAACTGATAGAAATGCACCAACACACCGATAATTAAGAGCAGACTTTAATTAACCACTCGCTTAATCGTTACAAACAATTATCGCACAATAAACTTAGATGATCGCTTGGTTCACTCGTAGTGCGTACCTACGAGTGAACCAAGTTCGCTCTCCAGGTAAGGAATGAATCGCCGCACGCGCGTCTCACCTTTTTATACACCCAATCGCCGAACGTTCCAGATTGCCTTCTCGAATGACCGATGGACCTTGACCCGCCGGAGACGTTCAACAATGGAAGGTTCTACTCTTTGCGGCCTTGTATTACAATAGCGACGGCCTTGGCCTTGAACTCGATTGAACTCGTTAACAATAGGCATGTCCTTGAGCCGGCGCGTCGATTCTTATCTACCTACCTACCTAACCATACCTACTCGTAACACTACCACCTCCCAAGTCATGCTCGTCCCGAGCATTATTAGACCTGTGATATCTCGCCAGTCGGTCAACGTGGACAACATTACAGGGACTTCGCTGATTTCGTTGTATCCGATTCGTAACGTCGTTGATTTTAGTGACTACTCTATACGGTGCTTTCCAATTCGGCGATAGTTTCGGAGATTTTCCTTTTCGTCGCATGGGGTTATGTAGCCACACCAACGAACCTTCCTCAAACCCCATTTGGTTAAAGGGTCTGGCCGGTCTGCTATAGTAAAATCGCCCCTGGCTGAATATGAAAACTGAATATGCACGTTTATTTGCCTCATTGTCAAATATAATTTTACTGAATATTAAGCCTTAAATACTTACAATAAGCGAAATATTAAAAAAAAAAAAACAGTTTTTAATTTATATTGGCCAAACTACTTTATCGATTGACACGTCCTTCGAATATTTTATACATGTATTTAAGATACATTTATAAAAAAAAAATTAAAGTCCTAGCTTCTTTTGAAGTCAACATTTTTGTCTGTTTTAGTTTTTTTTTTTTTTTTTTTTTACTTGCAAGCTAGCGACACCTACCACATTTTGATATAATATAGACATTTTAATATTCTATTACATATATTTTTTTCAAAAATATTAGTTTGGATCAACAAAGTGGAAATAAGCTATTTGTGTAAAAGGGTGGAAAAAAAGAACACCCATGAACGCCATCTTCCTTAAATAATGGAAATAGGTAATTCTAAAAAAAAACTTTTATTTTTGGAAACATTAAATACTTTTGTAATTCGCTCTGATACTTAAGAAATTCATACCTAAGATGCTAGAAATGGGATCTAAACAATCGCTGTAGAAATGGAAACCTACTTCACAAAACTCCCTTTGAAACTCCGTGAAAACCTCTTTGAAATCAGTTCGCTAGCTTTTGATTTTACACGGGCAGATACTCGTATATCTTAACTTTTTATGTATACAGGGAAGAGATAATTTATTTTATTACATTTTTCTCCATAATATATTTTCAGTGAACGCCATGTTTATTACTCATATAGGTACATACATCGGGGTTTTCGGTGCGGGATTGATTTTATGCCTACTCTCAAACATTCCCGCACCGAAAACCCCGATTTATGCTTATATACATGTAAGAAAAATGCTCTTTAAGTTTATAGCACAATTGTATTATTAATAATTAAAAATTAACAGAGAACATGTAAACACAAGTTTATTTATAGAATAACAAAATAACAAATACTCAGGATGCTTGCAGTAAGCTAACTATATCATCTAACAGACCCTAATCGTTATCACTGTCACTTTCTATAGCAATATTTAAACCATCGTTGTTAAATAAGGAGCTAAGTTTCAAATTAGGACGCAGGATTTTTGATAAATATCTGCCGTATGACAGATAATATACAATAGCTGCAATGTGTGAACAACAGCCCACCGTCCTTAATCCATTTGCACACTCACAGCAATAATTTTCAATTGCATCTATACCACTTTTATCTGAATTATACATTATAAAACATTTATATTGCTTTTTTGATATGTGCCGTGATTGTATACATATTTTTAAAATATTTGATTGGTCTTTTACATATGCCATGTTTAAGTTCCCTGTTTCATCCAAAACCTCGGCTAAGTATGAAATGGCTTGGCCGTATTGATAACTGCCTGTGAATAAAAGTTTCATATCGTACTCTGTTAATTGCGGAAAATCTGAAACGTCATTAGCTGAAATGCTTTGAAAAGGAAGTTTTTTTCGCAATAAGCCTTTTTCTTCCACTATGGCAGCTAAAACATTTTGATCGCATTTTTTTATGCTCATTCTCTCGAAAATAGCGGTGGTCATATTTTTGTCCGAAATTATAGATTTTCCAAAACGGTTAAAAAAATATGAAGTTATGCGGCACAAGCTTTGTATTTTATCAAGCATCTTGTTATCAAATGTCTGGTCTAGTTGATTATATTTTTGTTTTAAGGCACCATGAACTGCTTCCACGACCTAACGAACTTTTGTAACATACCGGGACTCATTGGCTTCTTCGGTGGTGAGCTGTTTACGTTGTCCTTTTAGAGCGGGCATCATTACTCGGTAACCTTTAGATTCTAAAAATCCTACTACATCCCGGAAGCCTCTATCCAAGACAAATATGTCGCCAGGTCTAATAAGATTTTTCAAACTGGGTATAACTTTTCGCATAATGCTTGCATCGTTCTCAGTAGCGTGGAAAGGTCCCAACATGTCGACTATAAAACCATCTGTTGTACATATTGTGAACGGCTTGCATAAATGTGTTTTTTTCTGACCGGAATATGATTTTCGTTGATACTCATTATTGGAACTTTTTTGGTGGTATATATATGTACCATCACAAATGAGTATCAAAACATTCTCCACATTGAAAAGTTTTTTTGCTAGTTCCGTTGTGTGATTGTCAATAAGCCATTGGCGACTAAATACATTGACACCAAATTGAAATGGAAGAACGTCTCTTTCAAATGAATCAATAACATTAGTCACATATTCTGACACTATTTGGTATCTAGAGAGCTGCAGTAAAGTACCGATTAGTCTGTTACTATTGCCAGTACGTAGTTTGATTAAAAAAATCACAACAGCTTGTATAATGTCACGTTTTGTTTGTAAAGAGTGCAATTCGTTTTTAATAATATCAACATGTTCCCAAGTAAATCCCGTTAAAATAGCAAAATGGTCATCGGAGACAGATTTATTAATTATTTTCTCAATTAAAGGCAGCTGTGTTTCAGTGACTAAACAACCAAATAGCTCTGCTATCTCTTTAACATTTACGGCGGCTGTGGTTGAATAGACTTCGATCAGGTTTAAATCATGTTGATAGAATTGACAATTAATCAAATGTGATGAGCAGCATCTATTTTCTGTTGGAATATAAATATTTCTTTTAGAGTAAACTAGTAATCTTGCCTTTTTAGGTACTGTTTGTAAGTTGTTTGATTTAGAATGGCATATGAAGCAGTACCTGTGAGTAGACAGTGTTCGTTGAAGTGGTAACTCTATCCTCTCAACTGAGCATCTACTACTAACATTAAATGCGACGACTTCATTTTCACTGCTAGAATCGCTGAGAGTAGTCCGTTGATGTAAGGTTGAACTTGAGGGCAAAATTGGTTGTTTAGTACGGTAGGCTTTCGTGCGGCAACATGAACATAAAATATCACCATGTTTAAAAGTCTGCAGTAAAGAATCCGAATAGAATTTTACATCGGCAGAAGACAATAAAGTTTTTTTCACACCTTTCGTTTTACAAAATTGTTTTTTGCAACTACTGCAATTACGAATAGATTCATTGGACGCTGACATACTTTAATGAATAGCACTTACGTTTTGTAAATCTATTACAAACGATTAGGTATCTTATCAATATTTATCTAATTATAATTATTATTGAATAGTGCAGCATTACCGCTGCAAAGTTAAACCTTTTTTGCATAGTCGTATTGTTATCTCCTTGTTCCGGTACGTGATGTTATTCTTTGGTCGCTTGTCATAAAATTTTTAAGTTCAAAAACTTTCGAATTTTTCCTGACGTTCTCCGCTCGCTTGTTCTCGGTCATTATGAATTCGGAGCTGACATGTTGATAGTCACATAAAGATTATTTTTTTTTGAAGAAAAGTCATGTTTTGATCAGTGAAGGCTCTCTAGTGTATTGCCCGCAAGATTCCTCAGTCTTCAACCTTTTTTGGCCACTTTCGAGTCTTGTACTGCCTCACGAAGGCACCGCTGTACCGGTTTATTCCCCGGGTAAGTTACGCTTCGTCTGTGTTCGTTTTCCCAAGATTCCGTTCCCCTCGTTTGGTTCTCGTAGATTTATTAGTCCATTCTTTCCAGTTCCTACCGCCTACCCCATTTGGCACCAGTGCTATTACGCACCAACCAGACTCCAGTCCTTCCACCTACCCTAACCGGCACCACGGCGTGGAGAGGTTGACTCCGCACCACCACCGCTCAGCCCGCACCAGACTACACCCGGCGCGCGTGCATTTTTCCTTTTTAATTTTTATTATCTGTATAAGTTGTTTTAACCGGTAGTCTCTGTACACAAACGTCACCCCAGAAACCGTGAGTATACCATTGTCACATTTCGTAGTGTTGCTTTAGCGACGTCTCTAGAGTAGCATTCCAGTATTTGTTGACTGGTATTTTAGTCACCATCTCACACCCTTCATTCAACCCAGTAACCCCCCTAAATTCAAAAAAAGGCCCGCGCGCCTGATCGAACAGCATTTATAATGTTCTTTTTCGGTTTGTAATTTGGTCATCGATAGTTGTATTTGTGAACACATAACCGGCTCGCTTTCCTCTTTTACGGTGTGTGTATTTCTCATTTGTGTATTTCGACTTAGGATTTAATTAAAATAAATCTTTGTCTTTAAAACGTTGTTCGGCATTTTTAATTCCACAAATTCTACGTATTGAGCACCGGTATACTCCGTGTGTTCGGTAGTACGATCATTTAAAAGTTTTTTTTAAATAGTCGTGCTACAATAGGTACTAGAAGTTGCACTTTAAATGTGCATATGTCTGTAGAATAATTTTCCCGCACAAAAACTACAGTACAAATCACTTAATGTAACTGTATTATCTTCCTCACGACTTGTGCCACATGTTGAGCATATGTTCAAAAGTCCGATTCCTTCCTCCTCCAGAAATACTTCATCGTTGGGTAGGCAGCTAAGAAACAAAGCGACCTGCATATATTTCGGCAGGTTTACTTGCTCAAACACTTTGCATTTTACTACATCCAACTGAAAAATATTATTTATTATGTAGATTAATTACTTCTACATCAATTCACAAAAGATGTATTTAAAGAAAATGAATTTGAGGCTTACGTTATTCGGCAGGGATTGGTGACTATTTTCCAAATAATCTTCTGTCCATCTGTTCATTTTATCAACAATTACATCGTACACTATTTTGTATAACGTTTTTGAAACAATCGTTTTAAAACTGTATTTTTATTTACAACTAATTTTGTATTATCCGATGAAAACATTTTTCTTGTTCCCGCCATTTTTTTTTTTAAGAACGTCGTGCCGTGTACCCCACAGAGGTGCATTCTAAAATAAAAAGCAAGATTTAAATAAGAAGCCCGCCGTGTTCGAAATTCAAAATGCGAGTCTTTGAATTTAGAACACGGTGGAACAACTTACTTTCTTTGTTTACGTTTACGGAATCAATTTGAATACCACTCCTATACAAATAGCTTATTTCCACTTTGTTGATCCAAACTAATATTTTTGAAAAAAATATATGTAATAGAATATTAAAATGTCTATATTATATCAAAATGTGGTAGGTGTCGCTAACTTGCAAGTAAAAAAAAAAAAAAAACTAAAACAGACCAAAAATGTTGACTTCAAAAGAAGCTAGGACTTTAATTTTTTTTTTATAAATGTATCTAAAATACATGTATAAAATATTCGAAGGACGTGTCAATCGATAAAGTAGTTTGGCCAATATAAATTAAAAACTGTTTTTTTATTTTTTTAAATATTTCGCTTATCGTAAGTATTTAAGGCTTAATATTCAGTAAAATTATATTTGACAATGAGGCAAATAAACGTGCATATTCAGTTTTCATATTCAGCCAGGGGCGATTTTACTATAGCAGACCGGCCAGACCCTTTCCTGTACTATCGTGTTTTCATCTTTGAGGAGGCTTGAAGTCCATGTTCACGAACGTCACTGTGAACGTCGTCTATCCGGTTCCGCAAATCGCTCGCATACTCCGAGATCGAGTTTGGTGAATCTGGAGGGCATCCAGTTAAAAGATCTGCAGGTAAACGAAGTTCTCGTCCAAAGTTCACGTACGCTGGAGTAACAGCAGTGCTTTCGTGAGTTGCCGATCTATATGACATCAGGAAGAGGGGAATATGCCTATCCCAATCCTTTTGGTGACTTTCAACCACCTTAGCCAAATGTCTATCCAGCGTCTGGTTGAATCTCTAAACCATTCCATCCGATTGTAAGTGATATGGCGTGGTTCTAGTCTTATGAATTCCCATGATTCGGCAAGTCTCCTGGAACCCCTGGGACTCAAAGTTTCTGCCTTGGTCACTGTGAATTTCGAGAGGCACTCCGAACCGACAAATCACCTCTTATCACTAATTTCTCTGCTACCGTGACTGCTTCTTGGTTGGGCATCGCAAATGTTTCGGGCCACTTGGTGAAATAGTGCATTATTACAAGTATGTACTTGTTTCCGGAGTCGGACGTCGGAAACGGATCTGCGACGGCTAAAATAATTCTTTCCCAAGGTGCTCCAACGTTATACAACTTGAGCGCTCCTCTACTGCGTGTTTGCGGTCCCTTGAATGATGAGCAGTTTGTACATTTCCTGCACCAGTCTTCTACATCTTCACGACAGTGAATCCAATAAAAGCGTTGCCGAATTTGCATCTAGTTCCTCTTAACTTCAAGGTGTCCACCTGAAATTCCATCATGGAAGGATCTCAAAACTTCATTTTTTCTTTTCCTAGGGACAACTACTTGTAAGTGAGTATCCTTTCCATTTGCGGACTCTCGTTTTCTGCACAATACGCCATTATGCATAGCCAAACTTTCCCATTGGGCCCAGTAGCTTTTTGTTTGTGTACTCATTGGTGCCACTTCACACCATTTTGGTTTTGGTACGCCTGCTTTAATCCATTTATTAATGGGTTTGATGTCCTGGTCTTCTTGCTGCGCTTGTTGCATGACTTCATTACTCCACTCGTCGCTAACAGAAAAAGTTCTCAACATCTTCACACAATCTTTGCCCTCTTGCCTCAAACAATGTTTACATTCATCCGGACAAGGTCTTCGGGAAAGGGCGTCCGCGTTGCCGTGTGATTTTCCACTGCGATGTTCAATGATGAAGTCATATTCCTGTAGGTGTTCAATCCAGCGCGCTACTTGACCCTCAGGATTTGTAAACTCCAACAACCATTTTAAAGCAGCGTGATCTGTCCTGATACGAAATTTGCGCCCAAGTAGATATTTACTGAAATGCTGCAACGTCTTGATAACTGCCAGCAATAATTCCCTTCGAGTGACGCAGTAATTTCTCTCTGGCTTCGATAGTGATTTACTAAAGTAGGCTATTACAACTTCCTGGTCCCCTTTCTTTTGTGATATGATAACACTCCTTCGATACCAATATTACTCGCGTCCGTGTCAAAAATAAAATCAGTCTCAGGGTCTGGGTATCCCAATATAGGAGTATCGCAAAGCCTTTGTTTGAGATCGGCAAAACCTGTTTCACACTGATCATTCCAGTCAAACCGTCGTTTTTCTTCCGTCAACTGGTGCAAGGGCTTCGCTATATCTGAGAAGTTTTTCACGAAACGTCGATAGTACGAGCAATGTCCCAAAAAGGCACGAACTGCCATCTTGTCCTTCGGTGTCGGCCAACATTAAACCTATATAAATTAAATGGTTTAAAAAACTGAGGAGTTGTACTCATGGTAGGAGTCTTTTTAATTTTACATTTAGTTCTTCTCGCATACATCTTACTCGACAGCCAAGGGGCTCGTGAAGGCGTCTTGTATGCGTTTGTAACGCTAGTTTGTTGTATAACTCGTGTTTAGCTGTAACTGTGGTGGGTAAAGAGTCACATAATTCACAATATGTCACTATGATACTTAATAAATTTTGCACCTGCTCGTAAAAACCATGAGGGGTATCGAAACATTCTGAGGGGTCTGAAAATAATTTTATTAAAGCATTTCGTACGCAGTTCCATTCCCTTGGAATACCGTTCGTTGCCAAATTGGTGGAGGCACGAGCAGTTATTTTGTTCAATATGCCATTTACAGTTTGGTCGTTCTAAGAAGACCGATTTGACAGCTGCCAAAACCTAGCGTCTAGGAATGAGAAAAAAAAATCACAAAAAATACCTTTTTTCAGAACGTATCGATTTTATCACTAGAGTTATGAAATCGATTAATTATAAAGTTGCGTATTATACGTTCATCTTATTTCAAAAATCTTTTAAATTACTAGATTGAGTTTTAAGGCTGATTGGTCGTCGGGGTTGAGGCAGGAAATTCAATTTGTTTGCACTTTTTCATTTAAAGCTTGTCCCAGAAAAAAGTGTCGCATATTAACTTGTTAAAAAACCCCACCAAATAATAAAATTAATTAAATTTTACAACACAGTTGTATTTGAATATTCTTAAAATACATTTTATTCCTATAAACATCGTTTTAAGTTTTGTTCATCCAGAAACTCCTTAATTTTGCTTTAACCCGTGCCATTAATTTTTGTACATCATCATCGGTGATTAATTTGGAAGCTTCATTCCATTTCCGTTTGAAGTTTTCCACTGACGTGGCATTACTTTTGTGTTTTAAAAGCTTTTGCTTCATGCGAGCCCAATATTTCTCAATGGGCCGTAAGTCAGGGCAATTGGGAGGATTTTGGTGTTTTTCAACAAAATCGATACTATTTGCTTTGTACCACTCTATTGCCCGCTTCGTGTAGTGACACGTGGCCAAATCAGGCCAAAAGAGGACATGTTTACTGTGCTTCCTAATGAATGGCAACAATCGTTTTTAAGGCATTCATTCAGGTATAATCACCATTAATGGTTCCTTTGGCAAAATACGGTGTACTGCGTTTGCCACATGAACAAATCGCCTGCCACACGAGAACTTTCTTTGCAAATTTGTCCATTTTTATGACCTTATACTCTTCATCAACAGTTTTTCTATCAGTGGCTGAATAATAGTGGTGACCTGGAACTCCTGGAAGTGACTTGAAGTTAAGTTTACAGTAGGTCTCGTCGTCCATAACAATACAATATTTTTTCTTAGTCATTTCCGAATAGAGCTTCCTGGACCGGGATTTAGCCTCCGTTTGTTGTTTCGCACTTCTGTTGGGTACTTTAACTGGTTTAAATGACTTTATAGAATTATGCTTTTTCACCCTTTGCACCGTAGATTTAGATTTTTTGTTTTTTTTGGCCAAGTCCCGTACAGAAAGAGTAGGTTTCTTCTGTAACGCTGCCACAATGTTCCTCTATATTTTTATTTACAAACCCAGGTTTACGGCCACTTCCAGGCTTTCGTTGTATGCTACCACCCTCTCTGAACCGTTTTAAAACTATTTGATCGGTTCTTACTTTGGTTTTAAGCTCCGATGCAATGTTTTTCACAGATATACCGCGATACTGAACATATTTGTACAGAATTTTTTATGAAACTTTTCTTTAACTGACGACATCTTTGAAAATACAAGTACTAACATCTGTTTTTTTTATCTTAATTCAAATAATAGACAATATTCTAACTAGGAAAATAGTTTTCAAACTGATTTGATTGAAGTCTGACAAACAACCTTGGTTAGTAAAAGCGACACTTTTTTCTGGGACAAGCTTTATTATGGCTAAATGGTTAAACTTTTACATCAAGTCGAGAGGTAAAAATAGCTCGACTGACTTAGTATGTTTTTATTTGTATTTTACTTTTCATGCTGCATTTTTATGTGGTGTTCAATACAAAATATTTGTATTTGTATTTTATTGTAAATATTCACAGCCATGTGATCATGGCAATACAACTACTAGAACCTTCCATTATCGAACGTCCCCGGCGGGTCAACGGCGAACAATCGGCGATTGGAAGTATAAAACGTGAGGCGCGCGCGAGCGGGAGACATTCCTTACTTGGAGAGCGAACAGTGCGTACCTACGAGTGAACCGAGCGATCATCTAAGTTTGTTGTGCGATAATTGTTTGTAACGATTAAGTGAGTGTGTTAATTAAAGTCTGCTCTTAATTATCGGTGTGTTCGTGCATTTCTATCAGTTACCTACCCCCACGTACGTAACATTTGGTGTCAGAAGTGGGATAGAAAATGCCTATAACTCCGCGAGATCAAGAGCAGGAGGGGTCAAAACCCGAAGCCACACTGTAGCAGAGGACTCTGCGGCCGGCGCTGGTACGTCGACTAAGCCGGAAATCGACCTCAACGCGATCGATATCCTGTTGAAGGAACAATCGAGAGTTATTCAGGAACATTCCAAAGCGCAAAAGGAACAATCCAGAGCCCAAGAAGAACAATCGAGAGTTATACAAAATGAACTACTCAGTCTGAAGAAATTCCAAGAAGAACAATCCAGAGCCCAAATGGAACAATCCAGAGCCCAAGAAGAACAATCGAGAATTCTCTTAGGGGTACGAGAGGCGACTTCGGAATGGAAGAAGGAGATGACTGAGGTTCAAGGGAAACTGGTTGATCTGGACATTAAGTTCGAGAACCGTCTCCATGGAGTTGATGAAAAAGTTGAGGACCATGAAAATCGCATTCAGACCATAAGAGACGAAATGAAGAAGCTGGAAATCAAAGTAGTCAACGGTGCATCTGGACCTGAGACATCTGTCCCGGTTGTTGGAAGGTTTAAGGTACCTCCGTTTGATGGTACTTCGTCATGGATGGCGTATAAACTGCAATTTGAGTCGGTTTCTCATGCAAATGGCTGGAACAAAGACCAGGCGAAGACAGCTCTAACCTTGGCACTTCGAGATGAAGCCCTCACTATACTGGAAGCTCTAGGAAAAGATAAGACATATGACCGACTTCTCGAAGCTTTGGAGGCACGTTACGGTGACAGTCATCTTGAGCACGTATTCAGAGTTCAGTTAAAAGACAGAACCCAGGGACGTAACGAGTCATTACAACAGTGGGCCCTCGAGATAAAAAAATTGGTCAGAAAGGCGTATCAAAGTGCATCAGGCACATTAGTGGACAGTATGCTCGTACAGGCCTTCATCGACGGAATCCGTGATGTGGAAGTCATAGCTGCTGTGCGACTGGGACATCATGGGAGCCTGAAAGATGCAGTTGCCCACGCCTTGGAAGTGGAAGCTGTACGCCAGGACTCGAAGCCTTTTATGGTGCGAGAAGTTTCGACCAGAGATTCGACTGCTCCTCGCCGTGAATTTGGATCAAGGTGCTACTGGTGTGGAGAACGCGGCCACTTGCAATCCAGTTGCCAGAAGAGAAATAGACCGCACCGAGATCCAGGCCCAACGGAGAGGCCAGCAAGCTCTGACGCGTCAGAGCAGCACCAGGGAAACGAGTAGGAGCCAGGACTAGGGGACGAGTGCTGGCTGGTGGTCAAAATGTCCCAGTTATGATCTCACAGGTGAATGATGGGAATAGTCTGGTCGTCAAAGGAGAAATTGGTGGAATACCATGTCACCTTACTATCGACACGCTTCTCGGACTGTGATCACTTCTCGGCTAATGAAACACTTGACCAGGGATCATCTAGTCCAACCTAAGCATCTTCAGCTGCAAACGGCTACCGGCCAGTATATTTCCGCCCTGGGGGAGGAAGAAGTGGCGGTGCAAATTGGTGAAAAGAACTACAGGCACAAAGTCATCGTCGCTAACATCATCGACGATTGCATTATTGGATTAGATTTTATGAGAAAACATGGCTGCAAAATCGACTTGGAAGGTGGAGTCCTGAAATTCGGGGTTGATGAAGTCCCCATGGAAGGTGGAGTGAGTGGACAAGTTTACTGTGCTAGAAGGACCATTCTCCAACCAAGATCGCTTGTTCCTTTGAAATTACCGCACTATACGGGACGGGGATCTCATTGCTGCGTATTAGTTGACAAAATTGAGGGTAGTCAACCGTGGATAACAGCTCGCACGGTTGTGACAACATCATCTGCAGCGTTTGTAAGAGTCCTAGGCGATACTAAGTACGCCCTTAGTAAAGGAACCCATATCGGGTCTTGCGAAGAAATTTCTTGGATAAGAAGTTGCCAGGGATCGAATGGAAGCGGAAAATCTGCAAGTTCAGGAGTAGACATTACCGGATTATTTGATGGTTGCCAAAATGATCTCAACAAGGAAGAAATACTGAAGGCACGCAATTTATTGCTGCGTTATAGCAATGTTTTCTCTGCGCATGACGGTCATATTGGGAGAACTGGAGTTGTACAATATGAGATCAACACTGGTAGAATTATGCGTGTCCGACAACGTCCTCGGCGAGTCCCAGTAGCTCGCTAACAGGAAGTGGAAGACATGATTGAAGATATGAGGAAGAACAGAGTTATTGAGCCATCAACAAGTCCTTGGTGTTAACCGGTAGTTCTGGTTGAGAAGAAGGACGGGACCATGAGATTTTGCGTTGACTACCGCCGACTGAACGATGTGACCAAGAAGGATTCTTATCCACTACCTCGAATCGACGACACGTTGGACACTTTGAACGGAATGAAATGGTTTTCCACGTTGGATTTGAAAAGTGGGTACTGGCAAGTGGAAATCAAGGGCTCGACTGGAGAGGGACTTTGGCAGTTCAATGTTATGCCATTTAGACTGTGTAATGCACCAGCAACTTTTGAGAGATTGATGGAACAAATACTTGCTGGTCTACTAGGAGATACTTGCCTGGTTTATCTGGATGACATCATAATTGTTGGTAGAGACTTCGACGATCACCTTGGAAAATTGGAGCAAGTTTTGACTAAGTTACGAGATGCAAACCTGAAACTTAGTTCAAAAAAATGCTCACTTTTCAAACGTAAGGTGAATTATTTGGGACATGTAGTGTCAACTGATGGTATCCAGACAGATCCTGAGAAGATAAGCGCCGTTAAGGATTGGCTGACACCGAGGGACAAGACCGCAGTTCGTGCCTTTTTGGGACTTTGCTCGTACTATCGACGTTTCGTGAAAAACTTCTCAGATATACCGAAGCCCTTGCACCAGCTGACGGAAGAAAAACGTCGATTCGACTGGAATGATCAGTGTGAAACAGCTTTTGCCGATCTCAAAGAAAGGCTTTGTGAAACTCCTATATTGGGATATCCAGATCCTGAGACTGATTTTATTTTTGACACAGACGCGAGTAATATTGGTATCGGAGGAGTCGTGTCCCAAAAGAAAGGGGACTAGGAAGTTGTAATTGCCTACTTTAGTAAATCACTATCGAAACCAGAGAGAAATTACTGTGTCACTCGGAGGGAATTGCTGGCAGTTGTCAAGACGTTGCAGCATTTCAGTAAATATCTGCTTGGGCGCAAATTCCGTATCAGGACGGATCACGCTGCTTTAAAATGGTTGTTGGAGTTTAAAAATCCTGAGGGTCAAGTAGCGCGCTGGATCGAACAACTACAGGAATATGACTTCATCATAGAACATTGCAGTGGAAAATCACACGGCAACGCGGAAGCCCTTTCCCGAAGACCTTGTCCGGATGACTGTAAACATTGTTTGAGGCAGGAGGGCAAAGATTGTGTGAAGATGTTGAGAACTGACACTGTTAGCGACGAGTGGAGTAATGAAGTCATGCAACAAGCGCATCAAGAAGATAAGGACATCAAACCCATTTATGATTGGATTAAAGCAGGCGTACCAAAACCAAAATGGTTTGAAGTGGCTCCGTTGAGTACACAAACAAAAAGCTACTGGGCCCAATGGGAAAGTTTGGCTATGCATAATGGCGTATTATGCAGAAAATGGGAGTCCGCAAATGGAAAGGATGCTCACTTACAGGTACTTGTCCCTAGGAAAATAATAAGTGATGTTTTGAGATCCTTCCATGATGGAATTTCCGGTGGGCATCTTGGAGTGAAGAGGACCTTAATGAAAATCCGGCAACGCTTTTATTGGATTCACTGAAACGAAGATGTAGAAGACTAGTGCAGAAAGTGTACAAACTGCTCAACAGTCAAGGGGCCACAAACTCGCAGTAGAGGAGCGTTCAAGTTATACAATGTTGGAGCACCTTGGGAAAGAATTGCTTTAGACGTCGCAGGTCCGTTTCCGACGTCCGACTCCGGAAACAAGTACATACTTGTAGTAATGGACTATTTCACCAAATGGCCTGAAGCATTTGCGATTCCCAACCAAGAAGCAGTCACGGTAGCGGAGAAATTAGTGATGGAGGTGATTTGTTGGTTCGGAGTGCCTCTCGAAATTCACAGCGATCAAGGCAGAAACTTTGAGTCCCAGGTGTTCCAGGAGACTTGCCGAATCATGGGAATTCATAAGACTAGGACCACGCCATATCAACCACAGTCGGATGGAATGGTTGAGAGATTCAACCAGACGCTGGATAGACATTTGGCTAAGGTGGTTGAAAGTCACCAAAAGGATTGGGATAGGCATATTCCCCTCTTCCTGATGTCATATAGATCGGCAACTCACGAAAGCACTGCTGTTACTCCAGCGTACGTGAACTTTGGACGAGAACTTCGTTTACCTGCAGATCTTTTAACTGGATGCCCTCCAGATTCACCAAACTCGATCTCGGAGTATGCTAGTGATTTGCGGAACCGGATAAACGACGTTCACAGTGACGTTCGTGAGCATGGACTTCAAGCCTCCTCAAAGATGAAAACACGATATGACTGGAAATCTAATCAAATGGGGTTTGAGGAAGGTTCGATGGTGTGGCTGCATAACCCCATGCGACGAAAAGGAAAATCTCCGAAACTATCGCCGAATTGGGAAGGACAGTATAGAATAGTCACACACACACAAAATCAACGATGTTACGTATCGGATACAACGCAACCAGCGAAGTCCCTGTAAGGTTGTCCACGTTGACCGACTGGCCAGATACTACGGGTCTAATAATGCTCGGGACAAGCATGTCTTGGGAGGGGGTAGTGTTACGAGTAGGTATGGTTAGGTAGGTAGGTAAATTAGAATCGACGCGCCGGCTCAAGGACATGCCTATTGTTAACGGGTACAATCGAGTTCAAGGCCAAGGCCGTCGCTATTGTAATACAAGGCCGCAATGAGTAGAACCTTCCATTATCGAACGTCCCCGGCGGGTCAAGGCCCATCGGTCATTCGAGAAGGCATTCTGGAACAATCGGCGATTGGGAGTATAAAACGTGAGGCGCGCGCGAGCGGGAGACATTCCTTACTTGGAGAGCGAACAGTGCATACCTACGAGTGAACCGAGCGATCATCTAAGTTTGTTGTGCGATAATTGTTTGTAACGATTAAGTGAGTGTGGTAATTAAAGTCTGCTCTTAATTATCGGTGTGTTCGTGCATTTCTATCAGTTACCTACCCCCACGTACGTAACAATACAAAATATACATAAATAAATATAAAAATACCTCATACAATAAAAAATACAACAAAAGAGTCTATTTTTGGTAGTAAGATAAGGAGTTTTTTGATTACAAAAGGTTTTAATAATCGGGAAGTTTTTCTTGCGTTTAAAGAGTGAATAAATCTGTTAGCTTTTATTATCAAATTTCATCTGTTATATTCCTATATTATAATGTTATTGTGATTTTCTAAATATACATGTAAGTATATTATTGTGTCTTGTTGCAGTGCCCTGCAGGGTTTATGTTGAAGCTACCTACTGTATTTTTAAGACTTCATTGTACAACATAAAGCAATAAATGAATATGACTATGACTACCTGCGTTGGGGTTTTTGGGAATCAAACAACTGATTTCAAAAATATACGGTAAAGACGTAAAGTCGGTACGGTTACGAGGGCTGCACTGAAAGTTTCGGGAATCTAATACTTAGAAACATATTTTTGACACATATCATACCTTCTTATAATCTCTAAAGTTTCATTATTTTAACACACTGGCCACATAGAAAAAAAAAGCGATGGTTCGGTTTCAATTGATTTTTGAAGTCGTCGAGTCGCTGCTGAAAATAAAATTGTCCTGTGAAAATTTAAGAGCTATGATTTATTACGACTTTAAAAGTGGACTATCACACAAACAATGTGGAGACCGGATGATTGTTGCTTTTAGTAATGAAGCACCTTCAAAGACGACAATATACAGGTGGTATGCAGAATTTCAACGTGGCCGTCTATCCCTCACGGACGACGTGCGGGAAGGTCTAACAAAATCGGCGGTCACGCAAGAAAACGTCGATGCTGTGCGTCAGCTGATAAAGGAAGACCAACATGTGTCATATCGGGAGATTCAAGAGTGTTTGGGCATTGGAATGAGTCAGATACAAATCATTTTACAGGAACAATTAGGCGTGCGAAAGTTGTTTTCCCTTTGGATCCCTCACTTAATGTCTGAGGAGCAGAAAACGACTCGTGTCAATTGGTGCCTCAGAACTGTTAATAAACTCAACGGAGGAAGCTCAAATGCAGTTTTTAGCATTGTATCCGGTGACGAGTGCTGGATATATGCATATGAGCCTGAAAATAATAACCAATCTCGAGTATGGGTCTACGAAGATGAGCTCAAGCCGACAAAAGTTATTCGATCTCCCAGCACGGCCAAAAAGATGGTAGTGTAAGCCGGGGAGGCGCCTATTCCTAAGCGTAATACTTTACGCACTTTTAACTAAGCTACGTAGAATAAAAGTATACGTCTTGCAGTGTTAATATATTCTTTCATTTATTTTAACGTTTAAATATACATTAGTTCACATGTGAATGCCAACGCGGTCCGTTGGAGACTCTAGAGCGTCCCCCTGAACACCACCGGCGGGCATTCCATATTTCGAAATCTTTTTTATTCAAAAGATTTCGAGACATTTCGACATAACAAAATAGAAAAAAGAAAACAATGAAAGGAGTATGTACTGCTACATCCTTCTTTCATTACAGTAGCTACGTTTGTCTCCAAATCGGGTCACGTGGCTACTATTCCTCTTGAAGATCGTAGAACGGTCAATGCCGATTGGTACACCACTATTTGTTTGCCGAGTATCTTTGCTGAACTCCGAAAAAAAACCCTAGTCGCCGCATTATCCTTCACCACGACAATGCCAGCCCTCACACCGCTCGGAAAACAACTGAGTACCTGGACGGTGAAAATGTCGAATTACTGGACCATCCTCCATACAGTCCCGACTTAAGCCCCAATGACTTTTTCACATTCCCCAAAATTAAGGATAAGTTGCGTGGTCAGCGGTTTCAGACGCCGGAAGCAGCAGTGGAGGCTTTTAAAATGGCCATTTTGTCGACCCCTACTTCAGACTTCAATAAGTGCTTTAATGACTGGTTTGATCGCATGGAAAAGTGCATAAAATATAAAGGAGAATACTTTGAAAAAAAATAAAAATACTTTTATTCAATTTAACTGCATATATTTTCCTACTCCCGAAAATTTCAGTTTGACCCTCGTACGTTATACATACACAGATGTAGTGCAAAATGGTGTCCACGAGACTGGCTATTAAGAGTTGAATCTTCGTTTGGGAATATTGCCAAAGTAAGTTTCCAAACAGAACGAAAACCACAATCACGAATGGCAATATCAAAGTCCAGATTAAACAAGCCGGGGTCAACTAGAGTAGCAGGAACAGTCCAAAAGTACAATACCTACGGGTCAATAGAACACAAAAACTTCCGAAACAACCGACACGAGACAACCGATGAAAGTGATGTGAAGACAGACACGAAAAATCGTAGACGCGATATATTTTTTTCTAATTGCTCGTTCAGGATTCCAGTCTTTTCACCAGTAATAATATGATTAATTGTTTATTTTAAAATTCATAATATATGTGTTCAATAAAAAAAGATAGTAAAATAACAATTTTATACCACGTCCAATAATCGAATAATTTTTGGTTCCGAAGCGGTCACATTACTACGGTATTTGACGCAGTACATAACTTAATGGCGTCCTGCCAAGTTACGAATCTATGGTGAATTCATGTTTCAGAGTGTATTTTAACAACATAATGTTACAGATGTTCCTTGAAAATAATATTCAGCATTTGTAATGTAGGTATAGGTAACATTGTAAGTAATTCTAATTTTAAATTAAAGTTAGTAGACGTCCACACAATCTTATCGCGGTATGAAAACCAACAAACGTTAAATCGGCCTTCTTAGAACGACCAAACTGTAATACGGCTGAATAGGAACGTTCATTTCCTGGGGCTGTGTCAACGTAGGTCAAAATTAATTTATCACATATATCATCTGAATGTCAGATGAAAACATTCAATTTCTATCGAACTCTGGTACAGTTAACGTCAAAAGTACGTGATCAAAATCAAGGTTTCAAAACATCTTCTATCTTGACACCCCAGATATAACAGCTATACCAAGGTGTCAGTTTTAACTGATGTTTTAATTAGTCAAAAGAAAATGACGATAACAACATCGAGACACAGAAAAGAAGTATGATTATGCGATGCACGATTGTGTGATACTTCATTTGAGGGGAGTATCATTTGTGCGAAGTATGATTATACGATCAACGACTATGCGATACTTCATTTGTGCGAAGTATGATTATGCGATGTACGACTGTGTGACACTTCACAGGAGTATCATTTGTGTGGAATGTTTGTAAGAGCTGACGATTGTGGGACACTACTATAATGTTTCATTACCAATGTGAAACCACTAATTAGTGCCTTCTTTAGTCATATAAACTTGTAAAAGATGGTTCTGTTTATAGCAATTAGTTTTAGGATCTAAAAATTGCCCGTGTGGTTGCCGGGTTAGAATAGTACAACTCAATGTTTTTTTTCGTGGATGTCGTAAGAGGCGACTAAGGGAATAAGGGCTTGTAGTCAGTGAACGGAAATAAAACATGGAAGCATTACGCCATACAAAAATGACGTTGAAATATGCCCGTCTCGAGTTGTTTTTATAATCAACCTTATAAACATTTCGTTTAGGTCAAAAGTAGTTTATTACATATATTGGTGACGTGTTTGAGTAGACAGCAGCTTTGCAAAGGCTTTATACCTTTTCACCAATGAAAAAGTCTGTGATTGGTCACAATCACTTTGACATGAGAATTTCATTTGCCAATATTTTCTTTAATTAAAAATCATTCTACTTGAATACGGCTATGGCATGGATGGTTTAATGTAATAATTAATGATCACTCAAAAAGAAGTTCGAAGGGTGATAGGCTATTTGTTTTAAGTTTTTTTTTTGCAATATCGAGTATTATGTATAATCTTAATCAGTAAAAAATACTGGCTAGTAAATTATTATAAAGAGGAAAGATTTGTATATTTGTATGATTTTCGAATTCGAAAAACAATTGAAACCGAACCATTTCTATGAGGCCAATGTGTTAAGATAATGAAACTTTAGAAGTTATAAAAAGGTATAATATGTGTCAAAAATAAGTTTGTAGGTATGTATTAGAATCCCGAACTTTAGGTGCAGCCCGTACCTAGTGACAATGCCGACGATTCGACGAATCGGGATGCCAACAGACCATATACAAAAAATTGGTTAGTGAACGTTCCATAATACGGCAAAAAAAACTAACACCAACCATAACTGCAAAACGTTTTACTGGCAGGGCTCTATACAAAAACACATAACTAAGTCTAAAAATCCTTGAGTAAATGAAAATTAAATTTCTTTATGTGCAAGATTAGCACATGTGTATTTAGTAAGAGCAAAACCACCACACATATGTGCAAAAAAAGTAGAAAAAAAAACTTCATTTGCTACGAATGAATCATTACTAATTCTAAATAAATACATTTTTAAATTTTTTTAACACTGTTTTCACATATATATTTAGGATATGTATTTCGTTAATTATACAGGGTATTTTTTTTTGTCAGTGTACAAATTTTAACATATGATTTTGTATCGTTAATATACAAAGAGCGGAATTCTTCATAAGAGAATATAAGAGAAGCTAAAAGAGTATTTAAGCACAATAATTTGAGAAATGATCTGTTGTACATAAAAGAAAGTTATGGCATTTTACCTGACGCAATAATCAAATTACAAACATCCTGTTTATCCTTATTAGACTCTCTTCTAATACTTGACCAGGTGAGAAGTATTCTAAATTGGTGTGGATCTCAGACAGTGCAAATAAAACTTGAAAAAGTACTAGATAGAATTCCGGACTACGACATGATACGCAAATATGCTGATTTTATAGAAAAAAGTGATTACAGCCAAAACACCGTTATCGAGTACTACAAATATGCTCCTGTTACTTCAACTGAGGTAGAACGCTCGTTTTCATCTTATAAATGGATCTACAATGAAAAAAGGAGTAATTTGAAAGGTGACAATGTTGAAAAAATAATGACTATTTTCTTTTACTACAGGGAAGATGAAGAAAACATATTTAGTACAGATTTAGATTTCGACTTTGTTATTTTGAATGAAGATTAGTTACCTACTCTTAGCAATATTTGTTTTTAATTTTTAATGATAAGTTTCATACAGAAAATTTTAAAAAAAGTATTTTCTGTTTTATTCTTTACTATTATACTAAAATACAGTGGCGGTCAGCTAATTAGGGACAACGTTAGTTTGTCTGTATGTATATCCAAAAGCCTGATTTCATTACTTTAAATTTGTTTCGTTAAGTGACAAATATTTATCGATAAGTCGATAAAACAGTTAGGTCAATCCCTCTGACAGTTTCATTTTTGCTATGAAGAATTCCGCTCTTTGTTAATATAATATATTACGACGGTAAAACAAGTCCAAAAAATTTTTGTCGCAAATTATCTCTTTTACTTGACACAAGGTCACACTAGAAATGATGACATGGGTTGTCATGCTGTAGGTATGCGATACACTGTATTGATATTCGAAATTTGAAATTTCATGTACAGCTTATCAGACATCAAGCCCCTCTCCTACTGATATTCTAAATTTGAAATTTTATTTATTAACTTCCTTATCAACACTCCCCTCTTCTCGCACCCCCGCATTAGAGGGTCCATGAATATCGTTAAGTTAGTGGAATCATTGAATCGGCAATATCTCTAATATTTTTTAAGCTAGAGTAAAAATAACACAACGTGTGTTATTGATTAACAATAGCGATGCAAATATTAAAATTTGTGCACCTATTAAAAAAATACCCTGTATAATAAATCAGTTTTTTGGCTCCTACGAAAAATACTGCAAAATTACAGAATAATGCTTTATTTTCTAATCACGTGAGTCGAAGTCGAAAGATCATTTTCCTGCACCGAGTGGATATTTCCACAAGGGAGCAAAAATACATTTACGGCGAGGGCGTATATTGAATCTTGTACAAAGCGAAGGATGAACCCATGGTGGAAAAAAATTTGCTACTGTGTGACAATAATACTGGGCCTCTATTCAGGTGCGTTAATACGATATCGTGTTTGACACGTTTAAGAATCGTTTATGTCACAGTCGCCATTATTGTAAATGACATAAGAGTTATCAAAACGTTGACAATACGGAAATAGGTCAAAAAAGATATCGTTATAACGCAGTTGAATAGAGGCCCTGCTTTTCACATCACCTTGTAATATTGTACCTTCGATACTTGGATCCGTGTCCGTTTTTCTGTAGATTCATAGTTTAAATTGTTAACTTATTGCGCATTTCTGATCATCTTGCCGGCGCGGTCCACCTGACGGTTATTGGGACTCTTTTGGTCATGAATTATTCCTGAAATATAATAAATAATAAATAAATAAATATCAGGGGACAATCTCACACAAATTAACCTAGTCCCAAACTAAGCTCTAGGCTTGTACTATGGGTACTAGACAACGATAAACATACTTATTAAGAGAAATAAATACTTAAATACATAGAAAACATCCAAGACTCAGGAACAAATATTCGCGCTCATCACACAAATATCTGCCCTTACCGGGATTTGAACCCAGGACCTCTGGCTTCGGAGGCAGGGTCACTACCAACTAGGCCACCGTGTCGTGTATGTTTTTTAACTTAGTATATAAAACGTTCACAGCTTGACCGACTGACTTTGGGGACGTATATCTTCTTGAATATATGAACTCCGCGATGTCGCGGGCTTCCAGAGTGTTTACTTACATTTTTCCTTTTGATTCTTGCTACTTTTATGATTATTTCGGCATTTAAAGCAGATATATTTCACTTTTTGTTTATTTTCTTTCAACTGACAATATTGTTATTTTCATTGTCTTGACAACGGGCAGAGACAATATCTTAGGTTTTATACTGTAACATAGAAGAAGAAGAAAGAAAGAAAATAATTTTATTTCTGCAAAATGATACATTTTTACTTAAGACTAACATTTTGTAAAGCTAATTACGGTAGAAAATGAAAAACTTAAGATAGCTTAAATTAGCTTGACATGCAGGATTTTAATTAATTATGTTATATTTAATGTAACAGATTGCGAAAAGTGAACCCACTCAGCATGGTGTCGAGCCACTCAGGAGTGTCTCGACGCTGATCTTCCGTGGATCCAACACAGTGATACACGGGACAGCTAACGGCAATATTCAAATGGGTAGTTTTTAAAATTAGTTTGCGCGTGTAGTGCGTATGCGTCAAATCTATATTTGGATTTTGGGGTTTGTAAATATGATATGATATCCAATAACATAATATTACTATGACACTAATATAGTTAGATACGGAGTGAAATCTACATAATGGTAACGTGAATAAGTGCAAACATATAATATAATGAATATAATTTTATGTACCCACGTAGGTGATTTTTATACTTGTAGTTGTAAGACGGCTATAAGCAGTTTTGTTGTTGATTAAGTAAATGAGTTTTTAATTTATTTTTGAACTGGTACGAAGAAGAAGCATTTCTTATCGGAGGGGGGAGATTGTTCCAGCATTTCGTAGCGGCGTATCGAAAGCTGCCACGAAATGCAGCCGTCCTACAACGAGGATATATTAAAACAGGGGCCAATCTTTGATGAGAACGTGGAAACAATAACTTATCATACAGATACGGAGGTTGTTTAATCCTAATAACGTCAAACAAAAGCAAGGCCAGGTGCAGCTTTCGACGGGCCTCCATTTTCAACAGTCCACCTCTATTGAGAAAGGGCGTAACATGTGCTCGCGGAGGTATTGGGAAACAAAACCTCGCACAGGCGTTCTGCATTCGCTGGATCAGTAACTTGGTCCTAGAAAGCAAGCACTCTCCAAAAACGGAATCGGCGTAGCCTAACTTCGGAAGAATCAGGGTATCGCAAAGTTTAATGCGCATGTCGACATTGAGGAAGTTACGTACCTTATATAATACACTTAAACGATAAAAGCAGTTGCGGACCGTATCAAGAATGTGGTCTTCAAAGTGCAGCGTGCCATCCATAAGAATTCCCAGATTCCGTGCCTCTGGTACGTAATCCAGTCCTTTGCCCTCCAAGACGACGATAGGATTCTGGTTTATCACTTTGTTTATCATGTGCCTAGTACCACATACAAGAAACTTGGATTTAGATGGGTTCAGGACAAGACCATTCTGATAAGACCAACTAGCAATTCCTTCCAGATCCTGATTCAGTTTATCAACGGCATAACTTGACTCGTTAGGCTTAAACGAAATGTAAAGCTGCAGATCGTCAGCGTACAAATGGTATTTGCAATGTCTGATGTTTTTTACGATGTCTGCACTATATAAAATAAAGAGGATGGGTCCGAGTATTGAACCCTGAGGTACTCCTCTCTCATCAGGATTACACATCTGAACTATTTGAGTACGACCACTAAGATAGCTACTGAACCATCCGACCGTATTCGGATCAAAACCGTAATACGTCAACTTGGAAAGCAACAAACCAATATTTATCGTGTCAAAAGCACGTGAAAAATCGAGCAAGACCAGAATAGTACTCTCCCCCCCATTGCGTGCAGCCAAGACATCGTCCAAGACGTTCAGCAGTGCCGTAGTAGTGCTGCGCTTTTTCCTAAAGCCTGATTGCATGACCGGTAGGATATTGTTCTCTTCCAGGAATTCAGTTAGCTGCGTGCAAACAACTCGTTCAACTATCTTCGACATAAGTGGGAGAATGCTTATTGGTCTCAAGTCTTTTACATCTGTCGGAGAAGGTTTTTTGGGAATCGGTTTAACGAGCGCAACCTTCCAGGCATCAGGAAAAACACCAGTCTGCAGGGATTGATTTACAATTGCAGCTATTACTCGTAACGTACGCGGAAGAACCAAAAGTAACATATCTAGTGACAGTCCGTCGACTCCTTGAGCTTTAGTTTTAATTGTCCTTATAATATTAGCGACCATGAGCTCAGAGACAGGTTTTAATTTAAAAATAGCGGATCCGTACCTGTGAAATTCAAAGTAAGTTAGTTGTGACAAATTAATTTCATTTTTACCAGGTACATCGAGAAAATGAGAACTTATTAGTTGCGGGTCGTTCAAATCAGGAGGTAGGCCCATGTCTTTATTTTTGAAATTAGCCACATTACTTTTGATATTTTTCCATAAAGAACTAGGGTTATTTGTGTTAGCTAGAACGAATTTATCAAAATAAGCTGTTTTTTCACTTTCCAAAGCATTAATAGCAATTTTTTTTCAGCTCTTTATAATACTTCTTATGAGACTCTGAGCCACTGCGCCTGTATCTGGAGTGAGCAGCGTCACGGGTGTTAATCATCTCCTTTACGTTGTAGGTTATCCAAGGGTGAATTTGTTCTTTAATAATAGTGGACTTTTTAGGAGCATAACGATCAAATACGTGAGTTAAATAAAGATTAAAAGCGTCGAGTGAGTCATTCACGTTGGAAGAAAGTAGTCTTTCCCAGTTAATCGCGTTCACGTCCGCGTCAAAGCTGACCAGATCAATATTCTTAAGAGGTCGATAGACAATAAGTTTGGATTTATTTTTACTTTTTACGGCCTGTACCTCAAAGGAAATGAATGCGTGACTGCTGAGATCCGGAATATAATCAATATTCAAATTACAGACTCGCGCGTTTGAGCATACAAGATCAATTAATGTTTCGCTATGATCAGTAAAGTGAGTAGCGCGATCGACATGTTGTTTAAGTCCGAAACACTGCATTAACTGTAAAACTTTTTTAGAGCTTGCATTCTGGGAGCTGAGAAGGTCAACGTTAAAATCGCCAATCAATATTGTATAGTCGAATGTCGATAGGGTGGAAACTGTATCGCTGAGGGCATCGATGAAAATATCAATACCCAACCACGGCGGGCGATAAGCGGTGCCTGTAGCTAATTTGTTGCCATTGACAGAAACATTAAGCCACATCTGCTCCACTGACGCGGTTACTGGATGCGGCAGCAAGCGCGCATACACACTGCGCTTAAGATAGAAACCGATACCGCCTCCACGCGTGCGTAGCTCGCGCGGACGCGGGATGTGCCGCAGTCTGTAGCCCGGAGGCGCCGGCGCGCGCGCCTCCTCGCCGACCCGCAGCCAGGTCTCATTTATGGCCATTATATCAACGGAGTGACGTTCCATAGCCACTAAGAATTCGTCTTGTCGCGTTCCCAGCGACCCGGGGTTCAACAGACCAACTGACAACCTTTTTCGGATAATGAATCGCACAATATATGCAAACCGTAAGAGTGCATACTTGTTGTTAGTTATGTAAAGCGAAAGTCTTGAGGCATGACGCCAGTCATATAAAATGATAAATGTACTCGTAGTTATTGAATGTGATTTTAAATATATATAAAAGCGTTTTAAACATAATAATGATGATGGGGACCTAGTAAAGGGAACCATATCAACCATACTCATATATCGTTTTAAACTATTTATTAAAACATAGCGGCATGTGCAGTCAAATATAACATATAAATAAAATGGGTTTATGACGAGATTTAAAACATGGAGTTAATATGATTGTTTTCCATAGAATTAATTCCTGGCATGTGTAAATTTGTAATTTAAAAAAATATAGAACACCAGGGTATATAAAGTGTGGCTCAGACTAGAGCCATTCATTCTTTCTCCAGTTTCCGAGTTGAAACGATAGAAATCGGCCTTGTGCGGGGCCAAGTCAGGCCCCGCACCTCAAGAAGCCTCTATCCCCGCACCTCAAGAAGCCTCTATCTCCACACCTCGATCTCGTTCCTGCTTGCTCCGGGACCGTTACTATCTCCGCACCTCGATCTCGTTCCTGCTTACTCCGACTAAAATAACTACTCTCTGCTATCTCCCTGGTGTTGTTAGGGACCTATTTAATTAGACATTTTATACTGGTAATTCTGTGTAAAGCTAAACAAGTGCTCAATAAATAACCCTGACCCTGACCTAACTCTTTTATCTCTTTCAACCCTCTTTACGTACCTGGTCTTCCGAGCCTTCGGAAGGTCAGGTGCCTCAACAAATTTCCTCCGTCTGTTACCTGGTCTTCCGAACCTTCGAAAGACCACGTAACACGACAACCTATGAGGAAAATAAAAGATCTTAGTGATTAAACAAATTTAATTATTAACATTCTCCAAAAGTGTATATCAAATTTAAAAGGCAACATAATGTCCTTGAACAGAACCCCCCTTTGATCCCTCCTAGCAGGGAAGAAAAGTGCCACTTTAATCCCTCCTAGTAAGAAAGAAAAGTCCACTTTCCAAACAAGTGATGTTAACAAGTTTTTTTTATAATTGGGTTTTTGCTCGACTTGTACAGAAAAAGATTGTTACATCACAACTGTGTCAGAAACGTCAAATGCTACCTAAATGCCACGAGTCGCCGATGTTTAATGATGAATATGATGATCCATTATGTATTTTAAAATTTTGTATTAATTTAGCCGAACTAGTCAAGTAAACTGACGTCATTAATTTAAAAATAAAGCAAGTATATAAGATGGATAAGTATATAGTATTTAAATTTAACCTCTTATTTAACCACTCAGGATTGGCTAAGTAAAATTTTTGGAAGAGATTATTTTTTTTTTCGATACTCGTCATCCTAAAGATCAAGGAACTGCGGCAATATTTTTTTTTTCCCTCTAATATTTTAATAATATTTTTTTTCTAAAATAGAGGAAATAAAAATAAAAGGGCCGCAGTTCCTTGATCTTTAGGATGACAAGTATCAAAAAAAATAATAATTTACATTTCTTCCAAAAAAAAATACTTAGCCTATTGGTTAATCGTGTGACTCAGTGAGTCACGTCGCCGCGCCTCCGTGTGGGAACGCGTTTTTTGCACAATCTTAGTATTGTACGGTGGCACGGATCCCTTCGTATGCGATTTCAACTTGCACTTAACCTGTTTGTTTCCATCACGGAATGGAGTTAATGTATTACAACATCAAAATAAAGGGTGCTTCCCACGAGATATAACTACATAATAACTATTTTCATGTTACTAACGTTTACGAGATATAATGAACGTTAGCTATAATAACAAAATCAATATTTTTATAAGGAATAACGGTCAAGTCATATAATATTCATATTATATAATATTTTTTAATATAACACTCACAATGACTAATTTCAGTTCGTATAACATACATGACATATAGCGATCATAATTCTGCCCTGCTAACACAAATCGCAGTATCTCAGACCAAACTTCTGTAGGAAATGCAACCTTATTACTAACAGGATTGGATTGAATTTGCATTGGTAAATGAATTTGAGATAACTGCGTTTTTGCTTAGGAGGGCAGAATACATATTATCTTTTAGTATAAGTGTTACAAGATATAATAACGTATGATATAAATGTGAGCGAGAGAAGCGAGCGAGCAAGACCTCTCTGGGCAGAACCGAATCGGATAGGTTAGGTTAGAAGGCTAAGGCGGGAGCAAAGCGTATCGAGCTCCCGCCTTAGCCTTCGAGGTTATTTTTTTTACATCCCTTGAAAAATCTATGCGAAATACAATTTGATTGTATTAAAATAGTGATAGGCGTTTATATTATACGTGCATTATATTTTTTGATGTTAGATTTTTTGAGTTATATATGTTTTATATGTTAAGTGTCATGTACATTATACACTTTAATTGTTATATCAATTGATATTATATATTAATAACGTTATACTTTATGGAAATAGTTATTTTGACATTATATCTTTCGTTCATTATCTCAAGTGTACGTTATATTAAACATATTTATACAAAGTGAGCGTATATATTGTGACTGTTATATGATAAGTTCTTATATCTCGTATTACTTACCCCAAAATAAACGTTGGCGAGATAGTGACACGTGATTGAGAGTAATGTGACTTGATAACTAGGTCGCGGAGGCGCCGCGAAGGGTCCGGAGTCGGAAGAGAAGGTGCGGCGCACGGCGGAGCGCGAGGGCCGGCGGCGCGCGCGGCGGCTGCGGCGCGAGGCGGCAGCTGCGGCCGGCGCACACCGCGACGGCGACTCCAGCGACGACGAGCTGCCTCCCGCCGAGTTGCACCACTACATGCAGGAAAAAGGTACCTACCTACCATATCAAAGTTTGCTGAACCGCGATCCATCCAAAGAGAAATCAAAGCTCGAGATGCACTCTCTGGGCTGCCGGCCGAACAACACGGCCTATCAGAACATGGCTCTTATTTAATTGTATATTGATCAGATGGGCCCTTTCAAAAAATGTGCAATATCCCCTCTTAAACACTCAGTCATAAGTGCAATATTTCCAATGTGGAGACCTTACCCAACTTTTTGAGTGATGGCAATTGACATTCACAGCTTTTGGAAAAAATGTACAGTCAGCGAGAAAATCGACAGAATTGAGTAATGTTTTTTTAATGCAAACCTTCCTATAAAGGATTAAAACACTCTTTGACACCAATTGAGGTTAGAGTACTAGAACATCCACAAGTCAAAGAAAACTTTTTCCTTACATTTTAGTAGGGTTAACCCTATGACAGAAAAGACCTTTCGCATGTGGTTTTTTACGCGTAACGGTACTTTATACTCAAATAATGTTAATACAACTTTAAATAGAGCAGTCTTGAGACCACATTACTTTAAGTAACAAATCAGTATAGTATGTAAGTAATAATGAAGAAACATACATACGCGTACCTATGTCTGAATTTCATAGGCCGTAATCTGTTAATTTTCCCGAACGTCTTATTTTTTTAAGCGTAAACTGTGAAGATTATCTCGGAAGCCGTGAGGTTAGGTTTATTTTATTACAATCGTGATAAGTTTACATTTCCCGAAAAAAAAACGCCGCAACGCACAAATACATTATTCACACATTATTGACATCATGGTCTTTTTACGGACTTGGATTTATTATTGAATAATTTGCATTTACACATAACGTATTAATTTTGCGGATTTATGTAGTATTTATCAACACTGTCAAATGATTAATAATGATAACGGGTGATAACAAAAAAATGAGAATCATTTTCAGTAGTCATAAAGAAATATCTATTGTCATAGACAAAAAAGTTGTTCATAAGAATCATGAGGTTATTTTTACCTCTTTTGAGATTCTTGATTTTCATTTGTTTTATTTTTTTAATTTTTTATAATTGTCAAAATGACGTCGAAACAAGAAGCTCTGCGAAAACGAGTTGTACATTTTTATAATAAAAATATAAACATGGGGAAAAAGTACACAGAAGATCATTTTACCAAAGAAAATGTATCAGTTTCTACTATATATAGAATTCTTGCATCCTTGACGACAGCTCGCAAACGTGGTAGCGGCCGACCAGCTAAAATAATGACAAGGGAAGACTGAAGAAACTCCATACCACTTTCAGTGATAGTGATTCCATGAGCCAACGAGATGCCGCGAAAGTATTTAAATGTTCTCAACCGTACATTTGCCGGTCTTTAAAAAAGGTGGGTTTGGAGTGCTGCAAGAAGGTACGGGCACCGGAATACACCGATCAGCAAAAAATGTAACATTATGTCACAATGCCGCTGGATGGTTAGAAATTACAGAGGAAAATCGTTTATTTTGGATGATGAAAGTTATTTCCCTTTGAGCAAAACCCATATACCTGGAAATGATCGGTACTATACCAGCAATGTTTCAACAACACCAGACAATATAAAACAAGTATAAGCACAAGTTTGAGCAGAAAGTTATGCTTTATGTGGCTATTTCCGATAAAGGTGTGTCAAAACTGTGGTTCAAACCTAGTGGTTTAGCGGTCAATCAAAAAGTATATGAGAGTGAATGCTTGAAAAAAATACTTATACCGTTTATTCGCCAACATCACCCTGATGGAGAATATGTATTTTGGCCAGATAAGGCATCGTCGCATTACGCCAAAAAAACATTGCAATTCCTGGAATCCCATAATGTGGCATTTGTACCGAAAATCCGAAATCCCACAAACCTTCCACAATGTCGGCCTATCGAAGATTTTTTTGGTCATTTGAACAGTCTGGTTTACAAAAGTAATTGGAGAGCAGAAAATTGTGCCGAACTAATTAAAAGGATCAAAACTTGTGTGCGAAAAATGGACAAAAATGCCGTCCAACGGTCTTGTTCGGGCATTATGTCAAAACTGCGTCGAACAGCTGATCACGGGCCTTATTGAAACGTTCATTGATTATTTTGTAAATAGTTAAATGTGTATAAAAAAGTTTGATAAAATGTTACATTAGTATTTTTTTACAGCTTTGCAAATAATTCTCATTTTTTTGTTATCACCCGTTAATTTTATAATCAATCGTGATTCAGATGACCATAGATGAAGAAGTTGTGTTGTACTCGCACCTACGCACTTCTTTACTATAAAAAAAGTTTAGATATGACGACTAGCGCTGTACAGAAATGCCATCATGTAGAAAAAAAGGATACCTACTGTGTACGTCTTGCAACATGCGACGAAGCTAGTTACAAAAATCTAAAATGCCGCTATCATCAAATTTTAGTGTCCAGTTCGCCATTTACACATTGATGATCTCAATTGGCCTCCCTCAGGAAGATCACCCATTTTTGCAGCGATGAAATTGCCATACAGCCTCAAAACGGCCACGATACAGTTGCGATGCTCTCGCTGGTCGTAACCTTTACACCAGTAACGACCGCTTGTGTATCGCTAATAAAATAAAGCAATACAGCACTGTCGCGCTTTATTTATTCACCACAAAAAAGATTTTTAAGCATTATCGCAAAGTAAAATTATTAACTTTATAATTGTTTTCATTTTATTATCTAATCTTTACTCAACACAATAATTTCACCCGAGGAAGTTAATACTTAATTCCAAGTTTTGCATGCTACAATAATACAATTTAAGCAAGCCAGTGAGATTACTGAATCCACCTAAAAGTGAAAATTTCCGTAGATGTTGGTGTTTCAATCACGGAAAAACGGTTAAACGGATTTGTGTGAAATTTGTCACCCAGATATTCCTTATCGGATCAACTTATGTCTTATGAAACATAGGACAGTTTTTATACCGATATACGTGATAAACTACTTCTACGCGGACAGAGTCGCGGGCAAAAGCTACTAAAAATACTGCATGAATCGAAAATAATTTTCATAGACCCGATAAGGTAGAAAACTATATTCTTTGCGTAGGTGGGTTTACCTAATGTTGACTTAATGTCATTACGAGCGGCCGTCAGTCACAGAACCTTAAGTATCAATCAATGTTTTTTGTTGATAGATTTTAGATTTCAATAATATTATGAAAAACGTTATAATTTTACATTATGATGAATTTAGTATACCCGCATTGTCTTGTAATTTGATAATGGTTTCTTGTGATTTACATTGCTGAGTTTGGAACATCGTGGATCAACTAATGATGAAATGAAGATGTTTTCAAATCTTCTGAAGTGTAAAGGAATAAGTATGAGCGTGAGTTAAGTATTTTTATATTAAATTAACAAGAAAATAAAAAGACTTGCCACGGTATTTAATTCTAAAAAAGTTTTAAGTACACATTGGGACTCTAACCCGAGTCAAACCGACTTTTCCCGATCCACTTGAAACCTTGTCAGTTGAAACGAAGATTTAAGTGACGGTTAATTGCAGGTTAATTGGGCTATTTCTAATACATTGCGTGGTGAATTAATAAGTATGAGAAAAAAAATACAACTTATGTTAACGATACACACGTTTTTATGTTAATTAGGATGCATATTAACCGTCGTTAAAATATTTGCTCGTATTGGATTTACACACTGTATGTATAAAATTCAAAGTCCTGGCTCACTGACTCATGAACCTAGAAAGCTGTTTTTTCACAGGTGTTGTTTTTAAGACGTAGGCGGAAAACAAGAAAGGATTTTTTTAAATTCAATCGTTAAGGGGGTGAAAAAGGGGTTAAAAGTTTATATGTAAATTCGTCATTTTTGAAGCTAAGGAGCATGCAATTTTGTTTTATGAGCTAATATTTACAAAACATAACAGTATTTTTTGAATACTTCCCAAAATGGGGAGTTGAAGTTTGTTTGGGAGATTCGTCATTTTTGTAGTTAGAAATGTGGAAAATAGTATTTAGGGAACTATTTATTATTAAAAAAAATAACTTTTGGTGACAAAAAAAAGTACTTCGTAGGGGCTAAAATAAGGATAAATCTTTTTTTGGACAAATTTACTTCTCACTTGGTAGATAGAAATACTCTTCAATGCAAATAATGAGACGTGTTTTTCAGCGATTACTTAAAACTCAACCCTTAGAGGGACGTAAGGGGGTTGCTGAGTTAGTATGGGAAAACAATTTTTTATGGTTAAATGGAAGCTAATTTGAAACCCATTAGGCCCGCAAATGGCCCTAAACTGGAAAGGCACCATCGCATAGCAAGACAAATTTATGCACGCGAACACTCAGATTGGACACCTGAAGATTGGTCAAGAGTTGTGTTCTCAGACGAATCAAAGTTTATGCTGTATCAACAGGACGGAAGGGTGAAGGTGTACAGAAGGCCAGGAGAACGATTCATGCAAGCCTGCATTGCAGAAAAGGTTGCGTACGGTGGCGGTTCGGTACTCTTGTGGGCTGGAATTTCTGCAGAAAGCCGAACAGAGCTAGTACTGATTGAAAACGGTATTCTAAATGGCGTAAGATACGTGGAAGAAATCCTAAATGAGCACGTCGGTCCATTTATGGCAAGACTCGGTGAAAATGCTATTTTCATGCATGATAATGCCCGTCTCAATACTGCTCGTGTAGTACAAGACTACCTGAACGATGTGGGTATTCGCTGCATGGAATGGCCGGCCAGGAGCCCGGATCTTAACCCGATCGAGCTCGCCTGGGACGAGCTTGGACGACGAGTAAGGCAACGAGTACCTCCTTCAATGACGCATCGCGAGCTCAAAAACGCGTTGGTAGAGAAATGGGAGAACATTCCTCAACTGTGCTTCAGAAACTTGGTGTACAGCATGCCGAATCGCATCGCAGCTGTGCAGGCTGCACGTGGAGGCAATACCAAGTATTAAAATGTGTCAAATTTGGATAATTATATAAAAAATTCAAAATTTTCAATTTTGTGTTTTCAAGCCAAGGATGCCATTTTTACTTTTTATTTTTTAAAAAATTAAACGAACATTCAGTATTAATTGTAATGCATTTTATTTAAGTGACATTAAAATGTCTTTAAAGTCCAATTTATTTTATCAGGCTAGCTGTATTAGTTTTTGAAATATTGCAATTTATGTTAGTAACCCGAAAGTTTTGCTCTCGAGTGTATGATCCTTAAATAAATAAGTTATTATGTTTGTTTGAGAACGATGTTTAAAGACAATTTTGATGTGCCGTAGAGGCGATCCGTGCGGCGGCGGCGGTTCTGTTCGCGGACGCGCTGCCGGCGTGGCGCAGCGCGCGCGGCGTTTGTGCGCGCCTGGCGCGCTGGCGGTGCCGTGACCCCGCGCTCTACGCCGACGCCTACGTCGCTGATTATCTGCCGAAGCTGCTCGCGCCTTACGTACGCCACCAGGTCACACCGCACGCTTTACTATATACTGTTAATCCTCTATCATTAATTACCATGACAACCTATATTAAACTTATCGTCAAATTACTGTTCGACCATTTTTGACGTGTATAACATGACGTAAATATGTAAATGCAAAAGTTACGATTGATCGAATTGCCCGACGAGCACGAGTGCATTGATGTATTGGCTCAGTGTGGCCGGGTAGGTCGTAGTCTGAACATGGACCTTGTTGCAGCTGATCCTGTGGAACCCGCTAGCGGAAGAGGACAACGAGGACTACGAACGTATGGACTGGTACAGGTACACAAGGGCTCGCTTCCTTTGCCGGACAAGCTACATGGCATCTGAAGCCTGTTCAATCAAATAATAAAATAAAAAATTACACGTTACCAAATTACCGCTAAAAAGGCCGAGACTACCAATTAACATTAATTAATAATTCTCAATAATTTTTCAAAGGCTTGAGACCGAGGCAACCTTGAGGAAAATACTGATGGATTAGAAATAAATAAACCTTTTTGAACAAGCTATGATTTAACAACAAAATTAAATGTAACGTATTTAAATAACGCGTATTGGTTGGTTCACAAGAGCTGGCACGAATGGATCGACGAATCAATGAATCTATGTGTGCTTCACAAAATGGTTACATACAGATTGATTCAATAAGTGATAATCTTGTTTTTAGACTGAGAAGAAGCGTCGAAAGACAGTCCATCTGGGTGTCGATTGAAGTAAACGTGCAACAATATTTCAAATGAAACTCTCAATGGCGCCACTGTCTACGCAAACTGTGGTTTTAAAATACGAAATTGTTAGTTTCGTGTTTGACCACGTGCTTTACGATAATTGCAGTACGATATCAACGAAGTTCGAATTTTTATTTATTATTTGTAACACAAACAAACAAAAGAATTAAATAAATACATTATTTACCTGTGTTTAGATTTAACAATACTGGTTTAAAACACTACAGTAAAGAAATGCGATTCGCCTTCAGGATCTTTTTCTTGGTATATATTATTAGTAGGTATTATTACGTCACTGATACGAGTACCGGATAAGCGTTTTATTTAAAACTGCGTCTTTTAACTGAAAAGAGATTTGTTAAGGACACCACCGAGACGTAAAATATTTAGGGTACTTTTTATCCCACTCCGCTTGTGTAAAAAAAGGTTATGGTTTATCGTATAGTTTTACGGGTAAATAAACTAATTCGTTGCGGACTCAGTTAGTTTTATATACTTGTAACAACCCTAATTTTGCGACAGGCGAGAGAGAGGTAAGGCGGGGCGTGGGGCAAATCCATACAATGACTTCTAATAGAATTTATTCTTATGCCTCTACATACGAAGGGTGATCCATAAGTTTTGATAATTGGTATAATAAAAATGAGAGATAAGTAAATCGTTATCTTTTATTGGAATATACACACTTTCTGTGTTTGCAAAAACTTAATAACGTCATTCAATTGTTTTATTTCACCACTTTAAAAATATTTTTACTTTTAGAGGTCATATTTTGTACCGTCACTAAATCATCATCAACTCTTGATTTTTTATATAGTTGTTTTAGAACATTACTGAATGAGAAGTAGGAGTCGAAAGTAAGGACTAAATAACAGGGGAAGTGGTTATCATTTCTGAAATTTGGTCAAAGCCCAGCAGTACCCTTGTCAGCAAAATTCGTGCCGCAAATTCGTTTATTTTTCTTTATCTTATTTAAAAATAATATTTTTACATAACTTTGAAAGAATAATGTTAAATAACGATCGTAGATTTTTTAAACTCCATTAGTAAAACCTAATGTCACAGTTATTATTTGTAGGCGAAAAACCTTCCCTAAACAGAGCTGGAGATAAAAAAAGTACTACATAGTTAACTTATTTTTCCTTAATCATAAAGTTAAACCCAGGTTTCATTTTCAGTAACAACATTTTTTAATGATGCATCAGGACTTGTTCATACATATGTTTTTTGTTTAGCTATCACAGAAATACAATTTTTTTTTCTCTAATTTAAGGTCGATTAGTGCCAAGGTATAGTTCCCATCAAAAGAATTACATTATGGGGATGGTTTATACCGATGGTTTATAACGGATCACCCTTCGTACGAGTACATCAAAAAGTGTCTACATAAACGTATTTTACCCCATGAGTCGAAATCACAAAGGGAATCACCGTTTTGGCCCGACCTGGCCTCTTGCCACTACGCTAAGATAACCAGAGAGAGGATGGAAGCTAATAGTGTTCAATTCGTGCAGAAGGATATGAATCGCACCAAATGGCCCTGACGTCCATCCTATTGAACAATATTGGGCTATAATGAAGCATATTCTGAGGACAAAATTCACAGCATCAGATACAATAGAATATTTCAAAAAGGATTGGTTAAGGCTACCCTTATGGTGTCAAATAAAGTATCAAAGCTTAATGGGAAGCGTCCGAGGACGTATTAGAGAAATAATCAAAGGCTAGGTTTTTTTTGTCCATTGTTAATTTGTGTTAGAAAGCTAAAAAATACTGGTTTAGTTTGTTTCTTTTAGAAATAAACAAATAAAAAAGATATTTAATGTTGTCCTTATACTTATCGATACAGTCTTTAATACGCTTGACGTACGCAAAATAGTACCTACTACTGTTAAAAGAGGCTCCGGGAGTGGAGAATCTAGATAAAAGTTCCGAACACTCTCTTTGGTAGCTGTCTGATGATGTACGGCGTCCGGGAAGAAAAGCTCTCGTCCGAGTCATCAGGGTCCGGCGAGGAGGATGGCACTTCGGGCGTGGCGGGCGCGGCGCTCACGGAGGCGGGCGTGCGTGCCGACCCCGACCTCATGCTCGTGCCCGCCATCTTGCGCGGTGTCGTGCTACCCAAACTGACAGGTACTCAAATTAAATAAAAATCTTTCTCCTATTTTATATATTATATGTTTTAAGAAAAAGGCAGAAAGGTAGACACTCATTGGTGTGCTCATTTATGATTTTGGAGAAAAGTAAAAGAAATCGTATGTTCTTCTTCTTTTTTTATTAATGGCGTTCCACCGCGATATTCCATGGTTATTTCGCCAATGTCAAGTGAGTAAAACAGTAAACAGAATAAATCAAAAGCAAAAGCCAGACATGTTTCAATCGACCAGCTTTCCTCCCTGAAGGTCACCGGAAGATCATGAAAGGTATGTTTGTAATGTTTTTGGAAAAACAGTGTACCGACACGTATACAGGGTGGGCCAGTAATTTTTGCACATTATAAACTTGAACCATTAAACCATTAATGTTAATTTGCCAGTTGTTTTACTTTTTGTAAGAAGCATATATATATTTATATGCTAAAATAACATCGTTGAGATGACCCTCGTCTCGTCGTCGGCATTTCTGCAACCAATTTACTCAAATTTCGGAAAAAAATGCTGCTTGGGATCGCTGCTACGAGGGGTGCCTTTTAGTTTTGTCGTTTGGATAAACTAAAGACAATTTACGCGATAAATGGTACTTATTATTTTTCAAAGTAATCACCGAGATATTTATGTAATACACTTTTTCATTCGAGCGAACCCGTTTTCGAAACACTTATTCCAGTCCGAAGTCAGGGGTCTCCATATGGCCATTTTGTATGGCGATCTCCGAGCGCGATGGTCGCAACGTGGCCACTTTTCGCTACAGACGTAGCCACCATTTTTTTCGTAGTGCTCCGTGAGCGTATTATTTTGGTCGGTTTTGGCTCATCTTGGAACACCTAAACAATCTACTGTTGTTTAGAATTCGGATCGTAGGCATATATCCAAGATTCATCATTACTGATAATATCATAAACGTCGTTAGAGTCTCCTCGGTTGAATTGCCGCAGAGTTTTGCGACACCATCTAACGCGAGCCGTTTTATTTTCTGCACTAAGTAAGTAAATGTGGTATCCAACGTGAGATATTTTTTTTACGCCTAAGTGATCATACAAGATATTTTAAACACTGGTCCCTAAAATGCTTAATCGTGCTTTATAATGCCTGCTCACGGTATGTCGCATGGCGATCTTCGACGGTCAGTTTTTGAAGTTGAAAATAACTATCGCACGTAAATTTTCCTTCGAGATTTCCTTTTTCACAACACAACTGATTTGTCAACTTTGAACCGATGCTGTATTGAAACGTTTCGGCCCTATCTTGAGACATTCTTTTTTTTTCGAAATCTAAATTCAATTATTTTTAAGAAGATACTAGTTTTTTTTGTAATAATCACGGGAGGTTTTTTAAACGACAGGACTGACAAGGCAGTATCGTATCACTTCGCGGCCCATACGTTTTGGGTGAATGCAGTTCTATGGTGTTTAAGGTTAGGTTTTCCGTTACTACAATATCGACAATTGACATATGTTTGTAAATGTTTTTTGGCATGCCCGTTGAAGTTGAAATGGGCCTCGTCTGTAAACAAATTATTCTCAAGGCTTGAAAATTGTTCAAGCAAAGTGTCAGCCAATAACTTACGTTGAATGTGGTCATTTGGTTTCTTCTCTTGCACGATTTGCAGCTTACCTATATGAATGGAATTTGAGATCCAGATGCAATATTCGCCTAAGACTACTTCTTGATATTGCCAGAGATGTTGAACGCTTACGCGTGGACAAATCTGGATCGTTCCTTACGGAATTTTCAACGGCCTGTATGTTTTGATGATTTTTCTTGTACGTGGCTAACCCGTTTGCTTAATATTCGTTGTGGAGCCCGTTAGTTAAAATTTTGCGCCTTAAGTTCTGATTAAATTAACACTTAGACACTGATTTGTGTCGTAATCCATATTCAACGCTAAATAGGCGTCGTACTGCAACGTAAGAATCTGTTTTTGTAATACTGTTTTAAACTAAAAGCCAATTGTCGGGTATAATGCGTCATCCTACTAATATTATAAACGCGAAAGTTTGTAAGTATGGATGTGTGTTACTCTTTCACGCAAAAACTACTGGACGGACTTTGGTGAAATTGGGAATGAAAACAGCTTATACCTTGGAATTACACATAGGCTACCATTCATATCGCTATTCCCTCGGGAACTAATTTATACGCGTACGAAGTCGCGGGCGGAAGCTAGTATTGAATAAAATTTAATGAAGTGTTGTATAATTCCCCGCCACTCGAATTTTATTGTTTTTTTTTGCTATTTGCAACAATGTTTGGCCCACCCTGTATACATATAGTATTGTCGTCGGTG